>CM070032.1:217398927-217421676 GCA_036250615.1 Ptychadena robeensis
GACCCGGCACTACATAGCAGTGATATATACCTTCCAATCACTATGCATTTTATCAGGGAGTACCCCACACTACATAGCAGGGATAAATACTATGTATTCTATCATTCTATCTTAGATCTAAAAGAAATTGTATGGAGTGATCTAAAGGTGTATGGGGGGCTTTAAGGCACACACACACGTGCCGAGTGGGGGCCAACCGATTGGCGATGGAGTGCAGCGTAATGACGTCATCGCGCTACTTTCCATTGCTGTCGTCACGGCCGTCATGGCATCGGCCAGAGATTATTGGACATGTCCGTTCTCTGGTCGCCTGAGCTGTGGAGCGACAGGGATCGGTTGCCCCATGTGGGCACCCCCGATCGGCAGCCGATTTTGCCGCAAGGTGCTTGTGGCAGCCTTTTTTAATTCCTGGATCATTACTGGTTAGTGAAATCAGAGAAAGGCTAAATTTACACTGTCTTTTTCTGGTCCTTTAAGCGACCAGGAAATGACCTTGATTTCAGTTTAAAATGGAAGTCAATGATGTTGTTAATCAAGCAGTAAGTTTTCTGTTCGTTTTTTGAACGCCTTCGGTCACATTCAGAGGGTCGTTAAACGACCCCATTGACTTCTGAAAGTGACTTTAGCACTTTGCAAAGATTTTTTCACTTGTTTTTAGTTTTTAAAAAGGAAATTACATGGGAGTGGCTATCCAAAGGCCCCTTTTTTTTCAGGCTTTAAAATTACAGTATATTTTGTAGAAGCCTCTTTGTTTGGGAAGCTTAAACAACACTTTCAACTAACGACAGTGTCAATTAGCCCCATGCAATTTTTTAGAATAGGGAGCTGCAGATACTTCTTTTAAACATGGCTGGTCGAGGGGCTGGCAGGGTGCTGTGCTTCGCTCCAAGAAAACAGCAAGTTGTGCAACAGTAATGCCGTGTGTGTGATGCTAAGCCTTCATTTTTTGAAAAACGGAAGTCCAATAAAACAGAGGGGTTTGGTCCAGGGACAGTAAGACTGGGTCTAACTTACTTTGGTCAGTGAAACCAGAGCAATTATTTTGAGAACAGAAGAGGAACCTACAAAATGATCAAGACTAGGGACTTCCGCTTTATATAGGACTATATTTTGAGCAGGTCTGTTTTAGCAATAAAACCTAATGATATGTTCTGTTTCAACGACCCACAAGACAGACTCATTTAACACCTGCAGAGAGATTAAGGTGTCAGGAACATATTCCAGGAACATATTCCAGGCCTACGCGCAGATCAGTCGACAAAGATTAGCTCGGGAAGGCCAAATAGCCCAGCAGAAATGAATAGAGTGAGACATAGTGAGGAGAACAGAGCTCTGTGATGTAGACAGCTCACAGTCCTATAGTATTTAAAGGGCCTCTTAAACTAAAATGAAAAGGTTACCCGGTGTGAGAGAGCTACCAATAACATTACCAAACAACTTGTTAAAGTCACCATCACCTGCAAAAACATTAAGATGTTTGACATGTACAGTACATACCTGCCTACTGCTCTGGTCTAGCTTCCATGTTAATGAGGAAGCAGTAGTAAGGCTCTAGATCAGTGGTGGCCAACCGAGTTGACATGGAGGGCCACAAGTGCGGCCCTCAGCATCACTAAAGGGCCGCACATAACATTTTCAACCTATACAGACTTTTACAAGGGTTTTTTAAAGAATGACAGCATGCATTGCTAGAAGATATACATAGATATACATCTTCAAAGGTTATATGCTCCTATTCTGAGGTTATGTGCTGCAATATATATTTTGCAATCACCCCTCATCCCATTGGTGGATAGTGGGAGCATATATACTCACCAGTCTGCTGATTCTCTGTCAACACAGAGGAGAGGGTCTCTCAGGTGTTATCTGGGTCGCCAATTGGCTTTTACATATGTCTATCAGGTAAGTTTATTCCCATTTCCTCCTCTTCCCACTCGGACTATGACCTATGCAATAACAGTTAGGTTTCAGAGGCCGCAAGTGAAGGACCACAGGGGGCCGGCGAAGAATGCCCAAAGAGCCGCATGCGGCCCCCGGGCCGCAGGTTGGGCACCTGGGCTCTAGATGGTACATTCCTGCTGTAAGAGTACCAGACATGCAGCTAGTTTAAACATATTTTATGTATTAATCCACGTTTAAAGCCTATTCCAATGAACCATTGCATTGAAATAAGGTCTCATGGTTACCCTCATACATACACAATGTACATTACATATGGAGTTCTGGTAATAAAAAAGAAACCATCAAAAACATTGTATTGATTTCATAGTTGAGGCTGTCCCAGAACAGTTCAGTAAATGGTGCCACTCTTCGGTAATTTTATATGGTCTTCGCTTACGTACCTACCACCACCATCCTCATTGCTAGTAAGTGATCTTCCTCCAACAGTCTCCCTCTTCTGACCCGTCCACTGGAAATCAAGCACTGCTTTTTACCTCCATTATTGTATTTGTATCTTTTACTTTATCATTAAAGCGGGGCTACCACCAGAAGAACATTATATGAATGGCACTAGAAGTGCCGATTATAGAGAGGAAAGCATAAAAAAAAATTAAAATTAAAATAAGGACCTGCAATGAGTAATTTAAGAAGATCCCTCGGAGCATACCTGCACTTCCTAGTCGGACCGCCGAGATCTCTGAGCGCAGCGTTTGTTGGGTAATTCTGTCATCTCAGCTCTCCATTCAAAGTATATTTAGGAAAATTCCCATAGAAAACCATTGAACGCCCCCAGTGGCCACCCACAATATTGCACCCGGAGTTAAGCCACCATCATACCAGCTCATGGGTAAGTCAAACTATAACTTTACAAATGTAATTTTTACATATTGAGTTTACATCCGCACTAGGTTGTGCTCCTTGTTTCCTTGTTCCCAAGCTGGGTTTCCAATGGGGTCTCCAAATCTCAAAAGACTTAGAACGGGAATGTCATTAAGGTAATGATATAATGCTAAAGGTACCCATACACGGGTCGAAATCCAGATGAACGCTCAATCACGGTGCGGAGGCACATGAATTAAATGTTTGATCAATTGATTTCCTGTCCGATACTTTGTATGAGCACCCCAACCAAAGTAATGGCAATTTTCTAACCCAATCAGGATCGATGTAAGCGGTTTGTGATTTAAGTCATGATTTAAAACGTGTTTTAAATAAAATCTACCCTGCACAGCATACAGTTGTTAAAGAAAACGTTTTATTGTGAGGATCACCCACTATGTTAATGTATTGGCTCATTGAAAGGACATTGTGAGACAGGTAGGGTTTTAGCCTAATTGTGTGTGTTTAATGTGTTTTAAGCTTGTTGGTTCACAAACTTTCCTTGCAGGGCCCCCCTTTTCTATTAAGGAACTATTCAAACAGAGGTTAAGAAGGAGGGCCTGGGCCCTCCTGCAATACCTTTGCACCCCTCCAGGTGGGCCTGCCCCTCAGTTTGGGAACCACTGCCCTAAAGCTTCATTGCAGAGTACAGCTATGTTTCCATTATATGTTAAGACTCCCTCCGCTAAGCATATTGCTTGGCAGGGATCCCGATGTAGCACATAGACATCCGCCGAGCAGGTACGTCTATGTGCTACGTCGGGATCCCCGCCAAGCAAAACACTTAGAGGAGGGAGTCCCTACGTATAATTGAAACATAGCCTACAGGTCAAGTCGAAATAAAGGTTCATCACAAATAATTTATTGTAGTGGGGCTATTCCCGCTCAGCAAGGGTTAGTTGTTATGTAACTGTAATCCAAAATTCCAAATGTTACCACCATCACCAACATTGCCATATATGAGTGATGTTTCTCTAACGATTCCTTTCAAGTTTGCAGGATAGAAGGTCAGTGTGGAGTTCAGCTTTATGAATTTCCCAATAAAGATATAACAACATATACTTAAACCCATTACAGAATGAATTATTCACACAACACTTCATTTGAGTGAAATATTTGAATTAGGGCTGAAAAATATCACCTTTTAGAATACACATATGAAGTATTCACCGTTTGCAGTTATTTCAGAACTTTAACTTGCTTGGGTCTGGTGGTGACAAATGCAATGTGATATATAGACGCCATAATGGATGTGGAAGGGAGGGCTAATCCAAACAGCTTACATGTATTTTCAAAAGACCATTCATTTCAAAATGTCTGAAAAGAGTCCGCACCGTTGGAGTACATCCAGTCCTAAGCATCTAAGAACAGCTAAGACTAGCGTAATTACAATTCCTTAACCAAATCTACAAAGCTAATAAACATATGCTGAATCATTAAATATCTGTTCAAGAAATGTTTATATAGCTCAACATCTTAACAGAGCCAAACAAGAAGTCCAAGGGCCCCAGGGCAAATGTTTTTGATGGTGATCTCACTACCATGTAATTCCTTGTCATGAAGAGAACAAATGAAAAGTTGGGATCCATGAATACAAGCTTGTGTCTCTCCATTGGTTTCCAGGCTTCTTAGACTTTCAGCCAAATCCTGGTATTTTCTGGTGTCCAGGTCTAAATCTAGGTTTAGACCAGTGGTTCCCAAACTGGGGGGCGGGCCCCCCTGGGGGGGGGGGGGCACAAAGGTATTCCAGGGGGGTGCTGGCCCTCATTCTTAACATGTGTTTGAATAGGGAGGGGGGCTCAATATTGTACCTAAAAAGAAAAGGGGGGCCCTGCAAGGAAAGCTTGGGAACCACTGGTCTAGACAAATGAGGAAGAGGGTTCCAAGAACTAATTTCTTGTCCATGTATCAGAACAAAAATCTAAATCATGTAATCATATAATGCTGTGGAAAATAATAGCACATGAAGATCACTGTATTTCCCATTATACACTGCCTGGCCAAAAAAAAGTGGCTGCCCAAAAAAAGGTCACACACTCTTATATTTAGTTGGACCACCTTTAGCTTTGATAATGACACGCACTCGCTGTGGCATTGTTTCGATAAGCTTCTGCAATGTCACAAGATTTATTTCCATCCAGTGCTGCATTAATTTTTCACCAAGATCTCGCATTGATGATGGTTGAGTCTGACCACTGCACAAAGCCTTCTCCAGCACATCCCACAGATTCTCAATGGGGTTAAGGTCTGGACTCTGTGGTGGCCAATCCATGTGTGACAATGATGTCTCATGCTCCTTGAACCACTCTTTCACAATTTGAGCCCGATGAATCCTGGCATTGTCAACTTGGAATACGCCCATGCCATCAGGGAAGAAACAATCCATTGGTCATTCAGTATAGTCAGCTGACCTCATTCAATGACCTCCTTGAAAGATAATTGCCCATCCAATAGGAGGCTGTATTTGCTTAGTTAAATCCAGTTAAAACCTCATTTGATATTCATAATTAGCATCTTATCATCGCCTCTAGTCCGGAACAATTTTTACTGCTGCATTGTGACTGACTTTGTTATATTACCAAATGTGCCTTTTTTGAGCTTTGTAATGTATATTTTATTTGTACGGAAAAACTGTTTCAATAAACTTTAAAATTTGAAAAAAAAAAAACTAATTTGAAGAAAAGTCAGAGTCGAGGAGTCGGAGTGGGACACAATTTTTGGTACCTGGAGTCGGAGTCAAAGACATTTTTGGGTACCTGGAGTCGGCAAAAAATCAACCGACACCGACTCCTACTAAATTTAAATGGGGATAAAAAAATTTAAAAAATAATGAAAGTTCAAATGTCCCAATAAAATACTAACTGGGACTCACTTCCTGCTACATTATAAATATCTGAGTAGAGAAAGGGTAAAAAAAAAAAAAGGCTTACCACTGCATCCAAGAACTCAATGCACCTTTTCAACTGCAATCGGGTGTCGCAAAACTGTCTGAACAGCAGTCTTCCTATCGGCTGCTTCTCACAGACACTGCTGTAGTCTCTTTCTGGAAAAGAAAAAGCATCACTTAGAACATTCAGAATCTTGAAGAGCAATCCACAGTTTTGACCGCGCTGCACACACCTACAATACACTCCTTAGAAGCCATGCCGGCGCATTTTTAATCATGCAAGCCGATTGCACATGATAAACGGGTGCAATAAACGACACAATTTTTTCCCATAAAAAAAAAAAAGGAGCGCCCCTTGATCGCGACCATAGAGACTGAATGGACGCGATAAAAAAAATCATCCATTCATGTCTATGAGCGCGATCAGGGCTGGAAAATCTAAACACAGGGAGCCCATTCCACTTAATGGAAGCGATTCAAATCGCATCCGCACTGCTGCTGATCGAGTAAGTGGGAACATAGTTATACAGCTGGGATCCCACAACTCATTAGAAGGTGATATTTCACTTATGTATTTATTGACTGCATGTCATTCATCTCTGTCATACTTCATATGTCTAAAGCTGGCCATAGACGGCGCAATGCCAGGCCAATTTCGCGCCCCTTCGACCGTGCGTCATGACGTCATCATGCACATTGGAATGCCCGAAATTGCCCATAGATTGAAGCGTCTATGGCCAACTTGACCCATATTTTTAGTTCAGACTTACCATTAATTGGCATTTTAAGTCGTAAATACGCGCAGCAACTTAGTATATATTTTATACAAAGAAATATAAATATACACACATCACATGTATATATTGGCAACTGAAGTGAGACAAGGGTGAACATTTTTTAATTGCCTAAAATATTTAGAATAAATAGCTTTTCCTTTACTTTCAATGTTAGAGATATTTTACAGTAAGGTAAAGGTCATGTGTCCACTGCTGTTTTCCCTACTGTGCTGGCAGATTCCCCACAACTTGCAGGCAGTATGGTATGCTAAATCAATAGGCACTAAGCCGTGGGCAAAGATGTGCAAAAACAGCGCCCGCGTCTTGGAGACAGGGCCAGTGACCTTCAATGGAGATGTCTGCGGAGGCACAGTGCAATACTGCAATAAAGACGTGGCATTCCGCAGCTTCAAAACAGCACCGCGGGCGTGCGGCTCACATAACACAGAGACATTAGAATGGGAAGCGTCCTCTCTGCGTCTTTTTCCCCGTGCAGAAGCAATGGACACAAGCCCTAAGGTTGGTTTCACATTTATGTATTGTGCTTTGAGCAGTGATAGGACATGTTGGTAAATTTCAGTAGAATGTTTGAATATCTGAGAATTTTCTTGGTATTTCTGTAAAGTTTTTATGAGATGGTACTAGGGAGCATGCACACAGGGCTTTGGCAACGGAATCGATCGGTTTTGAATTGATTACACTGCATAGTGATACAATCGACCAATGTTAACCAGAAAGTTAATTCCAATTGCACAAGCCAATCAAATCGATCGACCAAAAATGCCATGTGTATAGCTATATTAACTCCTCTACCACCAGAATATTTATACAAACTATTCCCTCTTCATTCCCAATGGGAAGAGGCAATAAAGTTCATTGGTAGTAGCCAGGTAATAAACCTCCCTGGTGGTCTTCCCGACAAAAATAAACTAGGGCTTACTCACCTATCCTAAGTGAGCTCATTCAGAATTGCAGTGGATCCGTCTATGTCTTCCACCACTGCCTCTTCAATGCCATTAGTGAAGCTGAAGAAGCAGAGGGGGTCGGCGCCATAGACCTCCATGGTAATAGTGGGGCGCGGTTTCCCAGCCTATATCGCCGGTATTTCTGTAAAGTTTTTATGAGATGGTACTAGGGAGCATGCACACAGGGCTTTGGCAAAGGAATCCATCGGTTTTGAATTGATTACACTGTGTAGTGATACAATCGACCAATGTTAACCAGAAAGTTAATTCCAATTGCACAAATCGATCGATTAAAAATGCCATGTGTATAGCTATATTAACTCCTCTACCACCAGAATATTTATACAAACCATTCCCTCTTGATTTCCAATGGGAAGAGGCAATAAAGTCCATTAGTAGTAGCCAGGGAATAAACCTCCCTGGCGGTCTTCCTGACAAAAATAAACTCTGCCCGAGCCGGGATTACTCACCTATCCTCAGTGAGCTCATTCAGAATTGAAGTGGATCCGTCTATGTCTTCCACCACTGCCTCTTCAATGCCACCAGTGAAGCTGAAGAAGCAGAGGGGGTCGGCGCCATAGACCTCCATGGTAATAGTGGGGCGTCTGTTTCCCAGCCTATATCGCCGGCGTCATCAATGAGACTGCCAGGGAGGTTAGTAACTCTGGCTTCTACCAATGGATCATACAGGGTCTTGCCTCTGCCTATTGAGAACGAATGGGGAATGTGTATGGTTAGCCTAAATTTTCTGTAGATATGTACAGGGGCGGGCGGGGGGAAAACAGCAAAGTATGGCGCGATACAGGTTAGAAAACAGTAAATATTTAGTCTAGGGCTCCACTATGCGCTGACATAAACGCATCCAACGAGCGCTAGCCCCCTTTATCACTCCATTAGGGCCACGTTATCAGCCGTGCTACATAGAACATCTGATAATGTGGCCCCTTTAAAATAATGGGCTAACGTGCCTGGACGCGTTGGTCATACGTCATTATGACACATCCATTGACAATGGATAAGTCATCTGTCAAGTCTCCGTTGCCTTGATGACAATGCGGAGCTCTGTGTCCTCATTAACGTGATGGAGGCTCAAAACAACTAACTGGAGGCTCTGACAGGCTGTGGAGAGAGCCCTGCCATAGCCCCATTGCTGTCAATGGTTGGCTTCTCTACTATGTTAAAATCCCTGTGTTCAGCGTTTTTTTACGCATAGCGGAGTCAAGCCCTTAGCAATGTATTACGAGCTTGTGTGATGATTACATATTTATGTTAAAAAGATATATCTATAATGTAGCTAGAAGTAGTAAGTCATTCAACTTGACTTCATCAGTTGTGTTAAAGACCATTCCTAGCAACTGCAGCTGAAGAAGTGGCTGCCAAATGAATCAAGTCATACATGCCATACCAGCTATACCATGACCTGAACGGAGATGTAGGATTTGTTGTAAGATGACAGGTACAGGTTATTCATTGTCCATCCTTAGAAGAATTTAAGTAATGCTGGCCATACACCTTTAGATCTCTCTGTCAGATTTCCTTTAGATCTCCGTTTGTTTTACCAAAACCATGTAATATAAGGGACCTTTGTAAACCATCAAGTCTACCAATCGCAGAGGACCCGGCACTACATAGTTGTTGGTAGATCTAAAGGATATCTGGCAGAGAGATCTAAAGGTGTATGGCCAGCTTAAGAACATACTTGAGGTCTGTGATATTCCTGGGACACGTGTGCCTACGACTCCATACATAAACAGTACATAAACCTGTTCTTTCACAGTTATTGGAATGTGAAGAGATATTTGGATGTCACATTATGAAAGCCTGTGTCAGACTGCTAATCCCTATCCCGACTCTTGAAATATTTAAGTGAAATCTGCGTGGCTGCGCTCTCTGCATGGACTCTGGGGTGTCTCAACAGCTACCGGTGAATGCTGTTCACACGTCAACGGAAAAAGAGACACACAGCTTTTAAATCAAATACTGCCGGTGAGCTTATTAATATTAATGTCCGCTAGGAGGTTCTTAGGTATGTGGAAACCATTTATTACACCGGAAGCCAATTTCTCTGCCACAGCCTGCAAGTAAAAAGCCGGCTTACAGGATCTTCAAACCAGAAACACAGAGAGAGTTTTGAATAACATCCAAGTCAGGACATTAGCGGTCATCACAATTATATAGGCAATTGTGTCTTTGGTTTCTAGGTGAGGTTATTATTCAGTTTACAGGAAATCTTGAGCAGGTGTGCGTCGGGGAAAAAGAACAAAAACTGATCGTAGTACAGTGCTGCGTTATACCACCAATACTGGTGTATGGGAGATGCATGTGCTGTGGTATAAATTGCATAAATTGTGGCATAAATTGCAACGAAATGCATGCGAAATGTACAACAGGCTTTCTATGGAAACCTGTGTGCCATGTGGTAAGGGTGTGTTACCACTACCCAGGGTCGGCGCCAGAGCGCAAGGAGCGGGCAGGCCCCTTCTATATCTCACAGTGGGAAGGGCATAGGTAGGTGGCCCCAATTGAGCAAGCACGCCAACCTGACTGGGCAGGTCTGGCCCCCCAGTAGCACTGTCGCTACCGCAGTGTGAAAGGGCCCTAAATACCCTACAGGTGTAAGAAAATACTTGCTGGTCTATCATAAATGTTCAGTTGTACGATTTCCATGATTTTACTTTACATATAAAAGAGATGAAAAAAAAATCTGATTGTAAAATAAGGCAAATGGAAAATAAACAGATAAACAGATGTCTATAACTATTGAGGATTGGCTAACATGGGCCAATACTAAACACCGGTCAACTGATGCATCTAGTTAAATGGAATTGTCACTGAATATATGGGCATCCAATAAAATGGGTATGTATATGGCTTGATCTATTGATAAGTAAACATATCCTTTCCTTAAGCCCACCATACACCTTTCATGGTAGGTATATATCACTGCTATGTAGTGTCGGTTCCTCCCAGATTGAATACATAGTGATTGGAAGGTATATATCACTGCTATGTAGTGCCGGTTCCTCCCTGATAGAATACATAGTGATTGGAAGGTATATATAACTTCTATGTAGTGCCGGATCCTCCCTGATAGAATACATAGTGATTGGAAGATATATATCACTGCTATGTAGTGCCGGGTCCTCTCTGATAGAATACATAGTGATTGGAAGGTATATATCACTGCTATGTAGTGCCGGGTCCTCCCTGATAGAATACATAGTGATTGGATGGTATATATCACTGCTATGAAGTGCCGGGTCCTCCCTAATAGAATACATAGTGATTGGAAGGTATATAACACTGCTATGTAGTGCCGGGTCCTCCCTGATGGAATACATAGTGATTGGTGATTAAGGTCCCCATACATGTCTAGATTTTTCATCCAATCAGCTTAATTCAATGAATTTTTGGGTTGATTAATTGAAAATCTATGGCAGCCCACATGGTTAGATCAACCTAAAACAATTAAAATTGGGGAAAAAAATTTATTGAAAAATGATTGGACATGCTGGTAAATTTTTTTGGTTGTATTGAAATTGATTACACTATCAGTCGTTGATTAAATATCTGTTACTACAGTTGGCAAACATACAATCAATGACCAATTACCCTGACTCAAAAAATATGGATCTTTTTAAGTTGAAAATCTTTTTAAGTTGAAACAGAAAATCTAGACGTGTATGGGGGTCTTTAGAAAGTTCCTAATATTACATGGTTTTGGTGGAACAAAAGTTGGTTGTACAGAAATTGTATGGTTACATTGTAAGGTATATGGTGACCTTAAGCGTTCCTCCTACACGAACCTTTCTAATAGACCCTACCCCTCTAGATATCTACACTTTGCAAAATCCGGGGTTTCAGTTCAATCTTTACATTTTCTCTTCTATTTGCTAATGCACAATGCAACTTTAATTGAAGCCCTTTGGAGACCTAGATTTCAGATTTAGGCCTCGTAAGATAAGAAAAAAAAAGGCGGGGATGGAAAATGTTATATATTTGCTCAAAAATCCACACTTAATAGTGTAAGGACTCGTTCACACTAACTGCATTGCGTTGTATTTTTGCAGAAATGCAATTTTTGCCAGCAGCAGACATCGCCATCAGCTGCAACTGTACGTGCAGGGCAGATAGTGTGAAAGGGCTGTCAAAGTTAAGTTTAGGTTATGCTAGCCATACACATGGCGACTTACCCCGACATCTGCCGCCGATATCTTTCCGGGAGGCTAACGTGATGACGTCATCACGTTTAGCCTCCCATTGCATTCTGGGGCCCTTCAATCGGCTGGGCACCCTTTGTGTGCCGGCCATAAGCTGCAATGAAGCCTCCGCTTCATTGCAGCTTATGGCATCGGCTCCCATCGGCTCGCGCCGGCCAGAGATTTTCCGACATGTCGGATCTCTGGCCGGCCGAGAAGTGGGGCGACTGGGATCTGTCGCCCCATGTGGGCACATGCCGATTAGCGGCCGATTTTTAACCTGACCGACGGCGAGAGCGCGCACGCCCGTCGGTCAGATTAAAATCCGGCCGTTTATCGGCATGTGTATGGCTAGCATTAGTGTCACCAATTAACACATGTGGATCTTCTTGTTTGTGATGACTTCTGGGATGAGGATGCGTTTCTCTTCTCTATTCTCCCTTTCAGCCTACATTCTATAATTGGGCCGGTATGTCATAAACACATCTACCCCACCTTATGGTGGGAGTACAATAAAGCATTCTTTATACTACCCCGTACACCACACACACTTGACTATTCAGGGATTTATTTACACAATACAGAATAAAAACAATTTTCTTTTAGAAGAATAAATAAACACATACATAAAAACATAGAGAGACAAACAAGCCATATGGACTTTCACTGAAGCCATTTGTCACAGAGGAAAATTCTTGCTTAACTTTGTAAGCTGACCCCATGTAAACTATTTCTAAACTGGTTTGCATTGTTATGGTTAATGCTTTATACCCACCCTTGGCCAAGATCCCTGAAAATTCTGTTTCCAAATCTTTTTTTTATTTTAGGAAAATATGATTTAAAAAGCCATCTGAAGTGATCCAGACCAGTGTAGAGATGGTCGAATTTTTCGACTTTGACAGTGAACTTAATTTATGTAAAAACTACATGTACTAGCGCAAAACATATCCCACAACCCTTCTCTACATCTCCAGCAAATTTTGTGATTATACCATTTTCAGAGGCTTTGCAGTCAGCTCGAAAAAATTTGATCATCTCTAATAGTCACACACTGTTCCTGGATTAATGACAAGCATGACACAAAGGTAGCCATACACAGGTAGATTTGTCATCGAAAGATTCCCGATGCGATCATTCCCGGCTATTGAGGAATCCCCAATTGATCTTTTTGGAATTGATGGAACCACCTAGGGAATCCGATTTGTGGTCAATCTGGACATGAGCCGATCTCCAAAATGGCCGATTATACAAAATCCATCGAGCGTAAAGGCTGCTGCGTAGGGATTTATGGGTCCGCCAACATATTTCGATCGACCCCCAAAAAAACCGACATGTCAGATCAATGTCCGTTCTGATTTTTGTCGATTTCGATTTAGTTTGGTCGATCGTTCAGGGTGGGCAGAATCCAATCACCGATCGATGAGAATGAACGCACAGTGATCGATCAGTCAAAAATCGAGTGAAAAATTGACCTGTGTATGGAAGCCTTGTCTATATGAAAAGGTTCATTACCTAGATTACAGACATTTTTGTTTTTCATTTTTGCACCGGTGTTTTGCGTTTCACACCAAGTCTTTTAAGATCTTTTAAGATGAAGTTCCTTCATAAAGGCAAAATTTTACTATGATTTATATCGAGGTTCTGCCTGAACTGTAACATAGAAAGTGGTGTCCTCTGCTTGGCTGTACTGTGATAGGTGGAATGTATCCTTAGTTTAGACTGACAGAAATACAAATCTATTGGCAGGCAAAAACCCCATACTTGTATTCAATTGAGCTCTTTGACAACCAGTGTTAATGATTTCCATGTCATTATGACCATTCATCCATTTGGATTAAAGAGTCAGTGGACCATTATTCTTGGTCACCAACAACCAACTATTAATAGTTGCTTTTACTTTTGGATTTAAACATGGTAAACACTGACCAGGGTAGGGTAACTTTGAATTTTTATTTAAAAAGTTTTACAAAAAAATACTGGTTTACAAGCAGTAACATGTAACATTGGTCACATTGCAGGTGGAGGGAAATGATCAGGGGTGCCCTTAAGTGGGCCGCCAGTATGCAAATGAGTTAAAATCTAGTTATGCAGACCTATATTGTTGTAACTGAGCGAATTTGCGTATAGAGGAGTCTGACTGTCACGGAGAATTCATCAGCTTCGCCCGTTCCTCTCTCCCTCCTCCATGTGTGAGAAGCCTACTTGACAGCAAGTGCTCACTAGCGACACTCTGGCTGAAATTGGTGTTGCAGCTAATGGAGGAGGTGTTGCCTCCTTTTGGATAAATCTGGAGTTGCTGCAGTTGGTCAGGTCTAGGTTCGGCAACAGTATGTGAGGTCAGCTGACCTGAATATACTGAATGACCAGGTTATTCCATCAATGGATTTTTTCTTCCCAGATGGCACAGGCATATCCCAAGATGACCATGCCAGGATTCATCAGGCTCACATTGTGAAAGAGTGGTTCAGGGAGCATGAGACATCATTGTCACACATGGATTGGCCACCACAGAGTCCAGACCTTAACCCCATTGAGAATCTGTGGGATGTGCTGGAGAAGGCTTTGCGCAATGGTAAGACTCTACCATCATCAATACAAGATCTTAGTGAAAAATGAATGCAATACTGGATAGAAATAGATCTTGTGACATTCAGAAGCTTAGCGAAACAATGCCACAGCGAATGCGTGCCGCAATCAAAGCTAAAGGCGGTCCAACGAAATAATCGAGTGTCTGACCTTTTTTTTTTGGCCAGGCAGTGTATTTATAAAGGACTACACTCACATCTTACTTGTCGCTTTCTTTTTTTAAAGCTTGAAGGAAAGAGGTAGTAATTTCTCTGAAGAGTGATATTTCTATGAACACTCTGATTCCAAAAGTTCCCCGACACCTAATACACAATGACTTTGTACAAAAAGCTGACCAGGTGCAATCACACTTCAAGCTCACAACGTTTTATCAAACATTTTTTATTGGTAATACAAAGTCTAGATTTACACCATATGAGGGAGCTTGGGATTCATATCCTGGCAACGTTCCTGACAAAAGGTCTTTGAAAAGACTTTGAAGCATGTCTTAAAATTCTCAGTGATTGCCGTCCATGATATTGTACACAAGCACTTGTTTCCACAGGATCACGTCCCTACAGAAATTCACAGTGAGGTATATCATTATATACTCTGCACAGATTTTAGTTATAAATAATAGAAAAATGTAAAGCTGAAATATAACGCGGTTGTTAGAGTATGTTACACCATTTCTCAGCGTTGGGGCGACAATTGGGTTGGAAAATGGCTTTGATGGTCCACACAGAGCTTCTGGATGGCTGGCCTAGTACCATACCATACCCTCACAGTACCATAGCTTCAGTCAAGTGCACTGTAAGGCTATGTCCCCACCCCGATCTCCCACTATTCTAATAGCGGGCGGTGATCGCTAGCGATTTTTCTGGCAAGCGATCAGGAGCGATCTGGCGCCATTCGGTGCATTTCCGATCCCCCCTGATCACGCCCATAGAGAATGAATGTCAAGTCTATGGGCGCGATCAGAGGCGATCGGGCGGTCGAGCCGTCTGATCGCAGCTGTGGGAACATCGCATTTAAATGCATGGGCGGACAATCGCCACAGTGGGCATAAGCCCTCATACGCATTGTTGAGACTCTACACATGACAGGGACACTCTCACTAGAAGAAGCATGGCGATGACCTTGTAGGTAGGTGTACCACATACCAAAGACACACAGTGCCAGATGAGGAGCAGAGGTAAACCTTGAATACTCAAAATCTAATAAATATATATATAAACTTTGACTTACCTCTCAGCTGGTACAGTGGTGGTGCAGTGATCCACAATCCTAAAAAAATATACTAACCTGCTGTTCCCTTGAATCACATGAGAGATTCCATCTTTCTGGCAGGATTCTGGGGATTAATTCAGGGTGCAATATCACGAGAGACCATTAGGGGCATTTTCAATAGAGAAAAACATCTGTATAGAGCAAAGATCAGGTACTTTCCCAGTTGTCACTGCTCTCAGAGATGTCAGCTCTTCTGCCCCACAGCGCAGAGAGGGGCTGTTAAGGACATTCTTAATTTATTTATTTACAGGTATGTTTTGGGGTTTTTCCTCGCATTCTGCAGTATTGTTGGCAGTTCTAGTGCCAATCCTGCAAAGATGAAAATCTGCTGATCCGCCTTAACTACTCTAACTTACACTATCAAATGCAAGATGCACTCCAAAGTTTTAAAGAGAAAATTAGCAGAAAAAAAAAAGAGTGGCACAGCTATTCAAGTATGTTCCAGAAAAGTAGGTAGGGCCGGACCAGGCAGTATTGACTCTATATTCGTCCAGCCAAGTCAAAAGGCCAGTGCCAGGTGGAAGGGCTTTGTTCTACTTTGTGCAGCCAAGTTAAAAAGCCAGTGCCAGGAGGAAGGGCCTAAGTTCCATTTCGTCCAGCCAAGCTAAAAGGCCAGTGCCAGGAGGAAGGGCTTAGTTCCACTTCGTCCAGCCAAGCTAAAAGGCCAGTGCCAGGAGGAAGGGCTTAGTTCCACTTCGTCCAGCCAAGCCAAAAGGCCAGTACCAGGAGGCTGAGATTGGTTTCAGCAGAGTGTCAGGGCTGAAACTTTAGCATGTGTCTATACACTAGCAGTACCCATTATCTGAACACACTGACAAACTTATGAAGAGACACATTTTACAATCTGGCACTGAACAACTTACCTATGAGCAGCTATTTACATATTGGAGGAGGGATGTGTCATGTCAAGTGTTTTAATATTACAATTCTGTGAAAAAGTCCAGGCTGCATTGTTCTAGTTCAAGCTACGTCTGTGTGTTTCTGTACTGCATACAGACCGCAGACAATACATCACACTTTGCAATAATGACACGAATGTCTTTGCTGGGTGATGAGTCTAATACACTTTCTGTTTACAATGCAAACTACTAGCAAACAGCCAATTTAAAACACACAGAGTTCACAGGAAACATTCATGCTCTGTGCGTTCTTTAGAGGTCAACGCCAGTGAAGTGAGTTAATGTTTAAGTTCACTCATTCAGAGGGAAGGTCACGGTGGAAATGTTCCCTGGTCTGCCATGTACGCTGGCAGCTGATGTCAATTGGAAGCTATCGACTTAGTTCAATGTCCCTTAGACCATTGCATTAAAAAAAGGTCACATAAGGCACATTCTGTATTTGGTCAACTCTGATACACACACGGTATAAATCAATTATAACATCACAAAACCACCATTACTCCGCATAAGTAGTTTGAGAGATGCGACAACTATTATTTGGGTTTTTATAGTGTTTTTGCTTTTTACCAATACTTATGTGGACCTTAGAGTTGATTGCTGTTCACTTTTTGGGAAGCTCTTGGCAAATCTCAGAACTTTAACGAGCCTTGTGGACCCCGTGTCAACATTATACCTTATAACTGGTATTAAAGTGGATGTATACACAAAATAAATAAAAAACTATATATGTATAAAATTTAAATTTGACTAACCTGTGAGCCAACAAAATTCTAAAAAAAATAAATAATTTGCCTGCTTTTCTATGGGATCATATGCGAGATTCCATATTTAGCTACCAGGCTTCTGGGGGTTAACTGTGCATTACCAAGATGGGCAACTGGAGGCGCGATATCATTTTCAATGGGGAAAATGTCTCTGTATTTTTATATACAGAGCATGGTTACTTATTTCCCCAGTTGTCACTGAGAAGTCAGATTTCCTCAGCACCCCTACGCTTTCCTCACAAAGAAGGAGAAAGGAGAAGCGACGAGGGACATTAAGAATCACATTAATTACAGGTTATTATTATTATCATTTATTTATATAGCGCCAACATCGCTGTACAATACATTAGAGTGGAGATACAACCCAGTATAACACACAGGAAGAGGTTATGACACAGGAGGAGTAGAGGACCCTGCCCAGACGGGCTTACAGTCTAATAGGTAAGTTTGTTTTTTTTTTTTAGCTTTGCTCTCCTCTATAATTGACACTTCCGGTGCCCATCACACCAATTGCCAAATATAGGGAGATGGGCCTGCTTTAAGTCTAGAACTGAACTGAGCAGCACTGTTGCGACATCCAGCTCAGCTGATGCTTTGCATGGGGACCCACAGTCCCCATGCAAAGCAATGGACATTGACCGTGATTTACAGTCATGTCCGATAATCCTGTCTTGAAGAGGGATTGATTGGTCCCGCTCGAAGACAGGCATGACCACATCAGATATGTCCCAGATAGATAGCCGTAAGCGCACAAGTAGCTTAAGACACAACTCCCCCAGAAAAAAAACTGGGGAGAAAATGTCTGCGTCTTATATTCCAAAGAAGCGACTGCAGGGGGTTGAAGATTAGCCCCGCTGATATAAACAATGAAGAGCAGAGGCAGATGAAAGAGCTGCCAGTCGACATTTCTCTCATCCAGCTCTGTCTGTGTGAAACACACAGAGAGCCAAGCACTGTGTAACCAGACAGTTCGACACACTGCATAGGAGAGATCTGACAGCCCAACCCACACACAGTGCAGAGGAAGATGGGAGAGATGGGCTTCTCATTTATCTGCACTGTATGCGACTTGGGCATGAGCTGCCCACCTCACATACAGCTCTGCCAGTCAGGCCTAGAGGCTGGAGTCAGAGACAACTTCTCCACCTCTTTAAAGGTTCCCATACACAAAGCAATTCTGCCTCGATAGATGAGGGATTGACTAGCAGGATGACGCCATCCCGCTGCAGCCGGCCACTCAGCCGATCAGTGGGCACCCTTTGTGTGCCGGCCATTACATAGAATGGGGACTGCTGTCCACATTCAAAGTAATGAGATCGGCCTGAATTTACCGGCATGTCAGATCACCGTGCGATCCGACATGCGGGAGATTCCTGGTCTATCTCACCAGGTGGGGTCACCCAATTTTTCAGCCGATCCGCTAAATCCCCCGGCGGTCGCTCGGCCTACCGGCTACCTTTACTCAGCTACCTTTACTCCTGCCAGCAGTGTAGGAGAAAGCTGAAATATTTTTCAGCCATTGGACACTCCGAAGTATAGGGTTGGTCCTATTAGAGCATCTTAAAGGTGGAAAAATATGCTATGCATCTTTAAGCTAGCCACACATGGTACAATTTTAGTGTTCATTAGTGAACATTAATCGATGTACTGCCCACATAGTACAATCGACGATCGTTGAACGATTTTTGTAAAATCGTCGATTAAAAAGTGATCGGACAAGTTGGAAAATTTTGGTTACTCTACTGTGTTTTCTGTATAGATTTCAGTGATACTGCCATCTAACAATGGGAATAGTTAATTCAGCCTTGTGCTCACTGAATATTTTTATCACTACTGTAGATGGTAATATAAGTGACTCATAATGCAATTGATACTTGCAAACAAGAGCAAAGGCAACCAGGAAGACATCAGAGCTGTACTAATACTAATTGAAATGTAGGTTCCTCTGTTATTTTATTTTTATTTATTATTATTTATTATATTAAATTGTGTCTAACATTTGCCAGGAGGTATACAAGGTAGAACTGTTTGGGCCCATGGATCAACGCTATGTTTGGAGGAGGAGGAACAAGGGCTATGAACAAAAGAACACCTTGCCTACTGTGAAGAATGACGGGGGGTCAATCGTGCTTTGGGGCTGTTTTGTACAGGGAAGCTACAGCGTGTGCAAGGAACCATGAATTCTCTTTAGTACCAGGAGATATTGGAAGGAAATGTGATGCAGTCTGTCACAAGGCTTGGGAGAAACGATTGGACCTTTCCACACAGGACAATGATCCCAAGCACACCTCCAAGTCCCACTAGCATGGTTGCAGATTAAAGGCTGGACATTTTGGAGCGGCCATCGCAGTCACCAGACTTCAATCCGATTGAGAACCTTTGTGGGGACTTGAGAAAGCAGTTTGCAGCGCACAAGCCTAATAATGTGACTGAACTGGGAGGATTTTGCCCATGAAGAATGGGCTAAGATACCCGTAGATCGCTGCAAGACACTTGTGTCACACTATGCTTCACGTGTAAAAGCTTTATAAACTGGAAAAGGATGTTGTACTAAGTACTAAGAATGAATGTCACTTGGGGTTGAATAAAACTGATAATGATGTGAGCACAGAAAAGACATTTGGGTTATTTCATTATTAATGTTATGTTATATTGTCTGACTTACAAGCGTCTCGCTGATTTCATTGTAAACAAGTTGACTGAAATGATCAAAATCAATGTCAAAATGCCCAAACACTCAATTTCATGGGGGTTGAATTATTTTGAACACAACTGTATGATGCCTCAGGAATGTCCCTGACCTCATCCATAACACTGCCTTCTCTGGTGTTGTGGTGGAATGTTGGAAGGTATCTGATGTAGGTGACAGATACACTTGTCTATGTTCTCTAAACACATAATCCAATTGAAGAAGAAGAAAAAAAAAACACCCCAGACAACAACAACTAAAGCACAAGGCCAAACTCCCACCATTTCTATTCTCGTATTATACCGCAGGAAATTAATTGTAATGCAAAGTGCAACGTAAGAGTGTAGCGGATATTATCTGGGAAACTGCGCTAAAAAAAAAAAAAAAAAAATAGACAATTCACGATAATGATACTTACCTCATAGCGAGGACGTTTTTTTTCCAGTACATAAAAACATATTATAATAACAAAATATGATCAGCTTGACAAGTACAATGACTCATATGTATATATACTTGCTAAGGTCTCACATTGCAGAACTATGCATAGCTCCTTGTGTTTTAACCCCTCATGATAACAAGGTTACGCACGCAGTGTACCCTGCCGGAACGGCTGTTTTCTATTTGCAATAATTATTTCTATAGTTAAAAACTATTATAAACAACAAAAAAGCTGCGTGCTGTAAAACCCGGCTGTCATCACAATAGAAGCCAAGGCTGAGTCCAGACAATAGACAGAGGGAGAATAGGCCGCTAGAACGGAGATGTCCCATTGACGCGCCACGTCACCAACTGTCCTTTTTGTCCGTGCTTGCTTGGAGTGTTTTCACTTTTTGTGCACTCACTTTTTGGGTTTTGCACTGTATGGGCGGTTCTCCTATGGTGTGCTTGCACTCGCCCAGGGCTCAATAAAAAAGAAAACTGTCCTTTTCTCCATCTTAAGGCCACCCCATACACCTACAATCTTTTCATACAATTTCTGTAAAATCAGATTTTTGTTCTCCACAAAACCATGTAATATGAGGAGCTTTCTAATCCTTCTAATCACTATGTATTTCTATCAGGGAGGACCCGCACTACAAGCAGTATATATACCTTCCAGTCACTATGTATTCTATCAGGGAGGACCCGTCACTACTAGCATGATATATACCTTCCAATCACTGTGTATTCTATCAGGGAGGACCCAGCACTACTAGCAGTGATATATACCTCCCAATCACTATTATTCTATCAGGAGGACCCAGCACTACATACAGTGATATATACCTTCCATCACTATGTATTCTATCAGGGAGACCCAGAACTACATAGCCGTGATATATACCTTCCAATCACTATGTATTCTATCAGGAGGACCCGGCCACTACAAATCAGTGATATATACCTTCTAATCACTATGTATTCTATCAGGGAGGACCCAGCACTACATAGCAGTGATATATACCTTCCAATCACTATGTTTCTATCAGGGAGGACCCAGAACTACATAGCAGTGAATATACCTTCCAATCACATGTATTCTATCAGGGAGGACCCGGCCTACATAGCAGTGATATATACCTTCCAATCACCATGTATTCTATCAGTGAGGACCCAGCTCTACTACAGTGAATATACCTTCCTCACATGTATTCTATCAGGGAGGCACTATACACATAGTTTGTTGGTAGATCTAATGGAGATTGTATGGATCGATCTTAAGGTGTATGGGGGCTTAAAACCCAGTAACGTGTTTTTCCTGCACAGGGCTCCATTAACATTTCTCTTTATTAAAATTATTAGCTATTTTCCACGGCGTCAACACCCCACACCGTTCGATTATGTTGACGCATTACATTACAATCAATTAGTTGAGGCAATGCCATTGAGCTTGTTGTGCTAAAACTCAACGTAGCTTGCTACGTCAACTTTGACGTAATGGAGCCCAACGCAAGTATGTTGCGCTGACGCAGCAATGGACAATTATTGAATCCATGAGTGTGGATGGGTATCCATTAAAAAATTTTACTTAAAAAAAAATCATTGACTTGCCCAACATCACTTTCAGGCTTTCGCAATCATCCTTCAGGGATCACGAAAGAGAATAAGAAACAGCGAAGGGTCCCTCCGTCTGTAACGCATGTCTTACAGGATTGTCCACGGATGTCCATACATATCAAAGTAATCTTGGTCCGACTCAGGACCCCATGAAACTTAGCCTTAAACTGCATTTTTTATTCAAGAAAAATGAAATTTTCAAAAAAAGATATATACTCCGGACATCCTCCTGAACAGATTTGTGACTTTTTCACTACTCAAATCCTGATCCCAATGCAGCAAGCCATCTGCTCCTGTAGGGAATTCACTAGGGGGGCCATGACAGCCGTATTCCTGCACAGCACAGGCAAGCCTGGATATCAATGATACCAGAGGCTGGGGAGATGCCACAGATAGAGCCAACAATAAGTACCTGGCAGGGGATCAAACCATACTGTCCTCATTCCAAAAAAAAAATGTTACTCTGAAGCTTTATTTTTAATTGCATTTATTGTGTACAACTCATTGGTTTATAGACTAGTCACTGCTCTGTCATTTGAACTAATAAACAGTAATCTTCATATGTCAACTTCATATGTGCACGTATGTTAAGGAAGCTTTAATTTTCAAAGGAATAGTTGACAGGGTTGGTAGGTCAGTTGGAGTCCAATGATTCAATTGGGCATTGTTATCTGTAGTTATATCTGAGTCTACATTATGTGTGCAAGTGGTGAACACGGGAGGGGATGTGGCTTAAGGCAGCCCAACTGTCAGCTCCCTTTGACTCGACCTTGTTAATTTGCCCTAAATGTGCCTTTTGGCATGAAAAAAATATGTCTTGATTTGTCATGGTACCCTGAATGTTATGACCAAAAC
>CM070032.1:217422858-217435649 GCA_036250615.1 Ptychadena robeensis
GTTGGTAGATCTAATGGAGATTGTATGGATCGATCTTAAGGTGTATGGGGGGCTTAAAACCCAGTACGTGTTTTCCTGCACAGGGCTCCATTAACATTTCTTTATAAAATTATTAGGCTATGTTTCCACGGCGTCAACACCCCACCGTTCGATGATGTTGACGCATTACATTACAATCAATTAGTTGAGGCAATGCATTGAGCTTTGTTGTGCTAAACTCAACGTAGCTTGCTACGTCAACTTTGACGTAATGGAGCCCAACGCAAGTATGGGTGCGCTGACGCAGCAATGGACAATTAATTGAATCCATGAGTGTGGATGGGTATCCATTAAAAAATTTTACTTAAAAAAAATCATTGACTTGCCCAACATCACTTTCAGGCTTTCGCAATCATCCCTTCAGGGATCACGAAAGAGAATAAGAACAGGCAGAAGGGTCCCTCCGTCTGTAACGCATGTCTTACAGGATTGTCCACGGATGTCCATACATATCAAAGTAATCTTGGTCGACTCAGGGACCCCATGGAAACTTAGCCTTAAACTGCATTTTTAATTCAAGAAAAATGAAATTTTCAAAAAAGAATATATACTCACGGACATCCTCCTGAACAGATTTGTGACTTTTCACTACTCAAAATCCTGAATCCCAATGCAGCAAGCCATCTGCTCCTGTAGGGAATTCACTAGGGGGGCCAATGACAGCCGTATTCTGCACAGCACAGGGCAAGCCTGGATATAGCAATGAGACCAGAGGCTGGGGAGATGCCACAGATAGAGCCAACAATAAGGACCTGGCAGGGGATCAAACCATACTTCCTCATTCCAAAAAAACAAAATGTTACTCTGAAGCTTTATTTTTAAATTGCATTTATTGTGTACAACTCATTGGGTTATAGACTAGTCACTGCTCTGTCATTTGAACTAATAAACAGTAATCTTCATATGTCAACTTCATATGTGCACAGTATGTTAAGGAAGCTTAATTTTTCAAAGGAATAGTTGACAGGGTTGGTAGGTCAGTTGGATGTCCAATGGATTCAATTGGGCAGTTGTATCTGAGTTATATCTGAGTCTACATTATGTGTGCAAGTGGTGAACACGGGAGGGGATGTGGCTTAAGGGCAGCTGCCAACTGTCAGCTCCCCTTTACTCGACCTTGTTAATTTGCCCTAAATGTGCCTTTTGGCATGAAAAAATATGTCTTGATTTGTCATGGTACCCTGAATGTTATTGACCAAAACATACACATGCCACTGTTAGGATCCAATAAATACAAATGACGGAGTAAGTAAAGCATTTGTACACGCCACAGAGGAATGGAAGAAAAAAAAGAAAAGGAGGAACATAGCTACTTAAATGTCTGTATGGTTTGTCTATTGCAGGATGTTATTGACCTCTCGGTTAGTACTCTATACAGACAAAGTATGTGGATACTACTGTATTTTTCACACTATGAGACACACCGGACCATAAGACACATCCAAAGTTTTGAAGAGAAAATTAGGGGAAAAAAACCCATAGACAGCTATTCAGATATCATGTGAATATACAGAATGTCCCAGCAAAGTAGGCAGGACTGGACCATGCAGTATTCACTCTATATTCCTCCAGCCAAAAGCCCAGTGACAGGAGGGAGAACTTAACTGCAGAAGAGTGTCAGGGCTCAAACTTTAACATGTGTCTATACACTAGCAGTACCCATTCCCTGAACACACTGATCAACTTATGAAGAGACATTTTACAAACTGGCACTAACAACTTACCCATGAGTTGTACATATGGGAGGAGATATGAGTCTTTGTCACAAAATGTATTTATTGCAATGCAGAATGTTAATGTAAATACACAACTCATGCTATCTTATTATAAAACGTGTCTCTCCATAAGTTGGTCAGTGTGTATAGAGGAACCTGCTGCTTCTGGGAAAGACATCACTGGTGGCAGTGGTTTTGTGCCCTCTTGACGCTCACTATGCTACACTGACAGTGGAGTGTGTGTGGTAAGAGTGGACTGGAGAAGAAGGCCGGACATATATGGCTAGACCTACACTGCCATTCACAAGATGGTGGCTCTTATTACTACATGTTAGGTTTGCGATATGCAAGCAGACACAGCCATCAGTCATTGTGGCAACAAAGGGAGGAACATTTCAAAAATAAGAAAATTATTATTTATAACTAATATAATTTTGAAATTTAGGTCCACTTTAATAGGATCTCTCTCTATATTATATACACAGGGATAGTCTCCCCACACTCAGTTTGATACAGGTGATATAATACATTGAGCGGCATCAGATATGATCTCAGATACGGCAAATACAGTGAGAAGTTATTTGTCAGCAAGTACAAAGAACTGCTGATTTATACAATACAGGGTTATAATAAAGCAAAGGGACTTTGTGTGTGTATTTGTGTTAGTTTATCATTTAAAATATTTATTGAACAGAAATAAATGTGAGATTGGTAAATATCAGGGTATAAGGAACAGTTCAGGGTACCATGAAATGCGGTTAGTTAATGGTCCAGTTTTTAGAAAAGAGGGGAGATAAAGGAAGTAAGTGCTTGTTTCTGCCTACAGACTGATGATATCATCTCTGCCTTGGCACATACACCAAATGTATAAGTATGTATAGCATTTTATAAAGTGACACTGATCCCAAATATTTGCAATTACGAAGATATAGAACTGTATTCAAGATCTTTGCGAATTCTCAAATAAAACTTCACGACACTAGCGTCTACCTCAATAATTGAACTAAACACAACGTAGATCCTAGGTGCCCAACCTGTGGCCCGGGGGCCGCATCCGGCCATTTGGGCATTGTTTGGCGGCCCCCCTTGGTCCTCCACACGCGGCCCACCACTGACGTAGATCTATTTTTAATAAATATCTGTAAAGCAAAGATAAAGCTGAAAAGGAGTTCAGATGAGGACCTAATTAGCTGGTTTAGTGCAACTCCAACACGCAATCACTAGAGCTACATCATAAGTGGCCAATTGGGCAAAGCTAGAAGAAGAACACCAGTTTGGAGAGCATGGTGACAGGACAAGGAGGAGGAGTGCAAACCATTCATCTTCGAGGAAGACATTTTGTATCTTGAGCACACATTCAGAACTAGAGTCTTCGGGTAGCATGTATACACAGGCTAACAGAGTTCCTCTCCAGTAAGTAAGGTCCAGCAACTTACAGAAAGTTATTGACGCAAAGCAGATAATTAAATGCAAACCATCCATGTTGGAAGACTTTACATTTCACAATCAAGACACTAAAATGTAAAAAGAAAACCAAAAAAATTTATATTCCTTCCAGTTTAGTACTAACAGCTTAAGTTTGTTTAGAACTGGATCCTGTCTCACGGGAATGAATGTTCTCCTTGTATTGTTGCTATAAGCTGCCAGTTCACATGTCAGTCATAGCACAGGAGACAGGGAGTAGACAGCACACAGTCTGAACATACGCACCAGGGCTCAGATCCCGTTTCCATGTTTATTTAGCGATTATTATAGTAGCATTATCTACAATCTCTGCGCGACGGGCTTCACCGTCAACTCTTAAATAAGGGAAGATTTACCGAGACAGAAACCAGAGTTAAGGTGTGAGAAACATCCTTGGCTATCGGTAGACAGACGGACCTCACGCTGAAGTCCATGCAGGTATAAGATTACACACATCAGAACATTGGAAAAAAAATCCAGTTTCTAAACAACCTATAGCATTAAAACTATAACTGAACTTATAGCCACAGGTACTTCTTGGTGATGTTGACCTTCAAAAGAGGTCCTCTAGTTTACAGAGTCATCATAACCCAAGTGGTGGTAATGAGACAAGTTGGCTATCCATTTTATTTTTTATACTAGGATTTATTCTAAAGCATACATGGGCAAACTAAAGCCCGGGGGCAGATCGGCCCGTTTTCACCTTGAGAAGATGCTCTGGGTCCCCTCTGTTTGTTCCTCTCAATGAGCGCACATAATGCTTAGAGGAGTCTGAACATCCACTTCAGGGCAGTGGTTCCCAACCTCTTTTCAATTTAGGAACATTTTCGAGCCCCTCCCTATTGAAACACAGGATCAGAATGAGGTCCCGCACCCCCCTGGAATACTTTCACGCACCCCAGTTTGGGAACCACTGCCTTAGGGGAAGGCAGCTAGAGAATCTTGTTATTTTAATTGTTGAGTTTATTTATTTTTTTAATTCTTTTACTTAGTTTCCTGGCAGTATGATATTTTGGTTGAAAGTATACAGGGAATTAAAAAGGTTTACAATATCCATACCGCTCATCCCAGCATCATCAATGAAGCCGGGCAAGTGAGGAATCAGGACACAAATGGGGGTTGTACATTACAGGCTCTTGGTCCAGCCCCTCTGTTAAAATTAGGAACCTATTGCGGCTCACAAGTCAAAACAATTGCCATCCCCTATTCTAAAGGGTCAACAAGAAAATGTTTTTACACCACTACCAATCCTAATTATTACGGCTTGCACAAAGCAGCCCAGTAATAGTGTAGATCTACTTCAACCACAATTACTGTAAAATTCCATCAAATTTATATAGATAAATATGTTGAGTAAATGATAAAAGGCATACTATTATATGATAAATCATATAAATATATGTAACCTTCCAAAGCACTGTAGATACTTTTGTTGAAGGTCTAATGTCCCTGCCACATGCCCCCAGCATCATCAATGGAGCTGGGCAAGTGAGGAATCAGGACACCAATGGGGGTTGTACATTACATGCTCTTGGTCCAGCCCCTCTGTCAAAATTAGGAACCCATTGCAGCCCACAAGTTCTAAAGGGTCAACACGATTTGCAGCCCATCCCCTGTTCTAAAGGGTCAACAAGAACATTTTTTTACAACACTTACAATCCTAATTTTATCACTATTAATATTAACACTTATAATCCTAATTCTATGCACAAAGCAGCCCAGCAAATATTAAGTGTAGATCTCTACTTCAACCACAATTACTGTAAAATACCATTAAGTCATTATAAAGCCATATGGAACAAACAAATATGGCAGACTTTAAATTCATTTAGCATTAAATATAACAATAACAATTCTAAATAAAAATATATAGATAAATATATTGTGTAAATGATAAAATGCAGACTATTGTATGATAAATCATATAAATATATGTAACCTTCCAAAGCACTAAAGATATTTTGTTGAAATTATACAGGAAATTAAAAAAGATTACAATGTCCCTGCCGCATGCCCCCCAGCCTCATCAATGGAGCTGGGCAAGTGAGGAATCGGGACACCTATTGGGGTTGGCCATTGATCCAGTCCTATTATCAAATTTAGGAACCCATTGTGACTCGCAAGTCAAAAAGTTTGTCCACCCCTGCTCTAAAAGATCAACAAGACAATTTTTTTTAACACCACTACCAATCCTAATTATTACTGCTTTGCACAAAGCAGCCCAGCAATAGTGTAGATCTACTTCAACCACAATTACTGTAAAATTCCATCAAGTCATTATAAATATGAAACAAACAAATATGGACGACTTCACATTCATTTAGCATTAAATAAAACAATAATTATTATAAATAAAAATATATAGATAAATATATTGAGTGAAATATAAAATGCATACTATTGTATGATAAATAATTTAAATATATGAAACGTTCCAAAGCACTGTAGATATTTTTGTTGAAAGTAGAATGTCCCTGCCACATGCCCCCAGCATCATCAATAGAGCCGGGCACGTGAGGAATCAGGACACCTATGGGGGTTGGCCATTGATCCAGTCCTTCTATCAAATTTAGGAACCCATTGAGGCTTGCAAGTCAAAAAGTTTGCCCACCCCTGCTCTAAAAGACCAAAACAAATTTAACACCACTACCAATCCTAATTATTACTGCTGTGCACAAAGCAGTCCAGCAATAATAAAGTGTAGAACTACTTCAACCATAATTACTGTAAAATTACATCAAGTCATTATAAATAAAAAAACAAACAAATATGGACAACTTCACATTCATTTAGCATCCAATATAATGTAACAATTATATTTCTAAATATAAAGATAAATATATTGAGTAATTATAAAATGCACACTATTGTATGATAAATAATATAAATATATGTAACCTTCCAAAGCACTATAGACATTTTTGTTGAAAGTATACAGGAAATTAGAAACATTACAATGTCCCTGCCACATGCCCCCAGCATCATCAATGGAGCCGGGCAAGTGAGGAATCAGGACACCAATGAGGGTTGGCCATTGTAGGCTCTTGATCCGAACCCATTGTGACTCGCAAGTCAAAGTTGCCCACCCCAAAATTTTTACACCACTGCCAATCTGCACAAAGCAGTCCAGCAATTATAAAGTGTAGATCTACTTCAACCACAATTACTGTAAAATTCCATCAAGTCATTATAAAGCCATCTGGAACAAACAAATATGGACGACTTCACAATCCTATAAAATTAAATATAACAATAATAATTCTAAATAAAAATATATAGATAAATATATTGAGTACATCATAAAATGCATACTATTGCATGAAGGATAATATATATAACTTTCCAAAGCGCTATAGATTCCCTTTAAGAACATTTGTTGAGCAGCTCCGGGTGCTGGCAGAGTGTTTGACAACAAACAGAGTGCTCCACGCCAGCAAGGCTTAAATGACGACTTTATACAATGTTTATTGAAAGGGGAATTGACAAGCTGCCAGAGGAGAAATGGCGCTCCAGGCAAGAATTCACTCACTTATCTGATTCTGCAGAGAATACGCATTGTAATGCTGCATTGCAATCATCCACATAGTACTGCCAACATTCTAACGTACACTCATCGGCCGTACACCAAAATCACATGTGCAATCTACGTTAAAGTGGCATTAATCTCTAAGGTGGATTCCAACAAATAAAAGCCATTATTTGCTATGACATACCCAAGTCTCACAATTTGCCTATAGAACAGCAAATTGTACATTTGTAGGTCATGACTTTTTGAAACTGTAAACATATGCGTGGCAGAAGATGAACCAGCACATGCCAAGCCCTCATCTCAAGAGTTCTACATGCTCTTCCTCAAATCAAAGAAATATAGGAACATAAAAAAAATAAAGGGTCTTGGTGGTCCAATAAACATGGACCCCTGGCGCCCAACCTGCAGCCCGGGGGCCACATGCCGCCCTTTGGGCGTTGTTTGGCGTCCTTCACTTACGGTTCCCAAATCCTGTTAATGCATATGGCATAGGAACCTATTTACCAATCCTCCACTGACACGTCCTTGTCTGGGAAGAGCGGTAAGAAGAGGAGAGGGACACGCTGAGCCGCCAGCTGAGCGCGCTAATTGGCAAACGTGAAAGAGAATGAGTGACCCAGACAGCGCCTGAGCACCTATGCTTCCACTTGACTACTTTGATAATATCTATGAGGCACATAACCTTTGTTGATGTATATGGGGCAATTCCATATATCACCATGTGTAGTGGTGACACGCTGACCTGACTTTTCCAATTTTGCGCTCTTCATGTTATGTGCAGCCCTTTAGTGATGCCGAGGGCCGCACTTGTGGCCCTCCATATCGCCTCAGTTGCCCACCACTGTCATGGACCATCACCTACATAAATAAATATAACATCCAAAATGTATAGAAATAAAACAATGATAACATTAAAGATTGAAGATGAGCAATTGCTGTGACTAGTTTTTATACTGTATGTTACCACAGCTAACACCTTAGCTAACTGATTTTATAGTAGTAAAAATTGACAATAAATCGGTCAATTAGGAATGTAAGACCAAATCTTGGTGTACCATCACCCACAAGATGACACCTAGAAACAATCCACCAGCCAGGAACCTACTGCATTCCCAGGGTGGCCAAACCCTCAACGATTGAAAAGAGGCTGATAATCCCCAGAGGAGAGGTTCAGGAGTGGATATCCACCCTTATCCCCTGCTGCCTTTATGGTAGCCATACATCGAGGTAGCGTCTACATGTACAGATTATTTCGTGATTCAATCGTTGATTCAATCCTCTTGTCCAATTTATAATCGATCGATTCCTTCTGTACATACTTACGCTAGAATGTGCCCTAAATCATGTCTGATCACTTTAGAACAATTTTTTGTTCAATATTGATCACTTTTGGACCACCGTACCAGGCAGAAATGAAATCCTGTGCGATCAACTAAAACAAAACGATTGTTTAAGTTTAAGTCAAAGGGAAATATCATACCGCCTATGGTCAGCCTTACTTGGAGGCATATGGAGGCTTCTATCGTAATGCTATGTTCAGACGGCTTTTAGGGATGCGTCCCATACATAGGCATGATTTCCCGCCCCACCTGTTCACACAGATAGCGGGTCTGCTGGACAGCAGAGGTTGAGGTACAGCCCTGCGTTATCCCCTCGGCCAGCGAACCCAATGTAAGCTGTGTAAACAGGTGGGGCGAGAAGTCATGCTTATGTATATGATGCGTCGACATCCCTGCCACTGCATGCGATTAATGCAGGGGGTATTGGCGCATCTCTATACTTGGTCTGAAGATTGCCTAAGATGTTGGTCCAATTCTGCTTTGAACAAGGGCCAACAAAGAACAAATTACTTGATGTATTGTTTAATACCTTTAAAGCCCAAATTTTCCTGGGACTATTTCCCTATATGACATTTTAGTACTTTTTACTAGGTTAAGGTCCCCACACACGTAACAAGTGGGGACCGACAGATGAGCTGTGGAGAGCAATTTGATGATGTCATCATGCTGCTCTCCATCACTCACAGTATCGGCAGGCACCCTTTGTGTGCCGGCTGTTAGTTTGGACAGGGACGCCGGTCCCCATTGAAACTAATGGCATTGGCCAGAGATTTACAGACATGTCCGTTCTCTGGCAGACCAAGCTTTGGGGCGACAGGGATCTAAGACTACACAATGCTTGAAGCCAGAAGATTCATCTTGCCTAGTCCTTTCTGATACAACGCTGTAGCTCAGATACAAGGCATTTAGATATTTGGATACTACAATAAAGATGAATCTATAAACACACTAAACCTTGTTGAATGTCATCAACATTATGGTCTCTTAATATTATGGTCGCTAGCCACACATGGTTCAATTGACTGTACAATCAATGTAATTCGATTTTTTTAGTCGATTGATTGAAAATTGAAGCATGTCCACATGGTACGATCATTGAAATTTGATTTTAATTGTCATTTTTCTAGATCGAAATTTGATCGGACCAGTTGGAAAATTTTGATTGATTGTCCCCACATTGTATCTCATTTTTTGTACTGTTGTTTGACCCGTCCGATTGAGATTCGATTCAATCAATTAGCATACTGTAACTTCTGGGAGGAGCGAAATGCAATAAAGTCATTTAAACCATGCAAGCATGCATTGTAATGGCGATGTAATGGTGATCTAATGACGATGTAATGGTGATCTAATGGCGATGTAATGGCGAACATCAATGGTCCCTTTTTGATCACTCTGTGACAATCGCTTTTTGATTACTGTACGTTTAAAAACGAATTAAATCGAAGTCGGGCTTTGATTGCATACTCAATGTGTTGTGTACTTCGATTTAATTACAAGCGACATACGATTAAATGATCGGAAACTTCGATCAAATTGATGATCGATTTGATGTCAATTGAACCATGTATGGCTAGCTTTAGACTATTACCATCGTACAAACATCCACATATACATGTGTGGTGATGTCTCTACAGTATATATTGAAATGTTAATGGTAGGAATCCTATTCAATCATATATTTATCTTAAATGCTCTTGATTTGATATGTTGCAATGTTTCTCGGGAAAATCAGCTGATAACACATTTAACAAATGATCTAGAATTATATGCTCCATAGGATTTTTCTCTATTGGGCGTTTTTGGTTGGTTGATGCATCCAAATTTTGTTTAAGAAGCTGTTCCATGCATTTCAATGCGTCCAATGCATTTCAATGGGTACCAAAACGTGCCTATACAGACATCTTGCCACATTGCATAGCACGTTACATGGGAATTTCACAGTGGAGACTGGCCTTACTGTGTAAAAAATTTTAAAGGATATTAATGTTATCACTATTGAAGGTGTCACTGTGATTCCCACTGCATTGGAATGTTTACTTTGTTATAATTTGTTATTGAAAGGTACTTTAAACCCCCTCTGGCATCATCCTCAGTGATCTCAGACGGTTTCAGCAGGTGCATGTCCAAGGCATATCTCTGTGCCCTGGTAGAGGGATCGGTTCTGTCTAAACTACTATTGACCAAACGGCATCACCAGTGGCTTTGCGGATGTGCTGTACACACTGTGTCACCATGGGGCAGGAGATGTTCACTTAAAATTTCTTGGGGCCCAAGCAGAGCTTTACCAGCCAATTATTTACCAATCGTATAGCGGCAGGTGGCACAATGTGATGGACAAACCACCCATTTAATGAATATCTGTCAAGCACACCATTGCCCGTTATAGCCTCTGTATAGCAGTGTGCTACTGTGCTTGAGATATCTGTCCTTTGTAACTTTGTTACCCAACCTATTAGATTGTAAGCCCGACCGGGCAGGGTCCTCTACTCCTCCTGTGTCATAACCTGTACCTGTATGTACTATCCTGTGTTAAATCGCCACTCTAATGTATTGTACAGCGCTGCGTAATATGCTGGCGCTATATAAATAAATGATGATAATAATAACAACAATGACCCGGCCTGGTTACTAACATTGCTTGAACTCTGGATTGTCCCTGACCACGTCTCCTACCTTATAAGTCTGTACAGTACTTTCTTGCACTGACCTTTGTGTATGACCTGTGGCTTGTTGTCTGGATTACCCAACAAAGCCTGTTACCAGGATATCTGGTGTTGGTAGTGATTGTGTTCCACGCACATTACAGTTAATGGGTTGACAATTGGGCATTGTACTATTATGTGTGCACCACAAGGAGGGTTTTGCTTTATTTGTTTATTTGGGCTTTTGAATTGTATTATTTTGTTGGGTATATTGCATTTATTACTTGCTGTTTCTGTTCTAATATCGTCACTTTGTTTTTTAAATATTAACATTTCTCATAAATCGTATTTCTCATAAATCTGAGATTTATCGCAGAGCGATTATAGGTGGGCCAATATTGGTTGACAGTCGGTTGACATTCGTAGATCAACCCATTAGGGGTGGCTAGGCCTTGGGACATGTAAGGCAATATAAGAAAATAGATTGGGTCACCGATATTGTTCACACAAAATCATAATTAATTGTCCATTTATAAATATGTACAAAGTCGCAAATTGATGATTCAAAAGAGATCAAGAAAATTAAGCATCACTGATCAAAAGTAGCACGTCGCCAACTTTCTATATGTCAAGCCAGAAACCATCCAATCTGCAAGGATAATGGACAACATGTTTTCCTTGAAAACGCTCTGAAAGCTTCATCAGGAGAACATCACTGTTAAAAAAGTGGGTTACAAGTAAAGTGCATCGTGCATACAATCAGTGAGCCTATGTACATTAATATAATGCATATTGTTTCTTTTATATACATAACTGTATGCACGATGCACTTTACTTGTAACCCCCTGGGACATTTTTAATGGGGATGAAATGTCCTCCTGAAGAAGCTTTCACAGCGAAACGTCCATTATCCTTGCAGTTTGGACAGTTTTTGGCTTGAGCGATGTGTTACTTTTAAGTTGGCAATGTGTTACTTTTAAGTGCTACTTCAGTGTTGCTTCATTTGCTTGATCACTTTTGAATCAGCGATGTGTGACTGTATATAATTTTTAACATGGACAATAAATTATGATTTTATGTGAACAATATCGGTGACCCAATTGATTTTCTTACGTTGCCTTAAAAGTCCCAAGGCTTAGCCAACCCCAAGGAATTGATCTCCCAATGTCCACCCATTGTTCATACTGAAACTGGTATACATACATTGGCTTCCAAAAGTACTTGGCCCCCTTGAACTTTTCCATATTTTGTCACATTACAGCCACAAACATGACTAAATTTTATTGGAATTCCATGTGAAAGACCAATACAAAGTGGTGTACACGTGAGAAGTAGAACAAAAATCATACATGATTCCAAACATTTTTTACAAATAAATAACTGCAAAGTGGGGTGTGTGTAATTATTCAGCCCCCTTTGGTCTGAGTGCAGTCAGTTGCCAATAGACATTGCCTGATGAGTGCTAATGACTAAATAGAGTGCAAAGTGTGTGTAATCTAATGTCAGTACAAATACAGCTGCTCTGTGTCTCATAGGTTGTTTAGGAGAATATTGGGAGCAACAACACCATTTAGTCCAAAGAACACACCAGACAGGTCAGGGATAAAGTTATTGAGAAATGTAAAGCAGGCTTAGGCTACAAAAAGATTTCTAAAGCTTTGAACATCCCACGGAGCACTATTCAAGCGATCATTCAGAAATGGAAGGAGTATGGCACAACTGTAAACCTACCAACACAAGGCCGTCCACCGTCCACCGTCCACTGACAGGCCAAACAAGGAGAGCGCTGATCAGAAATGCAGTCAAGCGGCCCATGGTGACTCTGGACGAGCTGCAGAGATCTACAGCTCAGGTGGGGGAATCTGTCCATAGGACAACTATTAGTCGTGCACTGCACAAAGTTGGCCTTTATGGAAGAGTGGCAAGAAGAAAGCCATTGTTACCAGAGAAGCATAAGAAGTCCTGTGTGCAGTTTGCCACAAGCCACGTGGGGGACACGGCAAACATGTGGAAGAAGGTGCTCTGGTCAGATGAGACCAAAATGGAGCTTTTTGGCCAA
>CM070032.1:217442558-217453734 GCA_036250615.1 Ptychadena robeensis
CAGGTTGGAGATGTAAGGAGTACAGGAGGTGTGGAGTGATTTAAAAGCAAGGCACAGAACATTGAATTAGATTTTTATGCACAATTGGAAGCCTGTAAAAAGATCTACAGAAGATCTTAGAGGTTAGAGGAGTAAATGCAGTCTAGCAGCACCATTCATATTGGGCTGAAGAGGTGACAGTCTAGCTAAGGTAGCCATACACGGGCCGTTCCCGCAAATCAGTTGCGCCCACCTGGTCAGACCAACCAGGATCCTCGAGCATGTCGGATCGCATGGTGATCTGACATATCGGTAAATTCCCGGCCAAACCATTTACTTTGGATGGGGAAGGCACACAGGGTGCTCGCTGATCCTCTAAATGACTGGCAAAACATTGATCGGAAAAGTGATCGGACATGTTGGAAAATGTACGTGGATTGTACAACGATCTAACTGAAATCATAGCATTGTGTTGGTTGGTCGGGGCAATTGTAATTGATGAACACATTTATATATGACTCTTTCCTGTGTTTATGATCGATTTAAGGCGATCGAACGCTTGAATCGTACCGTGTATGCCTAGTCTTTGGCTCGTATTCCGATTGTATTACGATCAAACCTTCCATGTGGTACTACTTTCGATCCGATTACAATCAGTGTTCGATGAAAAGATCAATAGAATAGTATATCGATCATGCGAAGATTGAACCATGAATGACTAGCAGTCATTTTGTTGCACTTGTACTCTCATTGCTCAATTTCTGTTTTTAAATGTAGACAAATTAACAGGGGTGCACATAAGTGGTGATCTGGTACTCAAAAGGGGTCAAAAACTAGCTTTGCCTACCTGCATTATTGTTACACAGCTGTGTACTAACAACTTGGAGGCGCTCCGTGTCTGGGCGGCCGCAGCTAAATGTTACATGCATGTACAATTCATGTCATTTGGATAAAGGCAGGGAAACATGAATAACTATGAAAGGTTGCAGTTAGGTGTGTGACATTGGGAATGTAAATTACTAATCCAAAAAAAAAAGAATTGGACTACTAAGGGTGTTTGAGATCTGGGGGATGAAAGTCAGAGTAGGCATATGTAAGGGTAAAACCTGACAAGAGAAAAGCACTGTGTGACAGCTGGAATATGACTATGAAAGGATGACATTTGGACTGCAGGTAGTCTAAGGGGTTAGTTACTAAGCATGAAGCTGATGCAGAAGACAGTGAGGGAGACAGTGAGGAAGACCACCTTACATATGGGGTGAGTACCAAAACACCATCTCCTGGTACTCATCTGAGGAGCTCACTAAAAAAGTTATGTGCACCCCTGCAGATTACAATAAAAACTGTTCGTATTTCCTACCTGAACATGGGGGAAAGGATCTGGGGCACCTATGACTGTACTATAATATAGGCATAAGCGAGGGCAGCCCCCACCTCCCCAGTGTCATTACTGACATCAAGGAGGCGAGTTCAGTCACCAGCATGTAGGACCCAAGCGCTGGTGGAAAGCGCTGGCTCACCTGGAGCAGGTAAGCGACCCTATATGTGGCTCAGGGTTACTAATATTGGTAAAAATAATCTGTAAAAGCTGAAGGGATGGGAAGGCCAGGCAGGAGAGCAACAGAAACAGAGTGTTGTCACTTTACAGGAGGAAGCGTTTCAGCAAGGACCTTAATGGCAGGATCACTAGAAGTTATTTTCATAAAAGCTTTAGATCTAATAAAAGAACTGAAACTTCTTTGAAAAAGTTTAAGTTGATGAGGTTTGGCGATTGTATTTACATGGGAATACGTTAAGAGAGAGAGATTTCAGCATTGGATAGAATGGCACTGTGTTCAAATGTTTGCTATGTTGTCTGGAACCCACAGAAGCAGAACATTGCTGGAAAAAAAAAACCTACTTTCCAGCTTCAGGTCCAGAACTCTGTGGTGCATCACTTTTAACTCTCATACAACTAATATCTAAAAACAAAGAATAAGGTAGACAGAGGGAAAGCACAATTCAGAGAAAAAAAAACTAGAGTTCTCTTTTAAATTGGACTCTGAAGCTGGTGGAGGTGCGAGTGACATCAGCAGTCGTCACAAAGTATTTAACACTATGGGATCTTTGCTTTTCCTCTAGTGCGGTCACACAGAGCCAGATTGAGTCAGCTACTTCCACATGAGAAGAAGCCAAGTATAGGAAGGTACAACTGGAATGAGAGAGGCAAAGCAGAGATCATCCGGAGAGCCCGGCCAAAATACACACGCTGCACCCAGACCTTCAGCTTCTTCTGACATCGCAGATCCCCACTACATACTGACCCGGTGCTGATCGTCCACAGATAGCCCAGAGCAGAACATGCACCACCCGTCCCTAAATGTTTCCCCCCAGACACAGAAAAACACATGTAGGATAAACAAGGAATGCCATAGAGATAAACCACAAATGTCTGCTTGGATAGCCACTCAGAAATTACATTTTATATGATACAGTGTTTCCCCGATGATAAGGCATGGTCTTATCTTTTTTGAAACACCAACATATGCCCTAGGTCTTATTTTAAGGGGGATGTCTTATTCTGATTCATTGTCCCCTTTGATCACTCTGTGCCAATCATTGTCCACTTTGATCACTCTGTGCCAATCATTGTCCTCTTCTGATCACTCTGTGCCAATCATTGTCCCCTTTGATCACTCTGTGTCAATCATTGTCCCCTTTGATCACTCTGTACCAATCATTGTCCCCTTCTGATCACTCTGTGCCAATCATTGCCCCCTTTGATCACTCTGTGCCAATCATTGTTCACTTTGATCACTCTGTGCCAATCATTGTCCCCTTTGATCACTCTGTGCCATTTATTTTCCCCTTCTGATCACTCTGTGCCATTCATTTTCCTCTTTGATCACTCTGTGCCACTGCAGCCACACGGAGGCACACAGTTACCCATTGTACCATCGAAATGTGAGATTCAGGCATGTTCCGGTGGGTGTCTTATTTGCAGGGGGGGTGGGGGGTCAAAAATCGGGGAGTGGCTTATTTGATGGGGATGGCTTATCATAGAGGACAAAGGGTACTAAATACGGTTTATGATGGGGTTTATTTAGAACTTTAATGCTGAATTACAGTCTGCCATACAATACAATAAAAACCACTAACTCCTTACTGGTCATATAGTTATCCCATCTGCCTCTGTCCCAAAGAAGTGTCATCTACGGAAATAAAAACACGATTTCCTCGACTTCACAGTACAGAAGAGCTGACAGCAACCAGTCTATACAGTTAGATCATGGTTCATTGAGAAAGAGTTGTATATGTGAGATAAAAAACAGCATCCTTTGCCCAAGGATCAATGTAGCTGTCACACAGGAGCAGTCCTGCTTTGCTTACAAAGTTATCAAACATACCTCCTAAATCAAATAATTCTGACAGCTAAGGCAGCTCAAGTGCTGTGGAAAGTCACCATTTTAAAATGAAAGCAGAAAACGTAAAGCCATTTCTTATTTATTCTTAATAAAGGTATTTTTTTAAATAGAATTATGTCAATACGATACATAAGCGTTTATTTATTTAAATAAATGTATAGTGATAGAGATTTTTTACAAACATACATAGAGCTGTGTAGATCAGGGCCAGAGATGGGCTGTTTCGGGCCTAGCAGAGCCTAAAGCCTGAGATCATCATCTGTCTATAGCAAGGGATATGCAATATATAACGTATATACAATTCCCGTCTATATTTTCAGACCACACATATGTCTGGCGATGCTTCCCAGAAGTCACCTTGCTCACGTAAGTCCTTGGCCCCCAATGTTTATACTCCGGGGAAGAGTGACATCTGAAAGATACTCGGGGACGTGATGCAGACGGCTCACTCGGAGGGAAACATCGCCTCCGGGGCCTTTGTGGGACATCTGTGCACAACGTCACATCTGCTCTCCACTGGCATGCTCTGTTAGCTGACTAAGTTGTGTTTCTCCAGCAATGTAAACAGCTTCTCTAGAACCGTACGCCATATTTACATTGGCGGGGAAACCGCGCACTAACATATACTGCAGTCCCTGGCCATTCCTAGATCAGAGACTTCTGGAGATCAATACCAGATAAGAGAGCTTCCCCCCAATATATGACCAATCACGTACATGCTAATGGCCCTTCAGTAAGTTCTCTCTTCTGTATTTCCTCTTAGTTTCCAAAACGATATGAAATAAGGGCTTGTTTCCATTATACATCGGAACCCCTCTGCTAAGCGTATTGCTTGCGACTTTGCCTGCTCGGCGGATGCTGTGTTTACACATCCGCCCATGCAGAGGCTCAACGTACTCGACTAGGTTGAGCCTTGCATTGGCGGAGTGGCTGAGCGAAGACACAGCATCTGCCGAGCAGGTAAGTCTGTGTGTTATGTCGGGATCCCCGCCGAGCACTGTGCTTAGAGGAGGGGGTCCCGACGTATAATGGAAACATAGCCTAAGCTGCTGTAAAAAAAGGAAGAACACTTCATTCACTCAATAAACAACTACACAATTCTCCATTAAGACCTATTTGGTATTCCACTTTGGTAATACAGAAGTAGATATGAAGGTATCGAAGAAAAGTAAAACACATAGAAAACCAGAATGTTCCTTGTTGCCCCCTTCCCTCCTTCTCTCCAATCCCTGACATCTCTGAGAGCAGCGATAGCTAGGAAAAAACCTGATCATGTGTTTTTTTTTTTTAAAACACATGATTGAAACCATTATACGGCGCCCTCGGTGGCCACTTGCGATATTGCACTGAATTAACCTTTCAGAAGACTGGCAACTAAATATGGTATCTCCCTTATAATTTCAGGAAACCGCAGGTTATTTGTTTTTTTAGGATTATGGAGAACTACGCCACCATCATGCCAGCTCAGAGGTAAGCCAAAGTTTATTTTGGTATACTCTGACTTTTCCGAATACTGTGAGCTTTTTATGGAATTGAATATAATATAGAACAAGCTTCATATACTGGCTGGTGGAGGTCCATCCTTACCTCTGAACTTACCTCTGTCCTTGTGCTAACCCCTTTGTTTATTAGCAGGGTACAGAGATGCAGATATGGGCCAGATCGATCTATCTGGCCCCTATAATATGCAGCCATCGCTGTTTTCGAGTGGGATCAATCAATCCCGCTCGAAAACAGCCATATAAGACATGACCGTTAAATACGGCCGATGTCCGTTGATGTCCGCGGGTCTCCAGGCAAAGCATCGGCTGAGCTGGGGAGAGAGCAAAGCTGTCTCTCCACCTCCACCGATATCTGTTAGGGAACATCCGACGGCTCCACTATCGAGCCGTCTGTACCCTGCATTACGATTCTAAAGCCCCCATTCACGCATAGATCCTTGGACAAAATTTGGCCATGGATTGAAGCTGCCCACCTGGAACTACATGGGTTGCTCCAAACAGTGGTCAGCCAAAGAATGGTCATGGGGGACAGATTTTCCATCTAAAGTATTGTATGGGAATCGTGCACCACCGGTGTGCAGCCGTTCCCTGTCAGATCGGCGGACGCTCGACCATGGCGTGATGATGTCATCACGCAAGGTCAACTGCTTGACCATTTGGCCACAGATCTATGCGTCTATGGCTGCCTTAACTATGAAGCCTTACAGCAACACCTTTGGCCATTACCTGGGTGATCAACAGGCAATGTATAGCTTCTCCAACTACAAATGATCTGCTTGCATCAAATGAGGAAGTTTATGCCGGGATTATTACTGGTAGGATTTAACTAATGCAGCAACCACAGCTAAGTACATGCAATGGTCAACGTATTTCTTATTCGTTTCTGGGTATAAATAAAGCTTTATGTTTCCTAGAAAGCTTTGTGGGGCCCTGCGCGCCAGCATCATATCAATGCATTTGCAGGTCATCTCAGTTGTAGGGCAGCCTGCAGTAAATGGAGTTATATGGCCTCGGGAGAGGCATTCACATTATGGGTTGGGAAGTCCGCACCATTACAAAGAAAGCCCTGATCAGCCATTTATAGCCCTGAGCGCAGAATAACACTGATGAGTAAACACGCTAAGTGCACGGCATACCCTGGATACTGCCATTACCGTGTCAAACATCAACTTAACTCTATATATGCCAGGGCAATAAGTAGGAGACTAGACTTCAGGGTCAGGCTAGAGGAGAGCTTCATAGTATTTAAAGCTGAACTCTTTTTTTAGGTCCCTCACCCCACTGCAAGGCAGTGGTGTAGGAACCACCATAGCTGCCATAGCAACGCTATAGGGCTCAGGGCCACAATGGGGCCCGGCGCTCCTGGCTACGTCTTTTTTTCTTTACTGTCCGGGCCCCCCCATCAACCAACCAATGTGAGGAACTATCTTTCAATAGGGGCTCAGTCTCCCTCTTTATGGGGGCTCTCTGGCAACCTCCAGGTTGGCTCACTGGCTCTCTACCTATAGGGAGTATCAGGTCAGGGGGGGGGCCCATAAAAACACTTTGCTAGGGGCCCAGTGATTTCTAGCTACGCCCCTGCTGCAAGGGTTAATTACTCCTATGTCCAGAGGTGATAGGCCCTTGTAGTGGTCTGGGGAGGAAAAAGTGATCTCTCTACAGAGGTCTGACATGCACCTATAAAGAGTTCCCATTCAGCAGGGGGAGGGAGATTTGTAAGGAAGACACAGCCATAAGTATAATTCAGCAGTCAGACCTCTGCAGAGGGATCACTGCTTCTCCACAAAGAGCAACAGTGGCTTGCAGGGGATTAAACTAGAACTACTTTAGAAAAAATAAAAAGACTTGCAGGATATTTAAGAAATGTTCTACTCATGTTTTTAAAATAGGGGGTTAAGTTGGACTTTATTACTGTGTTATAACCAGAGGTGCACATAAGTGGTACTCTGGTACTGGGGCCGAAAACTAGCTCTGCGTACCTGCATTATTGTTACACAGCTCATATGCGTACTAACAACTGCAGGGAAATATGAATAACTATGAAAGGTTGCAGTAAGGAGTGTGAAATTAGGCATGTCACCCAAATGAGATTGGACTTCTAAGGGTGTTGGAGATCTGGGGGATAAAAGTCAGAGTAGGCATATGTAAGAGTAAAACCTGACAAGAGAAAAGCACTGTGTGACAGCTGGAATATGACTATGAAAGGTCTTAGGGGTTAGTTACTAACTGAGAAAATGTCAGGGTTGTACTACTGAGGTATGAGTCCTGGGGTTCAAACATGTTATACTGTGACAGTTACATGTGACCCAAAGCCAGCTGGTGACCTGTGGATGGAGACAGCTAATCGGAGGCTCAATCAGGAACAGGGAGATCCATCTGCAGCAGAACCTACCATGCAGGAAGCTGACCCAGAGGACAGTGAGGGAGACCACCCTTCATATGGGGTGATTACCAAACACCATCTCCTGGTACTCATCTGAGGAGCTCACTAATAAAGTTATGTGCACCCCTGAGTATATTATTAACTTTAACTTGTTTAGGATTTAATTAACCCTTTAACTGACATGTTTGGATTTTGGGTCCTAGGATTGGAGTTTGACAACTAAAAACCTCAATATCATCCATTATTTTTCTTGTGATCACCAACACTTTAAACGATCCCTGAAGAGACCAATATTTGTGACCATCAGAAATGAGGACGTCTACATTCCGGGCTCTGGTTCATCAATCTTCTACAACCGCTCAAAGGAAGCAGGAACCCCTTCATTAGCCGTTGTAGGAAGGCCTTGTTGTACAATGCAGAGCAGGTGGTGGTAAGGGTTAAGCATGGTGCATAGAGCTAGAGGGTTCCCTGAGCCAGTCATTGTTCGCTGGTGTCAGCCCCTGACGTCAGACGGTGCGGCACTCACTGAATTCACTGTTGGTTCTTGTGGGAAAACACCTCCACAGCTACATGGAGTGGGCCAAGAAGGAACAAAACCTCCTCTCATGACTAGTGTTGTAGCACAAAATAAATAGCCCAGGATATAGCCTGTTCAAGGCTCTTTGTGCTCACAAGGTAATTACTTTCCGCTAAGTCACATGCAGGAAGGTGAGGGAGGCAGAGCGCAGTGTCAATGTCAGCCAGACACTCGGAATGTTGGGGGGGGACAATAGAGAAGTAGTGATCACCAACACAAAAACAGCTCGACATCAAATAATACTTGTTTTCATGAAGTCACTTGCTGTGTAACAACAAACCACTTGTCCGGCCTTCAGATTTTACCTGCATTGCTCAGGGCACGTCAGGTGACTTAAAGAAAAACTCAGCTAAACACAAAAAGTTCTACAAGAATGATATGCAGTTTGCTAAAGTTTGGTCAACGGTTTCATTTATCATGTTGTTGGTATTTAAATTTGTGCTGCCCGTCTCCCACAGCCTCTTTGCCAGCACTTCTCCAGTAATCACTTCACAGCACTTGCTTTACAGATGCTGAGAACACTGAGAATGAGATAGGCCCTCAGATGTTTGTTCATTAGATCATAAGCGTCAAACTCCAGAGGGGCATTTGGCCTGTGGTAGATGTGACAAACCTGATGGATCTGTTTTGTCCGCACCCCCTCTGCCTGCTACGCTCACAGACCTTGTCCTCTCATTCCAGGAGTTCTGGCTACTCAGCAGGGAGCTCTAGCAACAACAGTGAGCCATACCTGCCGATCCTCCAGTTTTGGCCGTGAAAGTCATGTGTTTTATGTGGCTTTCCTGGCCAAATCCAAATTTCAATTTAGGAGGGAGGTGGTGTTATATCTCGCTTGTGCAGATGATGTGCGGGGTGGGACATTACTAGGGAGAGTAATGCCCCCTACCTCCTAAGCTAGGCAGGTATTAAAAAGGAGGGACCGATGCTGGAAATAACGTTAGTGATGTCACTTCCGGTATTTGGAACATAGAAGAGTCTGGTTGAAATACCGGAAGTGACATCACATCCCTTAATCCCTGGCCAGCGAACTTGACATATATGCAGTGCCTAGAGCATGCTTAGATCATAGTTCTCTATTCCCGGATTAGGAGTACAGAAGTTCAGTGAGTGTAGCAGACATGGGGGCTGTAGAGAAGGCAGATCTTTCTGCCATATCTCCCTTAAGCCCCCCATACGCATAAAGGGTAAAAGTCCCCCATACACATTACAATCTTTCCATACAATTTCTGTACAATCAACTTTTCTTCTACCATAACCATGTAATATGAGGACCTTTCTAATCATTCCAATCACTATGTATTCAGGGAGGCCCTGGCACTACATCGTTGTTGGTAGATCTAATGGAAATTGTATGGAGTGATCTAAAGGTGTATGGAGGGCATAAGGAGGAAGGAGGAGTGCGTGGACGCCCAGAAAATCAAGGCTGATGGGCTTGTGTCTACATGTCCATTGCATAGCATGTGGTTGGCCATTGACCTTGTCCAAGTTTTTAATTTTGGCCCACAGTGTATTTGAGATTGACATCCCTTAACAAATAAAAAAATATATACCATTAATGCTTGAGTATAAGCCAAACCATTTTAATTCCAGGTTATATATCATTAAGTTAGTCACCACTTCTCAAGTCAGATCTCTTCCACAGTTTCAGTCTTCTACACCTTCTGCCTTACCAGTGTCTTTCTTGTTCAGTATGTTCTTGTTTGTAAGTATTCATTTAGCTACAAATGACTTATACTGCCACCTAGTGGTTCATTTGAATTAGCCTCATTGTAGCTATAAAGGTGCATTTATTATTCAGGACACTAGGTGGCAGAATGAGTCAGTCATAGTGAAATCAATACTTACAAACCAGGGTAGAACATAATGCAGAATAAAAACAAACACAGAGGAGAAGGTTGCAGAGGAGACCTGGTTGTAAGAAAAAAGAGCAGTATGTCATCTACACCCCCTAGTTCAACTGTAAACCAATGATTTATTACAGGAGTTTTTCTTTAAACCATAATAATAAAGCCAGCAGAAGTAGTAGAGTGTGTTTAAAGGCGGTTTTAGTCATACTCCATGATCAAACAGCGTTCTTGGCTAGCACTTGATTAACCTTTCTCCTATCAATAAGGCTCCAGTGTTTATTTGTATACTCCACCCCTAGCAGAGAGCGATTAGCATCACAAGTGTGCTCACTTGTCTCTCATTAATTACCAGTATGACATCTAAATCTATCAGTTAAGCTGCCCTGCCAGTGTTGTGACGACTTCCATTATGTTCTGGTTGACTTTCCTACGCATGAAGCACAGAACCGCTAAAACTTTGTTTTATTTAGAGGGGGTGGGGGGTATAGGAGGAGGGACCAAAATGCTTGGCTATGATTTGTTGCCAGGGGATGCCATAAATAATATGCCTGTCAACCTGTCAATAACATATAGCTCAACAACTATTATGAAGTAACATAACAGTATAGTATATGTACATGTATACATGTATATATATGTTGACCTAGCTCAACCTATTAACCTTCCTAGCGCTCGTGAGGTTTTTTTTATGTTGTAGGCCTGTAACTTCCCAAAATAGGTGTGTACAAAGGTCTAGTAGACATCCTGAGTAAAATAATGTTTGAAACGTAACAAACCGTTGGCAATTTTGCCACCAACTGATGTGCGTGCGTGCTCGTGGCCATCAGCAAAATCACCTGCGGATCGCGGGTGCCCACATAGGGGGCAGGTCCCTGTCGCCCAAAAGCTCAGTCGGACATGTCCGTAAATCTCTTGCCGATTCCATAATTTTTTATGGGGACCGGAATCCCTGTTCAAACTAGGGCTGGCACACAAAGGGTACTTTGAGCAACGGGATGCAACCCGATGACATAATCACACTGCATTCCACTGCTCATCTGTCGGCCCCTGATCGCTATGTGCGTGGAGCACAGAAGATGTCAGCTTGGGAGGTTTAGAAGGCTCTTAACAATTCTCCCACTTTGAGGGGTGCTTTTTAAAAGTATTTTTACTAAATAAACAATGACCCAAACGTCCACCTGTGCCCACAATGAACATTTCACCAAGCAGTAAAAGAGATTCCAAACAAGACCTCATTGACCTTTCTAACTGCTCCTGCTGTGAAGGAATTCATTCTCAGATGCCCCTAAAAACCCAGTCCACTTATAGACACCTGCTGGTTGTTAACATTAGAAGATTGGCAACCTGCCAAGACCTGTTCACCATAGAGAAAAGTTGTCCCATCTATACCTAAAGCCCCCCATACACCTTGAGATCGATCCATGCAATCTCCATTAGATCTACCAACAACTGTGAAGTATAGTGGCCTCCCTGATAGAATACAT
>CM070032.1:217456300-217480115 GCA_036250615.1 Ptychadena robeensis
TTGGACAAACTTACAAAATCAGTGAGGGGTCAAATAATTATTTCCTCCACTGTATCATACCATACAATTTCCATTAGATCTACCAACACTTCTGTAGTGCCAGATCCTCCCAGATGTACTGTTTCCCTAAAAATAAGGCACCTGTACATTTTTGCCTCGTGCTGAAATAAAAGGCATCCCCCCGGAGGAGTCTCTTGTGTCATTTTAAGTGAACCCCCCACCCTAATAACCTAATGCCTTATTCTTCTTAATGGAAAAATAAGACATCCCTGAAAATAAGACGTAGGGCATCTTTGGAAGAAAAAAATTCTTTATCAGGGGAAACACGGTAGAATACATAGTGATTGGAAGGTCTATATCACTGCTATGTAGTGCCGGGTCCTCCCCGATAGAATACATAGTGATTGGAAGGTATACATCACTGCTGTGTAGTGCCGGGTCCTCCCTGATAGAATACATAGTGATTGGAAGGTATATATCACTGCTTTGTAGTGCTGGGTTCTCCCTGATAGAATACATAGTGATTGGAAGGTATGTAGTGCTGGGTTCTCCCTGATAGAATACATAGTGATTGGAAGGTATATATCACTGCTATGCAGTGTCGGGTCCTCCCTGATAGAATACATAGTGATTGGAAGGTATAGATCACTGCTATGTAGTGCCGGGTCCTCCCTGATAGAATACATAGTGATTGGAAGGGTTAGAAAGCTCCTCATATTACATGGTTGTCATAGAAGAAAAGTTAATTGTACAGAAATTGTATGGAAAAATTGTAAGATGTATGGTGGCCTTTACTTTGTCTCTTTGTACTTAAACATGTTCATGGCAATTTAAATGAAGTCCACCAAAAGCTTGCAGAGCTATCAGTGGCATTCCCTACAAAAAATGTTTCTTCTTTCAAAAGAAACTTTAAACATTTTGGTTGTATATGGAATGCAGAGTCTGCTGAGTTTTATAGGTTGTTTAAAAGTTACTCATGTAAACTACAAAAGTCTTTCTCTAGTACAGCTGCGTAGATTTTGTTTAGTAACACAAGTGGAGTATCATCACTTTAAGAAAGGAATACTATGCAGGTAATTACCACACTCTGGCACGTGAGGGGTGGACGATGGATGGCATGTAATCAAAAGTAGGAGAATGTTTTATATTGATGATAGCCAGTAAGGCGGTAGCTGGGTGAAGCTGGCAGGGACTCCAGTATTTACGCAAGTGGTGTATATAAATACTTATCAGTGACTTGCAGAGCACTTGTCACATCATGTGCGTGCTAAAGGATCTGGTCATAAGTGAACGAGCCTGCTTGATAAGGAAAGCCAGCTCTGTTCCCATCTCAATGACAACGGACATTTCTGCAATGAGCAGCAACAGTCAAATAATAAAAAACTTAAGAAGCCGCAGCAAAAGACATTAAAAAAAAGAACAAACTAACTCTGAACTGGTATATTGTTAACTGGCACTTGGACCATGGCCATTAATAATGAAGTCCAATGTTTAATATCACTTTATGATATAGGTTAAAATAACAAATTTCCCTAGAGGGGATCAGTAAGCAAGAGTGTGAACTCCACCATCCCATATACAAGATATACTAGATCACCAATAATGATATACAAGATAAACTAGATCACCAACAATGATATACAAGATAAACTAGATCACCAACAATGATATACAAGATATACTAGATCACCAACAATGATATACAAGATAAACTAGATCACCAACAATGATATACAAGATATACTAGATCACTAATAATGATATACAAGATATACTAGATCACTAATAATGATATACAAGATATACTAGATCACCAATAATGATATACAAGATATACTAGATCACCAATAATTATATGCAAGATATATTAGATCATCAATAATGATATACAAGATATACTAGATCACCAACAATGATATACAAGATATACTAGATCACCAATAATGATATACAAGATATTCTAGATCACTAATAATGATATACAAGATATACTAGATAACAAATAATGATATACAAGATATATAAGATCAACAATGATGATATATTAGAAATACTAGATAACCAATAATGATATACAAGATATACTAGATCACCAATAATGATATACAAGATATACTAGATCACCAATATACTGGAATACCATAACAAAAGTAAATGTGAGAAAACTAAATTGTCTTTAGTTACACCCTATGGTTTCCTAAATTAACTTCCCACAATGCTATTACCTACACAGGATTTATTCGTGCTCCATGTTCCCATTGCTTTACCCCATCACATATTATTATTTTTATTATTTATTTATATAGCACCAGCATATTATGCAGCGCTGTACAATAAAATAGCGTCAACACAACATAACACACAGGTACAGGTTATGACACAGGAGGAGTAGAGGATCCTGCGCTTACAATCGCATACCCCTATACTGGTGAATTATAATGCTTCTGCCCAAATGCTTGAATAGAAATGGATGCAATAAAAACTGCAAGGGTGCCACAGGTCAACTTTATGGCATTGAGATAACAGAATATGGACAATAAACTCGGAGCCTTCTAACATTGATAATATTGTTATTGTAGTGGCATGAACTTACAAAATCAGGGCAGTGTCTCCTTTAAATTCTTGGACCATGATGCCCCTGGGCTCCAAGCTGATATAAGAGAGGGTGCTGCCCCCAATAAGTTGCTCAGTGGGAAGAGGTCTGATGGAGTAGGAGTAACTGGGCACGCAGTCCACCCTGAGACTCGCTATCCACCACAATCTAGGCCGGCGAGCGGGCAGCCAGGGAGCACAATAGCATGCATAAACTACCCAAGTCCCAGTTACAAAGAGATCCCGGTTCTCCGGCCACCCCTCATTGCCAGGTTCCCAGTGGGGTGGCAAGCCGCCCCGACCATGTGAAGCATATCGGATTGCCAGAGAAGATATTGCTTATGTTGTGCACTTGCTGGACCTGTTCCAAGGACTCACAAGTACCGTCCGCTATTGGCTCTATTTCCCCTAATTCGTGGATGTGGTGGTGTGAACTGTGTGAGTACCCCAGGTAGAGCGGATTACCCTCATCTTGAACTCTTCCTAAGGACAGTTATTGTTTGAATTTACATTGTCAAAGTAGAAACCCCGTTGGGCCTTAATTCAAAAAAAAAAATTGGTGATCACAAGCCACCTCTGGTCATTCCTGAACTTTTACACTATTAAAACTAATTAATAAATGCAGATCAAATTTGCCTATCCTCTTCCCACCTAATCAGGATCATTCTTTTGCTGGAGGCAAATAGAAACATCCATTACTTTTGGTTATGGCAAAGGATGTGACCTACTCAACCTCCTGCAATATGGTGGGGTTAATGATTGGAAGTTCAGGTAGCCAATTGAGTGTGGAGTTCTTAAGGCATGACATGGAACAGAAAATTGAAAAAGAGTTGCAAAGTTGGTACAAGATGTAGAACAAGCATATGAAGAATAAATGCTAAAAATACATCGATATAATGCCTGTAAGTGGTACATTCCATTCAGCCCCGCTCTGTTGCGTAGAAAAGGATAACATGTACAACACAGACGTAGCTGGGAAGACAGCTGATAACCTATAGACAATGTCACCAGAGATTAGAGAGGCCCAAAGAATGTGTCGCTGCTCATATAATGTAGATGCTCAGAAACAGGAGAATGCAATACGTACACTGGTGACACGCCGCAATGTGAGCTCTAATATTGCATCATTCACTGTAAACTGCATTGGAGCAGAATAAAAGGGTCGGCACAATCAAAATGTAAAATATTTTACTCGTAAGAAAAACTTTATGTTAAGTTTGTGGACACATTACCACCACTCACACAAATTCCCTTCCCTTAATGTGCATTCATTTTGTATTATTGGTTTTGCAAAGGCTCTTTCCAACTGGGTCCAAAAAAATAGGTTGATAAATCTGTGTAGCAAAATTGGGACAAGTATGGGTAGCTCTAGCTATCTGCATATAGGACCCAATGCTTTGGGTAAGATTTATGTTTGCTGCAGTAAAGATGATCAGCTACTTAGGACTTGTTCAGAGAGGTTTTACCACCTGATAAACGAAAAATTACGCAACTGCCCAATGTTGCGTCCACCGGTCGGTTTTTCGTGCTTTCACCCAATATATCTGTCAAGACAACCCGCCAGCGCCTGCACAAGTTTGCAGGCACTTTAGACAGGTCGTTTCCCGAGCTGCTGCGGGAGCACCCTATTGTTTCCAAGGCTGCTGTGTACTGACAGAAGCCTGGGAGACGACAGTGTAAATCTAGCCTTATGCTAGCCATACACATGCCGATAAGCGGCCGATTTTTAATCTGACCGATGGGTGTGCGCGCTCACGCCGTCGGTCAGGTTAAAAATCGGCCGCTAATCGGCATGTGCCCCACTTGTCGGCCGGCCAGAGAACGGACATGTCCGATCTTCTCTGGCCGATGGGAGCCGATGAAAGCCGATGCCATAAGCTGCAATGAAGCGGCGTCTTCATTGCAGCTTATGGCCGGCACACAAAGGATGCCCAGCCGATTGAAGGGGCCCCATAATGCAACGGGAGGCTAACGTGATGACGTCATCACGTTAGCCTCCCGGAAAGATATCGGGACTAGTCTGCCTGCACACATCGGCGTGTGTATGGCAGGCTTAACTGAGCTGTTGTCAAAAAGTACATAAAGCTCAGTGGGATTCACACATAGGTTCACAAAAACTACCGGGGGCTCCCGCAGCAGCCCAGGAAACAACCTGTCTTGAGGAAGCAACCATGTATATCAAGCCTTAGTGCTCATTTACATGGTTAGGTTTTAACATGAGGCATCCGCCAGTCAGTTTTCAGGTCTGCGTTCGATAGATTCGTCATAGGGTTGTTATCAAAACTACCTGCAGGCGGTCGATACAGGTCGTTTATGGGCAGGGCTGCCATCAGAAATTTCTGGGCCCCATACTAGGTAAATTTTTGGGGCCCCCTACCAATAGCACTCCCCTTCCAGAGGATGCCTACCTAGGAGTGCACATAACTTTTTTAGTGAGATACTCTGATGAGTACCAGGAGATGATGTTTGGTACGCACCCCGAGGCCCGAGGGGGATGCTGCGAAACACTCCTTTCTGGCTGTAATGCAGTGTGGGGAGCACAGGTCAGACCTCCGTGCCCTCCTAGATGGCCGTACTCGGGATGGGAGTGCCCCCTGTCCCTGCCTGAGGGCAGCCCTGTTTACGGGGGTCGCTCTTGGGAAACAAACGTGTAAATCTAGCCTTACTAAGCTGTTGTTGAAACCAAAAGGGTACATGAACCTCAATGGTATTCACACCTCAATATTGCCTGTCTACATCCCTGACATTACTGAAAACTTCTTTTACAAAATGTTCTATGTACAGAAGCTTAGAATTTTATAGATGATCTACCACACTGAAATCATACATTTACACTGAATCTATTATACTTTAAACAGCTAAACAACAAAATCCTAATGTGAAAAATGCCTGCGTTAATGTACATGCATTAACACAAAGTGTGAAAGGACCCTCATGTTAAATTAGAAATTGTACTTTACTACTAAAACTATTGAATATTCTATATTCACGCAATATTTATGCCAGTATATCCTCCACATTTAAGTGTTGGCTCATTGTCATGACCGCCGCCCTCATTGTCATGACCGCTGCCCAAGAACCGGCACACTATGTGGAAAGGAGCATACTGAGTGCTAATGCTGCACACTGCGAGCAAATTCTACATTGAGTATAAATGGCGACACAGAGTGCAAATCCTGCTTCCAATACCAATCAATTAAATAAGAGACTGGTGAATGAAGTCAAATGTAGAATGTGAGCGCTGAAAACTTTCCCCCAGACTGGTTTGTTCCAAATGTTCAGAATCACTACTAAAACTGAATATCCTATATGTATACAACTAAACATCGCAATATTTGTGGATAAGATTTGGTCTCCTTATAGAATAAGATTTATTGTAGGCCTCCTGGTAGACTAGCAGCTGGTCTGCACGTGGGAATCAGGCGATGATAAATCAGCCTCATGGAAGGAAGAAGTTTGGGAAAGGAGCGACTCTTACTCTCCGTACACACAGGATATTTATGACGGCTCTGCCAAGAAGGTTTAAGACAAAACGTAAACAGAAGTGATGGAATCATTGTCGCTATTTCAGCAAGCTCCGGGAGAAGAGGTCTCCCGCTCAGACTGATCTACTAAAAAGCACCTGTCACCGATATATACTGAAAGGCCGTTTTCCTGAGAGGAGCAGCTGTGGAAGACGTGTCTGTCCTTATTCAACCAGAAAGCTGCCTCCAGCAATAAAGTAAGGCTAAATTTACACGGTCGTTTCACAGGCTGCTTTCAGTCTGGGAAAAGGTCGGATGCTCTCGCAGCCGCGTGGAAACAACCTGTCACCAACACCTACAAAATTGTGTAGGCGCTCGGAGGTCATTCAAAAAAACAACCCCATTACAGGTCAATTGGGCTAAAGCCTGAAAACCGACCTAGCTCGTTTACCAATTAAATGTGGCCCAACTTGGGCTTGTATTCCATCATTCCTTATAAACTCTTTCCACTTTCATCTTTAGAGCTTACACAACAGACCACAATGTTTAAAGCTGGGCATACTCGGTCCTATTCCTGCACGATCAAACCGCTGATCCGATGCCGTGCGCGCTCCTGCATCCCTTAAGGATCGGGTCGTGCAGGAATTGGAAGCTGCAACTGACGAGGATTGGGCTAAAATCCCATAAGTTTGGCTGGGGATGGCTGCCCACAGCCGAAGTAATGAACTGCACATAAAGAGTGCCGTACGATACTCTGCACTAGCGGTCGGGCGTGATGACATCATAACGCCGCTCCTAGTGCAGAGAATTGGATAAGGAATAGGCGGTAAATCGCACCGTCTATTCCCAGCTTAACCCATTACAAATACTTTATTAGTCAAGGGGTTTCCAACTCTAACACACAGCGGGAGAAAATTTAAAACTTGGACAAAGTCATGGCCGACCTTGATATTCACAAAAATGAATGTCTACAATGGATAAAGTGTTTCCTTCTCATTAGATATAACGATGTTCCATATTCCATATGAAAACAAAACTTTCATTTTTCCAAAACATTGAATCTGGAACAAACAAAGTATAATACTATAACACAGTGGTTCTTAACATTTTTAGATCCCTGGCCCAGGAAGTGACATTGTGATATGTCACTTCCTGTATTTGGAATGCGGAAGTGCCAATGCGGAGTATCACTTCCGATATGATCAGGTAAGTGTAATGTCCGCTTCCTCCTCTTTTCCCATCCCGCTTATGCAAATGGTGTGCAGGGTGAGAAGTTAGGAGGGAGAGTAACATCCCATGCCAGGCAGAACGTTACTCTCCCTCCTATCTCCCCACCCTGCATGTGGGTCGCGACCCAGAGGTTAGAAGAACTGCTGCTGTAACGCATGTGAAATGAGATGTCAAAACACACATTTCATTCTACAATATAGTGGGTACCAGAAATGCTTCCAACACTGATACAATATTAATAAAAAAATCTTCAAACATTTTTGGGAATCGGTCACAATGCTGCAACTATAAATAAGTAGTTTCACCCCACATCAGGTTATATTATCATAGTGAAGAACACTGGGGTGCGTTTGCAGTTGAATTTTTACACCTTTTATAGCTCAGCCGGATCAGGGTTACTTAAAAACCACTTGGCGAGAGAGAAGACCTTCTTTACGAGGATGTCAATCTGCAGCAGTCAAGCTGGACCAAGTGAAGCGGAGATGAAAGAATGGGGTGTTTATAGCCTTGAAAGGGAGAAGAATTTGCCTTGTAAGACAGGGCCTGATTGAAAGCCTGGCTTGGGATTTCAGCAATTTATGTTGTTTAATTATACATGCTCTATGCAATGTAAATGTTCTGGGGGATGCTGTAGAAGACACAACTCATCGCTGCACACTACAACCCGGCTGTACGATTATAGACAAATAATGCAAATTTCTGCCAATTCCAACAGATTTTGGAGAAGATATCTCAAGGTCCCCACACATGTAATGAGCCGTTACCAACAGATGAGCTGTGGAGAGTAACGTGATGATGTCATCACGCTGCTCTCCATCGCTCACAGTATCGGTGGGCACCCTTTGTGTGCCGGCTGTTAGTCTGAAAGAGGATGCCGATCCCCATTCAAAATAATGGTCTTGGCCAGAGATTTACGGACATGTCCGTTCTCTGGCCGACCGAGCTTTGGGGATCTGTCGTCCCAAGGTATGGCCTTGTGTCCTTGTTCCTATCCTGAATAATGACTCTGCCGTCACTAAAACAGGCCTTTAGGATAAATAGTTCTAATAGAACATTGAATAGCAGGAAATTAAAATCTACATCAGTCCAATCCCTTCCCTACTTTGTTTTAAAAAAAAATAGGGCCTGGCATAGGATGTGATAGGAACCTCATGTATTTGGTGGGTACACGCAACACATAATTTTTGAAGCTACACTAGTAGTTAGTTATAGTCAACTGGACTTAGTTTAGTATTGATAAAGATGTGCTGTATGTATTATGTTATTTATTATTCTTTAGTGGCTTGGACAATATGAAAAAGTGGATACAAAAATGTGTTCAACATTCCTAACCAAGTCCAGCTGAATCCGACTACCTACTACAAGCTTTACTATGACCTGAATGGATGAGAACCTTCATAGACTTAATTTTTCCAGAGGTGCAGCCCAACTCCTGGCTGGAATTTCAGATTATTTTCAGTCTACGTCATCCATTTGGTTTATGCCTCAAACTCGCCGTGTGGGTTTTAAATCAGCCTTCCAATGTTCTCAATGGTAAAATATCTCCTACACCCCTCCAACATCTGACATCACTCAGTTCAAAGCATTTTCTTCGGTATGCCAACGGGTCATCCGGGCCATGGCTAATGCTGAAGGCCCACTCACTTTGATTGCTCATTAGCTTCTCCAACCAGTGTCTATGTGAACATGGAAATACAGTAGCTCATGCCAGATAAGAAGAGAGCTGAAGGAAGTTAGATTCTCATTAGTCACTTCCTCCTCTAGTTCCATGTAAGGGGGAGACCGTGTGTGACTTTTCATTAGTAACTCCCTGTTGATGAGAAAACTTAACCCAAGCTCCTAGGCTGTCAACGGCTCACCGGATCCAAAAGGATAGCGTGTCACATGGCAATAGACACCGGTGGAATTGCAAAAACATGAAAAGTTAGGAAACTTTCAGCAGTTCACGCGATACAGAAATGAAACCAGTGGGCCATGTGCTGCTTTCTTGCAAAATATTGTGTGATGCCGAACAGATGTGCACAATTACACATCACTAAAAACACAAAAGCGGACCTACCACCAGAAATCTATGTTTTTATGAATGGCACTAGAAGTGCCAATAATAGGGAGTAATGCAGTAAAAAAAACTCAAAAACGTTTCTGTAATGAGCAATTTAACAAGATTACCACTCAGCACCCCTCACTTCCTGGTTCATGGAGCCAACACATGAAACACATGGGGGTGCAATATCACGGATGGCCACTGGGGGCGTTCAGTGATCTTCTATGGGAATTTTTCTTCTAATGGTCGCTGCCATCTTGTGATATGAGGAGGCCAATAGGGATGGCAAGTTTTCCAAGGAAAAGACACAAAGGAAGCACAACAAAATCCTTGCGGATTAAAAAAAGTGTTAGGGCATGTTTCCACAGCGATGTGTGATCCGTCAGGACCCCCTATGTTAAGCGGGGGTCCCGACGGAGCACATACAGTTTACTTACTCAGCGCATGCTTTGTTCTCACAGAGCTAAGCCGATCTGCTGATGCACTGTTGTTATTATTATTATTATCATTTACTTATATAGCGCCAGCATATTACGCAGCGCTGTACAATACATTAGAGTGGAGATACAACACAGTATAACACACAGGTACAGGTAATGACACAGGAGGAGTAGAAGACCCTGCCTGGACGGGCTTACAATCTAATAGGTTGGGGAACAAGGTATACAATAGGTGGGGGGGATGGGACTGGCATGGTGGTGATGTTAGGAAGAAGAAGATGGGTAGGAGAGGCTGAAGAGGTGGGTTTTTAGAGCTTTTTTGAAGGCGGCAAAGGTAGGAGCAAGTCTGATGGGGCGAGGGAGGGAGTTCCAGAGAGTAGGAGCGGCCCTAGAGAAGTCTTGGAGCCGTGCATGTGATGAGGTTATGAGATGCACTGTTATCCCCTGCATCGGCAGATCGGCTCAGCTCTGTGAGAACAAAGCATGCGCTGAGCATGTCTGAACAGAGCATCGGCCAGCAGGTAAAGTGTATGTGACCCATCAGGACCCCCGCCAATCACTGCACTTAATGCAGGGGTCCCAATGGATCGCACAACGTTGTAGAGACATAGACTTAAAACTCACTGCAGAGATAGAAGGGGTTAATCTCTTCATTAAAGGAAAATTCATTAAAATGAATTTTCCCATAGAAAACCATTATAAACGCCCCCACTGGCCATTCTCGATATTGCACCTGGAGTTAAAACACCCAGAAGCCTGGCAAATGAATATGGCCTCCCTCATACGATTCCAGGCAACAGCAGGTAAGTAGATTTTTGGGAGATTTTGAAGCTCTACCCCATCCTACCAGCTCAGAGGGAAGTCAAACTTTAATTTTACATATATATTTTTTAGATTTTGAGTATACATCCACTTTAATTTTGTTGAACTAGGTTTTGCACCTGGAATCCTTGTTCCAATATGCAAGGTGGGAAGGGGCCGTGCTGGAGAACATAAGAACATTGTAAGTAACATATAATTTTGGAAAGGAAATCACTGCAAGTAATCATTTAAAGCGAAGATACTTCGGGGGAATTTTTTTTTATCTTAGACGGGACCCATTCCAGGGAAAGTAAGGTCTCTTGGGGGGGGGGGGGTAAAAAAGATGCACTCATAATTTTGTTTTATGGATTCCATGATTAGTCTCTAAAGCAGGTGATCATCCACATGCTCAGGTGACTCCACAGTCCTGAATACTTAACCCTAGAAGAATGGCAAATGTGGTCTTCATTTCAGAAATACAACGTGGTATACAATCTAGGTAGCATGATTAAAGCGGACCTACCACCTGGGAGGTCACTCAGCAGTATCGGTTGCAGCTCAGCCGATACTGCTGAGACCCTTAATTGTAAAAAAAAAATATATTTTTTTTTCTGACAGCAGGAGGGGAGCTTGTTACGAGTGCGCCACTGCCTTATGTCACGCCTAGGCAGCTGAAATGGTGTCTGGGACATCTCTCCCCGGCAGGAACTCGTCAGCGGCTGATCCCCCCCCCCCCCCATCTCTCCAACTCCGACAGAAAAGAGACAGTGGAGTGGGAAGGAAAGGGGGGCAGTGAGGACGGAAGCAGCTGCACTTCTCCAAGAGCTAAGATGCCAGCATCAGAGCTGAAGGAGAAGAAGGTAAGTATGTTGTGGGCTTTTGTTTGCGTAGCAGTTTTCCAGCATCTGAACTGCTGACAGGTGAGTATTGTTTCTGTTTAATATATGTGTTTGTTTTTTTTATTTGTGTTGAAACCGCTTTAAATAAATTGAGACTTATCCATACTCCGAGTATTTGAAACATATTTGAAAGATAATAAATAATAATAATAATAATGATAATAATAAAAAAAAAGAATAAAGAAAAGGAGTAGTGTTGAGCGAGAATATTCGAAATTCGAATATATTCAACGAATATCCGTCATTCAAGAATTCGCAATGTTTCATGAATGTGCGCTCGGATATTCACAATGGCGGATATTGGTCATATTATGCTTCAGCATTGTTTACCGGCATACATCGCGCATATTTGTGCGCATTGTGAATGGATACATACAGTGCTAGTACTGGCTGAGATCACAGAATGAAGAAGAGAAGCTGTAAAGCTGAATTGCTAACAGCTACGCGCGATGTTAGGCAATAGAATACAGTCAAATAGAATTGTACTAATTTTGCATGTTCCTAAATATTTACAAAAATGACGCAAATTCAAATATACCATATGCCGCTCAACACTAAAGAGGAGGAGGATAATGCAAGGTATCAGGAGTAGGATATTATGTTCTTATTAAAGTATACATTATGAAAGCACTCAAACTTCACTAAAGCACTGCCCGGGATATTCTCCCTGGTGATATCCTATACATGCTAAGGGTGGTTCCTGGTCAGGTGCCAATATGTACCAGATGGTTAAAAACAAAGCATGTTCAGGAAGTGCTGGGAAAAGTAATTTCTGGAGGTAACCAGAACAAAATAATAAAACTAGAGAAAGAGGAAACAGATCCGAGATCAGGACCGGTGGAGTTGCTGACCAACCGAGGTCATCAACTGTAGTCAACTGGCAAACGATAAAGAGTCAGCTTACAGTCTTACTAACAGGAAACTCATAATTTTTTATAAAATTAACATAAAAAAGCAAGTGTGACAATTCAGGGTGTATATAAACTCTTCCTTAAGCAGGGTGGAGATACGCGTCAAATCGATGGCAATTTCGAGCCCCTGTGCGCGCTCACGCCCATCTATCTGACCCATATAATCTGTGCCCACCGCTGTTTTCAAGCGGGACAAATCAATCCCACTCAAAAACAGCTTTATCGGAAAGAAAGCTTCAGCAGAGCCGGGGAGAGCGCGGGCAGAGCGCATCTCCCCGGCTCTGCAGATATCGGACAGCAGCGTGATGACATCATCAGGCTGCTGCAGGGAACATCGGACAGCTCAAATATCAAGGCGTCTGTACCCTGCTTTACTGGAATAAGGAGGCCCACCGGTCAGTCAATAGAATTGCAGAAAACATTGAACATTTCCAAATGCTGTCTTAAAAGAAAAAAAAAATATCTACACGCACGTTTGATGAACGTGATCTGTAGGCATTGCAGACTATTGTAGATTTACAAGAACGATGTTCTATTTTACCACTGCTGGTCTTTGAAGTCTAGAAAGTGAAAGAGGTCAGGGTGTGTGAAATGATGGGTGTGGGGCCCAACAAAAGAAGGAACTAAGAGATGCTAACAGATGTAGGGAGTGGTGTCATTAGAACCTAAACCACACAATACATGTAAGCTGTGCTGCATTTTATCTGCGGATATAAAGAAGAAATAACACCCATGTATAACCTTAGTATAGAACAGTTTTGGGAAAATGTGGTGGTGACCTACAGTTAAACATGGTGTACTTTGGTATGTGGAGTATACCAAATATGGAGCATATGGAATATACCAAATATGGAGCATATGGAATATACCAAATATGGAGCATGTCACGTGTCCTACCTCCTCTAAGGGCGTTGTCTAAGTGAACCCACTCGTTCTTCACAATACTCCTGATGGTGGGGATAGACTTTGCCGAGGGGAACACCAGGTCGCTACCTCTGGAGGGAAGGTAGGAACACAAGGCAGCTGGTCCAGGGGACAGCAGGGAAGGCTCCAGGGACACAGGTGTCATCAGCCAGACAGTGTAAAAGGGCGGGCAGCGCAGGTACAGATCAGGTAGCAGGAGAGTGCAGCAGGCAGGTAAGGGTTAACAGGTAGCAGTCTCAGAATGCAGGCAGGAGTCTATCTCACAGGAACAACAAAGGCAGTCAGTGCTTAGCATAACATAGAGACCTTAAATCCCAGGAAATGACATGCGCTGGTGTTAAAGGAAGTGTGTAGAAACAGAATCAGCGCTGAACAGGGCGCCTAGATCTGCAACTGTAAGTAGGGAGGCGATGGCAGCTGCTGTTACAGAGCATATGGAATATACCAAATATGGAGCATCCACCCCTTTCCAGCTATCCAGCCCCTTTCCAGCCTGGTACTCTTGGCTGGCGCGTGGCCTACACAGTGCTGTTGCCTTCCTAGCTGTGGCATGTCTGGCCAACCTAGAATTTTTATATTGCACAGACTTTAAATAGTGCATCCCATCATATTGTAAGACGTTATCATAGAATACATATCACTTACTGTGGCAACACTAATTATACATCTTAAACACCACAATCAAGATTGAGCTTCCTTCCCCTCCCATTTAACGAAGTTCTCATTCCATCACAGCTGCTGTAAATAACCGAAATTTTCTGTAACATTGAGAACATCACCAACAATTAAAAACCAAGATGCCTGTTAATACCGATATAGGTACAGCTGATGAAAAGCCAATTACTGAAGTGGTATATGATAGAACAACAGAATTTGGTGGAAACCCTTGAAAACACAAGACCAACTGTTACGGGTGAACCACGGGTGCAGTGGACCCCCCGTGCCACCAAACAAGTATAAACCAGGGCGCCCTGGTATTCACCAGAGCACCTTGCATGGAGTGATGCATTTTGCTGCAGGGAGCCCCCAGGTTGCGGTCCCTATTTACATTTACTGGCACCGGCTGACAGCAGAATTCCAAAACGAAGTACAGAGAAAGCAGGCAGATACATAGTCATGCAGGCGGCAAACAGGGTAGTCAAAAACGGTCAAGGGGTCAGTAACAATAAAGCAGACAAATGTAATCAGAGGCTGTGGAACAGAGACCTAAAGAAGGCTACTCCTTGTTGATTGTACTTCCTTAAATACATGGTCAGGTGGTCTTATTGGACAGGGCTCCAGGTGAGTGATAATGAGCGCTAACCGGTATCCCCCAGCAGAGGGAGCAGGTGCAGGTCAAGTGCCACAAGCACCACCAGCAGAAGGAGATGATCTTTGAAAGGTCCTGGTCCTCTGAGGATTGGGAAGAGACACAGCAGAACGGGTAGAGGGCACCGTTGAAGTCACAGATCGCTGGGTGACACTGCAATCTGTGACAACCACTCAATGGAGATAATGTCCTGTAGGTATAACAAGTTCTCCAGCAAGAGAACCCCTAGAGAAGCACATCAATTTAATCAGCTGATCACTTCGCACTGCTCTCATGGGCAGATACTATTAAGGCGGAGTCTACACTACCCTTTTCCTCTGCGTTCCCATCGCAGAACGGAACCACCTGGCTTTCTCCTATGGGTAATGACGAGCCAGTCTATACTGGAGCCAAGACTAAATACAACCAAACTCAAAACACCCCTTTTATGTAAATTACTTTAATCATGTTTTATATTATACAGAAAAGACAGACAGGGGAGGATAGAGTAGATATACTACCACTCCTCCTCCCTTAATTGGAGACTCCAGGGACTTTTAAGGCACTGATGCTCATAAGTAAAAAAAATAATATATATAAGCATTTATTTGTAATACTTTAGTACATAAGTCGATAAAAAATATTTGGCATATATTGTAGTACAGTTCCACAGTAAACAAATCACAATCAAAAGAATAATTCCATATGCATGTATAAACAACATTTATCTTGACGCGTTTCGCACAACTTTGCTTCTTCAGGAGATAGATGTTAGGTTGGAATGTGTGTAGTGAGGATGGGTGACTAAAGGGGTGCCCTCAAAGTGGTGAGTCCCCGGGAGGTCCACTGCAACCACCCTTGAATCCCACATGCTGCCGGGCGAGGAGAAGTGACGAAATAGCGGAGGACAATTCGGGTGAGGATGCACAACGCCCACCTCCGTCCAACTTTCAATGTTGCATCTTCTTGGCATCGTCTGTCGTCATCATGTTTTATATTATATAAATATATATATATCATTTTGCCAGATCGATTGCCGTGAACGCAGATCGAAGCGTCTATGGCCAGCTTAAGTAAACATCATCCTACCATTGACCTTTGTCACACTCTTGCCTTCCAGAATAGAGTGTTATAACTCTCTCCTTTTTTTTTTTTGTTCCTTTATCCATTGAATTTCATCATAATCTTAAACTCACGGATAGGACAAACCTTCTTTTAACTATACTGGAGCCCCATTACCCACATTGGGGCACGTCACAGCAAACGTCTGTTGATGTCACACTGCCGCATGGAGGTCATGTAGCGCAGCCATTGTTTATCAATGTGTGACATGAACAAAATGCACCTTATGTGTTTTGGCAGCGGTTTGTTCATTAAAATTAATAGGGTGGGGTATTGCCAACATTGAGAATAACGCACACTCAACACCCCAAGATAGCGGACAACGTGTCCATAACACCCACCTAATGTAGATGAGCTTTTAGCCTACAAAAGTAGCACTGATATGGCCCAAAGACCATCAAATCATCTCAATTAGCGTATCAAACTTTTATATTCTCCTGCAAGAGAACGTAAAACCTTGGGCAACAAGCCCTACTTAGTGTCACCTGAAAAAAAGAGAAACAAAAAGGAAAGGAAAAGAGAGAGAGAAAAAAAAAAGGAGAGGCCTCCACCCTTTTAGAAGTGGTTTAGTGCTTTAGAACATTGTTATGTAACTGATCTGCCGACACCTGACTGCTCTCTGCTCTTCCTTTATTGTCAAATCCTTTGCGTCACAAACTCACTCTCACTAACAAGAAGATAATCAAACCCAATATTTCCTGTTTGTTATGTTTAAATGTCCCAAGTCACAATCTACTGCTACCTTGCCATGCCCTATGTGTTTGTTCACACAGGCGTTTCTTCATTTGCTCCTCAGGATAAGACAAAGGAGGTCAATGAAGAACAGAGCTAAAGCAGCAGGAGAAATTACACAATCATTATTTCTGAAGGTTGATATTTTCATTAAAAAAAATGCTTTGATAAGGTGGTTAACCCTCTGAGCGTTTGCCACGTGGCACGGTTTTTTCATAACCGTGCCACGGGCAATCGTGGCGGAGCACAATATGCTCCGCCGTGATTTCCTGCTCAGCTGAGGGTCATTAACATAAGCCCGGCGTCAATGGAGACGCCGGACTTATGCTGATGAAAAGCGACGCCCCTCCAGTTTGACGGAGGTCTATGGCGCCGCCTACCCCCGCCCCCTTCGCGTCACCGGTGACGCAATCGGGGGCGGACCCGGAAGCATCGGCATACATGCCTCGGGCGCGGCTCCAGTTAACTGGGGCTGAGTTTCATGATGCATGAAACTCAGCCCGAGTTAATTCGGGCCAAACGCTCAGAAGGTTAATGCCAATTTTTTTTTTATTGAGCCACGGCGTGTGCAAGCACACATAACAAAGACTTGTGGCATCCAGTGCAAATAAAAAGTGAAAGTGCACAGTAGCAAACACACAACACTCAAAACTGCATAGGTGCACCGCGGTGTCCCGCCCCGGGCAAAAAGGCTACCCCAGGAGGTGGACGCTATAAAAGTTGTGCTTTTGGTGATAGTGTCAAGTGTGCCATAAAGGTGGTCCCCTACCAGTGATTTTATGGCACCCCTGGGTCCCAACAAGGTGCACTAACCGCTGAGGCTCGACCTCCAGAAACAAATGCAGCAGAGCTGCTACCACCAGGAGGCATGACTGCCGGTACTAACACACATCCTCAAAGAGGACATGGTTTCCCAACATGGTCTACCAATTACCTCTCATGGCGGAGAGCCAAGACGAGGGATAACTCTCACCTCTGCCCCGCTCCCAGGCCAAGCTGGTTCCCTGAATGCAGGAGTTAAACCCTGATATCCCTTTCACCAAATGGAGTAACCTGGAACCCAATCCCATAGGAAAGGATAATTCAAGGATTCCCCATAGGGAACTTATAAGAACAGATACTACACTTGATCTTAGCCAGGGACCAAGGCAGAGAAGAGAGTGGTTGATTTGCAGTGCTACATCTTCCACCATAGGAAACAGTAGGTGTCATGGCGAATCAATAAATAACTTTCCCTAACAGCGGTACACATGTTAAATATTTTGCAATCACTATATATTTCTTTGCCTGCTACAGTATTTTTCGCACTAAAAGACACACTGGATCATAAAATGCATCAGTCATTCTAATATAATACACATATACATTAAAAACCTAAATAGCCTCAACTCACCCAGCTATTACACAGATATTTACATATGGGAGGGGCCAAATTATATATGCACAGCAACATGCTAAGCTCACAACAGTTATAGCTAAGAGAGTAAATGCAATTATGATTTATGTATTCACATTTACATTCACACTTCTATATGTAAATTGGTGCTCATGGGTAGGTTGTTAGTGCCAGATTATAAAATTTGTGAGTGGGTTCAGAGAATGGATACTGCTAGTGTATAGACACATGCTTAAGTTTCAGCCCTGACACTCTGCTGGAACAAAGCTGGTACTTTACAGTACTGTCATCTGGGGCATAATATCGAAAAAGTTTCACAATAAATGATAAATTATTACCTTTATTGAGAAAATCGGCACTTCGCAAATTGCGAACGCAATGCATGGTAGTTCTGGGTAATGATGTTAAAATGCTCAACCACAGTACAACACAATTCGCAACACAAGAGCTACATACCAACAATTAACACACACACACATAGATAAATATATATAATGGCATTAATGATTTTGTAATGTCATGTAATCGGTCATTAAAGTCACGGTCAAGGTGACTGGTCATGACGTCATCACACCAATGCTGACAGAGAGAGAAGGTCTTGTTCTGACTTTAAATCAGAGACAGCATGCACACAGGTCACCACACACAGAGAGAAAGGTTGTTGTGCTTCTGGGTGTGCATGCTATCTCTGCCTCTGGATGGCAGTTTTTGGGAGGGAAGAAATTCCTTTTCGCAAATCAAGATAGCAAAAAATTGGCATCTTTGGTGGGTAGTGGAGGGAAGGCGAAAACATATATATACACACACAAATATATTATATAAATACATTATATATATATATATATATATATATATATATATATATATATATATATATATATATATATATATATATATATATATATACACATACGCATATACACGCATATATGTATATATATATATACACACACATAAATGCTGTATATTGGGTCCAAAACAAGGCATAAAATAGATGAAAGACACTGCGGTCAGCTGGGCACTATAGGATATCTCCGCTCGAGGCCATTAAAATAACTTTAGCCCCTATAAACTTTTATATGTTTATTTACAAATGATCTACACATCGCTGTGATATAAATCTGCTGTATTTCAGGATTAACTAAGCTTAATTTAATAAGGATCAGTAGCTGTTGTAAATCTCTCAAAAAGCCAATTTATGGAAGCAAGCTTAAATGGAACTTGTATCACAGAGGAAGAGGGAATCAGAGGACAGTAAACACAGAGAACATTCGTAATGAAGCCATTACTCACTGCAATGCCCAATGTACACACAACATACACTACAAGTTAAACAGTAGCTAATCCAAAGTTACTAAACAAGAAATTCCCAGTCACAAAGGTTAATAGCAAACATATTAGTGTGTACTCTGATTTTATGTTTAGGATTTATTGTAGGGAAGGAGAAGTATTACTATTTATTAGACACACACACATACACATATTGATATAGTGTAACATTTATGCAGTCTTCTATAGAATTTAAGACTAAAGATAAATGTATTATTCTTACACTACATCTGAGTTTACTTAGCCTGTAAACGTTATGTATGAGCAATACTACACAAGAAATTGTAGACCATTGACCAAGTGCAGCTAAAATCAAAGTTTCCAAATATACTTGTCCGTTTCTGCATGCTGGTCTGTAACATAAACTATTATTTTATTGTATATACTTGGAGACCCTGCATCTAGCTTTCTTCACTTCTGGCGTCAACGTTTTGCGGGCTTATCTTCCCTATCCAGCGTGACCACCCACCACAACATGTTCCAGGTATCTCTCCAGTTTGTATTATTAAAGTATTACATGAACATATTTTCTTCACTCCACTTTTAGGTCCCCCATACACGTATAGATTGTGACCCGATGTTTTGGGCGATCGACCATCCTCACGCACGGTCAATAGGCTGAAACATCGGGTCACAATTGGCCCGGGCACCCTTTGTGTGCCAGCACTGTCTGTCAGGTCCCCCTAGCTGTTTGAGCCATAAGCTTGCCGACAGCTTCGGAGACCCGGCAGACAGCATTTAGGGACACGGGCTGTGAGATCAGTCCCTAGCACGAAGGGAGAGGGAAGGGAGCAGCTAGTACCTCACCCCCTTCCCTCCTCAAAAAGCAGGCAGACAGGATGTTTCCTCAGCCCAAATGGATCTTAGATCCATCAGAGCTGAGGAGACATACCCATACTTATAAAAATTATAATAAAGTATTAGACAGATCTAAGAATTACAGACATTTCCGCAATAGATCGATTTGGCGGCCGATTTAGTCTCTTTAAGCTTAAGATCGGCACCCAGTTTTTAGGCAGACTGCCGCACACGCTTATGGCGTTTGGTCGAAAAAAAGCATGTATGGGGTTTAGAGATGGTAAAAAAACGTAAACTAATTGACTTTGTGAGTTAGCCCTCCGTTAAAACCCCTGAGTGTGCCCACACACAAAACTCGGTCAGTGAACCGCACATCGATCAGCAGAAAAATCGCCCGCGGCTTGCTACGTGTATGGGGGCCTTTAGGATGTGCTGGGTACTTTCTAGCATGGAAGAACATATGACATCTATGGTGCTTGAGGATTGGCTCTTCAGACGCCCAGCACTGTCACAAAAGAACAAGGTATTTTGAGTTGTCTTTTAGCGTAGGGCTTCATCTCTTTGCAACAGAGTAATGGAAATAGTGAAATAAGGGCAAGGGCCCTATACGGGGCAAGAACAAACGAATTTTAACAAGACAAGAGAACTGTAAAAAAAAAACTCTTAAGAAAGAACATGTAAAAGGCATGAAATATTTATACCAACAAGCCATGTACTCTGCTGACCTAATTTATGTCTGAAATATAATTGTGTAATAAAGTTATGAATGGCCCTTGCTTTAAATACACTGAACAGATAAGCTGACAAAGTCTCTTGTCTTATGCCAAAGCATTCTTGTAATAATTCCTATTGTGAATAACTGTATAAAAAAATCTAAAACATAAAACAGAGCCTACATATGTGTGTAAAAGAGAATTTACACGCCGTCTAAGAGCTGTCTGAGTGCCACGAAGTTTCTGGACTGGATTTGGCCATGACGAGCATTTTAAGTGAGAAAGTCACCATCGCACGTGGAGATCTTGCTCGTTATCATTCATTCTTCCATGGAGTCAATAAATGGATTAGGCAAAGAACAAGAACTAATGAATCTTTCGAGGATCTAAGGAGATATCTGCCAGACCTGGACACCCAACACTTGGCACTTAAGCAGCCCATACACTGGTCAGATTTTCAATCAATCGGCTTAAAACTATAAATTTTTTAGTCGATTGATTGAGAATTGAGTTTTGCCCACCTGGTTAAATCGACTTAATCCGATCAAAATTGAGTGAAAATTCAGTAGTTTTTTGATCGGACTGGATGGTAAATTTTGATCGGTCGATTGAAAATTGGTTCGGTATTTTGAGAATCAAGTGTGGTCAACCAATTTTTGATCGCTTTTTTTCTACCTCACTTCTGATTGAAATTACAATCGGACTATTTTGGATCGATTGTTATGTCGATTGAAAAAAAAATCGATCAAAAATCTTGTACTACATATGGCTCATGATACAACCGACATACAATTTTATACCGACTTAAAAATTTATCGTTTTAAGTTGATTGATTGAAAATCTGACCCGTGTATGGCCTGCTTTACTGTGCAGCTCTCAGGGACCCTTGCAAACAATAGTCTAGGTTTTCCTAACCAGGAAGGGGGTTTTGAGGGTACAAATGTGGATCTTCAATTGGGTTAAGGTACCTATACACAAGTAGATACCCGTTCAATTGATGGCTGTTTCAAATGATGATGATGATGATGATGATGATGGCTTTTGCAACCATCAATTTCGCGGCCATCTAACATGCCCCCCCCCCCCCACTATCAATCAATCCCTCTCAATGATAGGATGGCCGGACTGGGAATAAAAATATCCATAAATCCCGGTCAATCATGGGGACAAGCAGTGCTTAGGAAGCCAGCGCTGCCTGACACAGAGATCAGAGCCGGTACAAAGGAAAGGGGTTGGAGCAGAGCACGGGCTGCTTTGCACAGTGTGTGGGGAGACCCCTTCCTTGCAGCCATCCTGTGTCCCGCTCTCAGCTCTGCCTGTCAGCAGCACCCAACTGTTGTTCTGAGATATTTTCTTACGTAGGAACACCATGTATACAGGACCAGGGTCCCCATCAAATGGGAATTAATGTGGTTATCAGTGGGTATCAGCACTGCTGCTAACTCCAATGCTTTCAGTGAATGCAGCAACCCCTGTGAAGTGGTCGTTTGACTCCCAGATTGAGAACTTCACCTCTACTCTTCTGATCCCACCACTCCAACAAGAATAATAATAATACTGCTATCAAAATAACATTAGCTGGTAACTCTATGATTAGTAGTAGTATTACTAGGTGAGGAAGTTATGTAAATACATACAAATACCTTCCTGTACGCACACACAATAACCAATAGCACTTGGCAGTCTTTCTATCAGTCTATGTAAAGTTGAGGCTGACGTTTAATCTGCCCTTATTCTCTGGATACCAGTACACCTTTTATTAACACGATAATGAAATATTTTAATGACACGTTGTTAATCATTACTGGGTCAATGTGCATCTTTATGCAATGGATTTTCCATACAGAATTCTTTAATGCATGTAATTCTGAAAAAATCAGATACTCATCTCAAAAGCCGCGATACCAGAAGCGAATGAAAGCGGTTGGGTTGGCTTTAAGGTGGTTTTTAAGAAAATATTAAAATAATTTAGTCAAATGGACATCGCCTTGCACCCATACTGATTGGTAAATGCAGTAGGCTCACATACTCAATTACAGCGCCTCTTGCTTGAATGATCATTGATGCCAATGAATGCAGTGATCTGTAAAAGTTTTTAAATATTTAAACTTTTATTCTGCACATGAAGACAATGTATGCACGACCAAAAAAAGTGCCCTTAAAACAGCCTGCTGTGGGTCGTGTCTCCCTCCTCAACCATTGGCAGAGAGGCTATGCCTGGTACAGACTGGGTCATAACCTCACAGTTAGAGATGGTGGAATCTTTCGACTAGCTGACTTTGTGAGCTGATTGCAAAGACCCTGTAATGCTAGGCATACACATGCCGATAAGCGGCTGATTTTTAATCTGACCGACGGGCGTGCGCGCTCGCGCCGTCGGTCAGGTTAAAAATCGGCCGCTTATCGGCATGTGCTCACATGGGGCGACAGATCCCAGTCGCCCCACTGCTCGGCCGGCCAGAGAACGGACATGTCCGATCTTCTCTGGCCGATGCAAGCCGAGGCAAGCCGATGCCATAAGCTGCAATGGAGACGGCGTCTTCATTGCAGCTTATGGCCGGCACACAAAGGGTGCCCAGCCGACTGAAGGGGCCCCAGAATGCAACGGGGTGCTAACGTGATGACATCATCACGTTAGCATCTTGGCACACATCGGAGTAGGTCGGTCTGACCTGCTCGGTATGTGTATGCCCAGCATTAGTGCTATTACCAAAATTGCTGGAGATGTAGAGAAGGGTGGTGGGAACATTTGAAAAAACAATGTTTGCTCTAGCACATGTAGTTTTTACATAAATTAAGTTCAAAATCAAATTTTAAATTTAGATTTTTTGATTAGAGCAATACTTTTTTTTGTAGTATACCCCAACCCTTCTCTACATCTCCAGTTTGGTGAGGATACCATGCTCAGGGGCTTTGCAATGAACGAGAAATGGTCCAATTTTTTTAAAGAAATTCAACCTTCTCTACTCACAGCTGGCCCAACCCTCTGCTATCCAGTAAGGCCACTTTGTTGAATACCCAATGTTCGCTTTCTGTACCATTCCCCCTGGTCATAGATCAGGGCAGCCATCAGAAAACATGGGGCCCGGTACAGCGAAAAAGTCTGGGCCCCATGGCAGGTCTTGTTGAGCG
>CM070032.1:217492203-217510029 GCA_036250615.1 Ptychadena robeensis
CTGATACTGCAATAAAGTAGATATGTATATAATTTGAGGTCAGAGGGCAGTGCGGCTAGGTTTAGGGAGATAAGTATAGGAACAGGGACAGTGTGAGGATGCTTTGTTGAGAATGTTATGTAAGCCAGGTATTGTTGAATAGTTCTCAGAAGCAATTATCAGTCTAATGACATGCAGATAGTGAGTACAGAAAGTAATGGGCACATTCTGCAAAAGAGGAACCAGACAGATCATCCAAAGATACAATTTACATATAATAAAATAGAAGCTCTTTTGAAGCATGAAGTGACTTCACAATAAAACATCATGTACTACAAAAGAAGTAGACCTGAACTCTGCAGGTAAAGACATAACATTGCTCTAAATTCAAAAATGTATCATATGATATGAAGTACCTGAATATTTACTGGTATCATTCTCTTGTAGCCCATCATAGCAGGACTGGAGTGTGAAAGGAAGAAACAGTACAATAGCCCATTGATTCATGTGTTATCAATAGACATGATGATAGGTGGAGACGGCAGATAAGGTCATCACTGTGCTGCTTCCACATTCACTGTGACAAAGGGTTTAATGAAAGAGGGCCAATTGTGACCATCACAGATTTTTTGACAAGCTGACTTTTGCGAGTTGATTGTTAACCCGCTGAACATGGTATCATCACCAACATTGGAGATGTAGGGCAGTGTTTTTCAACCTTTTTTGGGCAAAGGTCCCCGCCGGAAGTACGTCATCAGCAGGTGCCCCGCTGGAGCGCAGATGCGTACCAGCAGAGCAAAAACACCGCCCCTGGTCTACGGGGACGCGTGTTGCTAAGCAACCGCATCCTCACAGAGCCGGTCCGTGTATATAGTATAAGACTTATACAGCCGATCCGTGTTACACATGGACCGGCTCTGTGAGGATGCGGTTGCTTAGCCCTCCTATCTAGCTGCCTCTTATAGTAGACTTATACTATAAGAGGCAGCTAGATAGGAGGGCCAAGGGTGCGGCACACCAGGCAACATCCCCCATCCACTAGTGTGCTGCGAAAAACACTGATGTAGGGAACGGTTGTGGGAACTAGAGATGATTGACCATTACTGAGATTTTGAGTCAATTGCAAAGCCCTTGAACATGGTATCATCACCAAACTTGCTGGAGATTTAGAGAACCCACAGGGCCCTCTACTCCTCCTGTGTCATTACCTGTACCTGTGTGTATCTTCACTCTAATGTATTGTACAGCGCTGTATATTTACTGGCGCTATATAAATAAATGATGATAATAATAATAGAGAAGGGTTGGGGGTATACAAAAAAAACAAAAAATTCAACTCTGAATTAAACTTATGCATTTATGATCATCTCTCACCTGTCACTAGCAGCATGTAGACACCCCCACCCTGTTCTCTCTCCCCAGTTACCAGTAGCAGGACCCCCCCCCCCCGGGTGCTCACCGGCAGTGACAGGAGATGCTCATTCAGGGGGGCATCAGAAAGGGTGCTCTGGGTGCCGATCTCCCTAGGACTGCTGAGATATTTTCCCACCCTTCTAAATGCGCATGCGCAGATAGCCCTAGTTGTTCAGAATTACAGGGTTAATCTCACAGGTTTCACATGTCAAGGTTAGGGTTAAGCTCACCTACAGTCAAGCGCCACTCCACCTAACCCCCGCCCAAACCCTTAACCTTGACACCAGAAACCCAAAAGATTAACCCTGTAATTCCAAAAAACTAGGGCTACCTGTGAATGTGCAGTTGTAAGGGTAGGAAAATATCTCGGAACACCGCCCCTTATTGGTGTGCTCCTTTTTAATATTGTTGATAACTATGGTCTCTGGAGCTACAACTAGGGATGAACATTTAGATAACTGCACTTCTGGTAACTTTTCACCATGTCCATGCGTCTTCGTTTTATTTTACTGGCTACATGCTTATTCTGGATACATTGCTGAACACTAGGTAGGGAAAGCCAAGCATCAGTGTTTTCAGAAGGTCAGCAACAGAGGGGTTTCTTATGACCACAATCCTCAGTAAAACCTGGTGAAAAGGTAGACGATAGCCATATAATTATTATATCAGTAACAAGTAATCTCTATTCGATTCCTAAACTTCTTCAGTTGGATCAGAATTTAGACCTCCTTTGATCAAAGACCACATGACTTCTTTAGTTGTATCAGAATTTCGACTTGCTTGCTTAGAGTAAAGAACACATGACCTCAAATTTAAGATCACCAAAACAGCCTGGTAACCTTTATCAGGAAAGATGGCTATGCCTTTATGATGCCTTCACCCGTCCCAGAAAGACTTATCTTCATGTCTGCAGTAGTAAGTCAAAACAACTGGACTGAAATTTTATTAGTCATCCAACTAAGTCTAACATTCACATAACTAGCAAAAGTTATTAAAAAAAAAACTTCAGCAAGTCCAGTTGTTTTGACATACAACTACAATTGTGATCTGGATGAACGAGAACCTTCACAGACACTTAACTTTATGGATCATGGGTCCTCTTTCAATCATTGCGCACGTTGACACAATGAAATTAAGCCTTTTGGAATTTTATCTAAAACCTTGAGTTCCAAATTAACACACACATCTTCCTTTCCATTACTTTCTTTTTCTGGGGTTATGGAAGATATGACGAAGGACAGAGAAGACTCAGTACAGAACAGAGGCCCCGTGCGTCTGCAGCTTTTCTGAAATATTAATGCGCTTAGGAAAAGTGAACTGAAGTCACTCCTGCTTGTGCTTTTACCATTTCACATCATCATTTATTTACGATACACAATAATAGCTGCGCAATGAAGCACTCCTGCGGCATAACATGGCTTTAAGGTGGAAAGATAATTACGCACGTCTGTGCACACTGACTATCGGAAAGGATGCGGCATAGGAGGTCACACAAGAAAGCCAAAAGGGCCTATGTGTAATGGGAGGACATAGCCAGACACTTAATGAAATACGAGGCTTACAATTTCTGTTCTACACAAATCATTTAGTAACCGGATCAGCGTTCATCCCTACTTCCCTCACGTCTCTTAATGACACATTTTAGGGACATTGATCAGCATTTTCCATTTTAAGTCAACTGTTTGCAGGCCTGAAAGGGTCAGTAGGCACTAGTAATTATAGATGATATAACCCATTGCTCATTTCTTATTTCTCCCTGTGACTTTATAGATAAGATCCCGTTACACCTTCTTAGGTCTTTTTGAGATGTCCCATCAACCCTAGTTTCATTTTAATGTTATGTAAAATAAAAGAAAGCTATGCGCAAACACTCAAAATGCAAAAAATAACTAGGAGATATTGTAAACTGAAGCTGGAACTTTCCTAGACATATATATGAAATGCAGAGGCCTACTTAGAATGTTGGGGTCCAGCTACAAGTAAAACACGTTTAAAATTACAGTTGAAGAGGTCAAGATCATCTGGAAAAAGAAAAAGCCCTAATAGTATCCAGGAAATATCACATTTGTGCTCATGGAATTCCAGGTGGGAGTTCTTTAGCAGCTCATAGTAAAGTTGGTAGTTAAACAGGGAGCACATGGCTCCATAATGGTTCCCTGCAGCAGGGTGATGATGTCATCACGCTGCTGTCAGATATCGGAGGAGCTAGAGACGCAAGACTCCTGTGTCTCCAGCTCAGCCGATGCTTTGCATAGAAACCCCGCGGTCTGCATGCAATGCAATGGACATCAACCCTGGTTTACAGTCATGTCCGATATCCCTGTTTTCGAGCAGGATTGTCATGATTGACATGATGTCCTGCACACTTGGTGGACCTGTCCCTATGTCTCAGTTTTTTGGAACAAGGTGTATCGCCTAATGTCTTAAATGTTCAAACTCTCCAAAAACCCATGGAAAGCCCTCCTACATTTTACTCAGGATAGCGTACCACCTCGACCATTGCCCAAAACTGGAAGAAGCAGCTGTTACCCTTCCAATGACTTTGAATGTAGAGTCAATGCAATCCTGTTAAAGGAAAAACTCATAAGCATCTTGGATGACAAGCACGAACGGTTTCTGGCCAACTGGGACCCATGGATTTAGGCTTTCCACACGACCCTACACAGGGACAGTTTAGCCCATCTCTAGCCCCACCTCCAACAGCTTACCCCCTGACATTCATTTCTGTTGAACATTGGGTCGTAGCAAACCCCTTGGAGAACCCCCCTATTTCTCCCCTCTTTTCCTTTCTTTTACGATTCTTCCTCTTTCTCTCTTACATCTCAATAACTTCACTTCTCTTCATTGCCATCAGACAACTTGTCACCAGTTCATTTACACCATCCGGCATCCTTTTGCTGGGTTCATACCAGTACCATTTTCTATCTATGACAACTAGAACCATTGGGTTTCTACTTCCATTAGACCCATCACTGCAATATGTTACAACTTTCATCACCTTGGACGGATGTTTTTTTATTTTGTACTCTTTTATAATGTACATGTTTATACTAGACTTTGGTGTCCCGGTGTTTGTATATTTTGTACTGCATTTATTATAAAATTAATAAAATATTGAAACAGAAAAAAACAACACCAACTGACTGTGACTAACAACCACAGTTGCTTTATTGACCTACCTCCACTAGATACCTCTCTGACAGCTACGGCTCAAGAGAAGGTTGCAACATTGTTCCTACATCTCCAGAAATATTGGAGGCGAGACCATTCAGGGGCTCTGCCAATAACTTATAAAGTCAGCTAGTCAAAACTTCACAAAATTTTTTTGTCCATCTCTACTCAATCATGAGTTTTGTGTTCCAGGCCTGCCCTGCCCAGCCGCACCCTACTCCTACCAAGTTGTACTTGCCGTAAATAGTTTAGTTTCACTTATGTATTGTGTTGTCTACTTGCATGCCTACTTTCTCTTTGGTTTCGTGCCATTTTGTGGGATGCACTTCTCATGCACTGTGGTTATAATTTTTGGTTTATTTCACCATTGCAAACATGTTTTTCCATTTCCTGAATCGGTCTTAACTTAAAAAGAACCTGTACGGAGGTTGGCATTTCTCACATCACCCTTCAAAAAATATTAACTCCATTTCTACACGCTTCCACCTCAGAAATGGATAAACACCATTCTCATTTCCTCTGGGTTTTAAGGTGCAACAGCAAAGAAAATTTCTTGAAAATTTTAATATTTTATTCCTTAAGAACATAATTATGCATTTCATTCCATTTGGGACATTTACAACATATTTACAGATTGCAATTGACGTGTTACAGTGGTTCCACCCTCCGACATGTTTTGCCGAACAGGGCTTTATCAAGGAGGACACTGTATTTCCTGTATCGATATTTCTGAAATATTTCAATGAAGTTTCCAGGTGATGGTAATATGGAGCATGCGCACCACGATCGGTTTGGAATCGATTGGTTAGGAATAGTGATAAGTCGCATAGGCAATATTCAAATTTCAAATATTCAAAATATTCAAAAAAAGTGAATAATTCTACTAACATTCAATTAAATATTCATAAATACGAAATTCTAATAGTGAATATTTTTTGCGAATATCGACAATTGGAGAATTTGCGAATATCTTGCATATGGCAGTGCATTGCCATTATCTTCAAAATAAACGGTCACATGCATGATATTTAATATCACGTTGCGATTATTATTATCGCCATGCATGGCCATACACGCTGGATCATGTTTAATTGAGAAAAAGTCCTATATTCAAAATTGCTAATGTCCGCTGCCATATTCCTCAATTCTCGAAATGCGGGTATTCACCAAAAATATTGGCCATTCGAATATCCACGCTCAACACTACTTAGGAATCAATCATACTGTGTGGCGGACAAATGCCCGTTCAAATTGCAATTGCTTTGGAATCGAAGAAAACTCGGCACGTCTATGGCTAACTTTAGTTCCTTTTCATTCACCTGCTGATACTGATCAATACACATACATAGCCCCATGCTGGTACCCAAATTCGTCATCATCATATAACATAGCAACCCCTTTCATACTTTAGAAGAGGCGTCATTTATTTAGAGAATCTCTTTAACTAAAACTGTTTAATTAGATTCTAGAGGAAGAGGCCATTGCCAGTTCAACAGCTGCAATTTCCTGAGCTGGGCTAGTTTCAGAACTGGTATATGACACATGGATCAGGAAACGGCTGCTTCCATCAAAGAATAATCACACAGGTGCTTCACTTCTGGTAAAAATCCCTTTAAAAGACAAAAAATGGAAGACGGCAAACTCTTGCTGCAATGTGTACCATGCACTATATCGCACTCCCTCCTTATCGAAGCTAGACTCCCAAACACTTCATAAATTACACGCCTCCTTGATAAGACTCAGAAGACGGTAATTCCTTGTCATCAGGAGACTCGTGAGGTTTTCTTTATGGGAAAAAGAAGAATGGAGGCAACCAACAGAAATGCATTAACCCCCCTAGCGGTCTGCTCGTACCACAAAGTTTTTATAAAATAATAGGAGTTTTGGCCTAACAGTTTAAAGGGTTATTAAATCCTGATGTAAAAATATTAAATCAATAAAGCCCCCCATACACATTTAGATTGTGACCCTATGTTTTGGCCAATCGACCGTGCGTGATGACGTCTGGGAAACATCAGGTCACAATCGGCCTGGGCACCCTTTGTATGCCAGTGTTGTACTTTGTGTGCCTCTAGCTGCTCGGGCTGACAGCTAGGGAGACCCGGCAGACAGCATCTAGGGACACTGGCTGTAAGAACAGTCTGCTGCCAGCCTAGCACAAAGGGAGAGGTGCGAGCACCTCCCCGTTTCCCCCCTCACAGTTTCTTAGGGAGAGAAGCAGGCAGACAGGCTGTGTCCTCAGCCCCGACAGACATTTGTCCAGTCTAAAGTATTTGACCGATCTAAGAATTACAGACATGTCCGTAATGGCTTAGATCAATTTGGCGGCCGATTTAGGCTCTTTAAGCTTGAGATCGGCACCCAATTTATTGGCCTGTGTGCTCACGGCGGTCGGAAACCCAGAAAATCTAAGCGTGTATGGGGGGTTTTACATACACTAACTACATTCTATTTCTATTGCATGTGTTTTTGTTTTGGAAAGCAGTTTTACTATGTGCACCAGGCACTTCCTATGTTGCAGTGACTACCTTACCTTTTTGCCGAATTTAAAGATAAGCTTTCAATTTCCACCTGATTTCATGGCAGATGGACCAAAACATCGGGTGCAAATTGAAGCTTGTATGTGGGGCTTTTAAGAAAAGCTTGAAGGTTTGAATACTTTTTTTTAATGGGGGCATTAATGCTGCTAACTCATCTGCATAGGATTGGATGTTCTGTGTGAAAGTAGATTTACTTTCTAAGTTGTACTACTTTAGTAAATCCTGTTAAGTGGTTCTATAGTCAACCTCTCCTATCATCTCATGTATCAGCCCTCATTAATGGTGATCTCTGTACTCCACCTGCATGGATGTAATTGCTGAAGAATGAAATTGCTAACTGTTTTGTTTTAAAATGAAACCCGTATATACGATCAGCTGAGTACCCACTATGAGAAGTGCAAAGAATGTCTTATGGTGGTATTGCTACCTTGTCAGTCCTGGACTGCAGACCAATGCAGACTGGACAAAGTCTACACATAAACAATGCATTGAAAATACAGGATCTGAAAGGATGACCCAAGGAAATAAAAGGCAATATGTTTCAAAGAATTGACAAGAAGATGTGCACACACACTCTGCACTGTTTATATCAGAAGGGCTCTGCTGATATAAACAATACAGCTCAGATGAAGATCCGACTGTGTGCAGATATCTCATCTGACAGCTCCTCCACCTCCCCGGCTAATCTTCTTGCCGGAAGAGTGAGGATGCTGGGAGGGGACCAAGGGTCGTGCATTTGGAGCATAAGATGCAGGCACTACCCCCCCCCCTCAATTTTGGGGGGTGAAAGGGTGTGTCCTATAGTCCGAAAAATGTGGTACTTAAATTTGAAAACTTAAATTCTACCTGACGCTTTATTAAATTTTCCACTTTCTTTCCAAGATCATAATTAATCATATTTGCAGGTTAAAATCTAGCGGTAATGACCAGAAGTGCCTATATACTTCACCTCAATGTCTAATTACATTAAACAAGTTTTCGATATTTCCATAACCACGGAATCCCTTTTTTTTTTTGCTGTTCAAAGTTCCCTGGTCTCCAATAAAGCCTTTTCATAAACGGTTATTAAAGTGTTCCCAGCTGCCAAATGGGTTACAGCTCCCCCCAGGCTATCACCAGACTTTCCCTATTACCCTTCCTCTTTTAAGAATAACTTCTTTGGAAAAAAAATGCAAATTAGAAAGTTATCCTAAAATCTGTCTTCCATAACAAACCCCTATGGAATTGCTGACGTCAGACACTCAACTAGATGAATTAAAAAGAATACCTTGAGCTCGCATAAAAAAACAACAAATTAACAATGCAGCAACAATCTTTCATAAGTGGTTCTGAATCAGGGGTGGGCAAACTGTAATGGCCAACCAGCCATAGGTGTGCCAGTTCCTGCATCGCTGGAATCACTAATGATGGTGATGATGTGTGATAGGCGATGTGTGACAGGGATAGTGTGATCTACTTACATGCATGGCAATGATCGGAGATAATGCCAAGAGACTTCCTGTTGTCACCATGAGGATGAGCCCAGTGTCACGTCACTGCAACAATGTCTCACTCTTGACACTCTGATATGATATTGACTGTTCCTTCCTTCATTATATTGGGAGAAATTGTTGCAGACAGCAAAGTGTTGATTTATTGATATAAATAAGTCAGGACCTGGTCACAATAAGGCATGTTATTGGAATGCGGCAATAGCACACCTACTATAATCCTATGGCCTGTGTGGCACTGCCCATGACACATAGCGGCAATGATGCTGTAGTGTATTCACACAAATGAGGCTCTGGGGCCAAAATGGGATAAAGCGGAGGCCCAGGAAGTGGAGGGGTAGTCCAGTTAGTGCTGAGGAAACAGCAGCAACTGAGCTTGCCAGCTCTCTGACTTGTCTCCCTCCATTGTTTATACCGGCGTGCAGGCAGCCGGTGGACTCAATAGCATGCATTCCTTGGATAAGACATTGTATTCAGGCTTGTATCACCCCAGATACCCAATACAAGTGGGGTGGCAATCAAGCACAGACTGGTGGCGTTACAAAGTGCCCTATCCTCCTGTGGACGAGATTGGCAGTCTTCGCTACCTCCAATGGCATGCAAGTACCAATTACCCCTGATACTAAAGAGGATCTGTCTTCCACCTCCCCGGCCAAAAACTACATATTCTTGAACAATACAATATTTAAGTGCTTTGCAATTAACCCCCAGATGAACTAATTTCTCTACTGGACACAAACTCACTACAAAAAATGTGTGCAAAGCCTTCCCAAAAGAGTGAATGTTGTTACAGCTGCATCAGGAGGGCAATGTCAGGAGTTTGTCCTTGGTTTTGGAGTGGGATGTCCAGCAAACCCATGTAGTCCAAATGCACTCAACATAGATCTTGGAGAAGCTTTTCTAAAAATTACATCTAAAAGATCGTAATGCATAAGTACAAAGTAAAAGTTATCGAAATATAAGTAAATTAAAAAGGAATGTGGTAAACCTAGGGAATTTGACATTTTAAGTGGATCTTCTGTCATATAGGAGAAAAAGCAACAAGTCGGGTGTATCCCTAAATCTATTAAATATGCATTTACTGTGGACCATAAAGTGTTTCCACTTGCACAGATATAATCAAAGATTCAGGATGTCAGAGAAACATGTGAAAGCTGCCCTGTGGACCCAGATACACATGTTTGAGGAGTTCATTTTAGACAAAGATTCAAAATGGCCCCAAAATATCGAGAGAAGACAGAAGGGCAGAAGAAGAAAGCAAAGAAAGCAATCACAATTACAAAGAAGAAGGAAATTGTGAAGCACTATGAGAAAATTAGAAAAGCAAATGGATAGGTACAAAAGATCTTGAATTACTCCATAACCCATGAATCATGCCAAACTCCACTAGATGGACTGAAGAGGAACTGTTTATACATGTATGTTTTCTCCCAGTAATGGAATATACACTGGCAATCCAATATCACTCCGCCAGACCAAACCTAAGGTTTACAAGGGTTAAAATATTGTATATATTATAGGAAATGATCTCATTGCATTCAGTGGCTTTAAAGGTTTCAGGTTTCTCTTGCAAGCCTTTCCTGTCAACAGTCAATCAATGTTTGCTGAGATGTATGAATCTACCCTTCCTAGCCAGATGTTAGCCCAGGGTCCCCTGTCCGGTCTGATGTTCTCTCCATACTAAGGGAAATCCTCATTAATGGTTATAAAGACGCAATCTTTATCACCTGGGGACCCGTGTCTTAAGTGCAGAGTCTCGCACGGCTCTCCGGAGACAGGAACGGCGTAGAAGAGAAGGAAGAGAGGGCGCATTTGGGCAGCAGCCGATCAATAATGCTATTAGGATGAAATGAGTAGACAGAAAATCTGCCTGTTCAGAGAAGAGGTCTGGACAGGAAAGCGGCAAATAATAATCTCATATTTTTTACCAGTAATAGGAAAATGGTACATCAAAGTTAATAATGGGCCTGATCAATGGGTGTTGAGCGTCTTCGTAGGATTGGAGGAAACGTCTTTGAATATTGACGTACGACTTCTGTTTTCAAATGAAGCACTTCTTGGGTGGATGGCCCTATAGGCTCAACCTGACTCTGGGAATGGATAGGCTGCGTTACCAATGATGTCACCATTCTTCAGTAAATGTATACGTTGGGCTTTAAATTTATTATATGTTTGTTTTAGGTGACATGAAATTTAAAAATAATACACAATGAAAAAAAAAATTTATAGATCTGTTTAGCAATCCCCTCCCTAAAAAAGCCAGATATCTAGTTCACTCTGCAATTGCCTAGTACAGCTTAACTCCAGGTTCAGCATAAGTGTCCCCTATCATTTGAATAGTCTTATGCATCAAGATTTGTTTGCCTAGGCGTACATAAAATTATATTTATTAGTGTGTTCCCTTGGTCCCCTGCAGAAGCTATCTCATTGGCAATGAAGACCACAATTCATTGTAGGAGAACAGTGTCAGAAGCAACTGGAGAGGAAAGTAAACATTCTATTTACTCTTACAACTAGTTATTAAAAAAGGAAAAAAACGTTAGAGCATGGGACCCAGGGTTGGAAACCAGAACGCCAAGAGCGGGCAGACATGGGCACCTGATTGGGGGGCATGCCTATGTTTCATAGGTGGGGCAGGCATAGGAAGGGGTTCCCAATCAAGCGGGCACACCGACCTGGCTGGGCAGGCCTGGCTCCCCATGGCCCATCCAAAATGGGTCCAGTCACAGTATAGTGGAGTGGACCATTATACCCAAGTGGAATGTATACTCAATATAGTGTTAATTCTTGTGAAGTTATCTACAGAACACCTCTGCATATGTTATGCAGAAGAATAAAACAAATGATGTCCCACACTGACCAGCATCTTCCATCTGGCACACCAAAAAAGTAACCAGGTGAGGATAAATTAAATGGAATAAAAAATAAATAACAAAAAATAAATAAACAATAAAAATAATAATGCAGCTATTACATTTAAGGTGCAAAATGTAAAATAAATAATTTGTATTAGTAAAAGTTAATGCTAATGCCCTCCATACATACACAGATTTTAGCATCCGACAGACTAAAAACGATAAATTTTTTTCAATCGTACAATTGGAGATTGATTGATGGAAAATAGAATATACTCCACATGGAATAACCAATTTTTGATAGATTTTTTTTTTTTGATAGATTTTTTTGGAATCGTAATTTGTACTCAGTTTGTACTCAACCGATCAAAATTTTCCGACATGTCCGATCATGTTTTGATCAATTTTTTTCACAATTACGATCAAATTTTATTGATCGGACCATGTGGGCATGCACCAATTTTCAGTCGACCGACCTAAAAATTGATCGTTTTTAATCTGTCGGCCGCTAATATCTGTGCATGTATGGGGGCCATTAGAGTCTGTGTGCCATTGGGGCGATTTCTGTCTACTTCTCGTCCCTGAGAAGGAACAGAAAGAGAAAGGGTAACTCTGCTCTTAGCCACTTGTCACTTAAATTACTCACTGTGTCATTAGTCTAGAAAAAGCTTCCCCTTATCTTGTTCTGGTGACTTTTTGATGACATAGGTCATCAATGCAAACAGTAGCAGGTCCCCCCAGTTGAAGACTGAGCTCACAGCATGTGGGTTAGGTGATCCTATCATGATTCAAATTTGAATTAAATATGGTATTGAATTATTAATCAACAGTGAATAATAAATTGCACCAAAGCAACACCAGTTATCTGGGCAAGCTTATTAGTGTGAAGCATTTGAGGGTCAACCCATAGACATGAAACGGCCTTCAATAGATAAGGAGACCAAGGGTAGGTCTCTGGAAGGACACTAACCACCAGCACCATGGTAGAAATCTCCTGATGTCAAACATAAGGGGTGTATACTGGTTGACTAAAAATATTGATTATTAATTTTTTTTCTAGAGAACAACTGCGCTGCAGACAGTTCCTTGGACTTCTTTGGTTAGTTAAGCAGGCCATACACGGCTCGATTCCCTGGAGACCGTTGTGCAATCGAACGCAAAGGGTGACGCAAAAATCGTGAAACGATAGCACAACAATTGTTTAGGGAATAAATGTGCAGCGCCTGGCGGAATCCATTCCCGGCCAACACTTTGTTCCCGTTCGATCAACATTTCACTCCAGGTGGGCTGCATGCGATTCCCCAACGATTGATCGGCCATGTATGACCGGCTTTAGTCTTCTCCTCTTTTACTGTGTCCATTCCATCTACTGTAACTACTATAAAAGGAACAGCTTTGCACATATCTACAGTGATGTATCACCTGTAACCATTTTAAGTGATCATTTCAGGTGACAATCTCTATTCAAACAGAGCCAATAAGGGAGGACTAGCTGGATGTATTCAGCATCCCATAAGAATCACCAGCCATCATTCCTGTTAGATTTCTAACAGTAAACTATGGCAAAGAAGATAGATTTTCACCCAAGAGGACCACAACCCATCTCCTTGGGTACCAGTCTAAATACTTGGACTGAGGAGTGAAAGCCCATCTCTAAACATAATGCAATTAATTAAAACTTTTTGTCTACAAAACCACCATAAAAAATAAAATAATAAGAGGATTTGGGTATTTTTACTACAAGAAGCAGGTTCCTCCACACAAGACCAGGATCATTTCCATCATGGTCAACAAGCTGGCAGTTCCGAATAAATGTGATGAATGTGAGAAAGTCTGTATTTTACCAGTCAGAACCACAGAGCTTCTCAGCACCCAGAGATAGCTTAAATCTGGTGGCCAAGCACCCCTCTTTGCGCTGCCTCTGGTCGCACGTCTATTGGAATGTATGATACACGCGGGATAATAGGGAAGAAATACAGAGAGCCAGTTTAAATATAGAAAGTTGAATCTAAAGTTAGCAATGTTCTCAGGAATATGTTTAAGTACTCGTGGGCCTCTGGGACTCTGAAATGAGTTGTGAGGCCCCACAGCAAATGAGCTAATGTTTTTCAGCTTCTGCTTGCTACATCACTGGGGCATTTAATGGAGGAACACATCATCCTTTGTAATGTACAGGGCCAGCCAACGTACAGCTGACATTCACTAGTAGACTTGTAACCTTAGTATGACACTAAAAGTATGATGCTATATTACACTAACCACAAAAAGCACATACAAGCCAGGGGAAGAGTGACTGACTGCAAACATGGGCTTTGACAATTCCTAGTTGAGGTAGATCTGGTTATTGGAGATCACTTTGACCACTCAGAGACATATCTAAAGCTGGCCATACACCTATAGATTTCTCTGTCAGATTTCCTTTAGATCTACCAACAACTATGTAGTGCCGGGTCCTCTGCGATTGAACACAGGCAGACTTGAATGCTTAGAAAGTCCCTCATATTACATGGTTTAGGTAAAACAAAAGAAGATCTAAAGGAAATCTGACAAAGAAATCTGAAGGTGTATGGCCAGCTTAAAACTAGAAGAGTAGAGGAACTATAGGCACTTCTGTTCTAGGTACGGGAGGGTCCAGGCAGTTCTAGACGGAAAGGCGTTTCCCAAAGTTCAAAGTTATGAAAACCTGGTAGCCTTCGTTTGAGATGCATCACCATTTAAGATGGTGATGTCAGAAGAGCCTCAGAGGTGATCAACATTCTACAATACAAACTTCCCATGGCATAGTTTCTGCTGCGTCAAAACTCCTGCATGGGACAAACATGGGAATTTTGACACGTCACAAACGCATCCGTTGTGTTTTTTCCATAGGACTATAGTTCTTTTTTCTTTACCTTAACACCACAGCAGAAACAAGCATGCAGTTTTGGAAGCATTAGCATTAGCAATGGCTTTAAAAAAAAATATTTTTACACGTTAAGGCCTAGACTCCCACTTGGCGACCTGGATGCATAACAAACCCAAATCGCAACCCATAGGATATTGTGATTGGGACTGGTTTAGAGCATGTCAATTGCCACATTTAAAATAATACAGGGATATTGCTACCATTTTAAACCTATGGTTATGAAGCATATAATACAAGCCCGAAAAAACTATGGATTGTCGATGGACGCATCCCATATTGGGGTTAGTTACTTGACATGGCATGTGTGCCCAACCTGCGGCCCTTTGTACATTGCTCACCGGCCCCATTCAGTCCTCTACTTGATTATGTGCCCCATAGATATTATCAAAGGCTTTGATTATATAGATCACCCAAAATGTGCATTGCCATAGTACAGTGTTCCCTAATGCTTGAAGCATAAATTAAAACTAGTTTTGTTATATATAAAAAATGTAAAACAATGTCTATTAGCTATGTCTGCTGTAATGTTTTTATTATAAAATACTTATAGAAGTCAGTATAGATTTAAATGTTATGTGCGGCCCTTTGGTAAAGCTGAGGGCTGCACTTGTGGCCCTCCATATCTACTCAGTTGCCTACCACTGGTATACAGGCACACAGAAAATTGCGGGCAGCGTAGTCCCTGCGGCAAATTTCCTGTGTTCGGCGCAGTGTTTGGGCCTAACCTTCTATTATATCTATCTTGTATTGTGTATCTCACACGTATCTAGTTCTCATGTTGGCATCATGGGGGGATTTATGACCGCTGTGTGTTATGTTCTCATCGCTGGGGGGACAACGTAAAACATTTCATGGATCTCCTTGGAGTAATGCAAATGTAACACCGCTGTTATTTGTCATCACCATTCGAGAGAAGTGTAAGGCTAATTTCACACAAGACTTGTTTTTAGATGTGATTTAGAATGTCCCTGTGGTACTGATTGGAATGAGAAAATGTAAGTCGTTTTGGCAGAAAGTGCGTCAGCCCAGCTACATGGTTGTGACCCGATTCCTCCATGTCCTTCCATTATTAGCCAGTCCAGTATGATAAAGCTGGAAACATCATAAAGAAAGTTGCTTTGGCGTTCCAGAGAAACCAGCACCACCTCCTATCTATGTATTTGTAGGCCAGTAGAGGATAAAGATGTTGAAAGAGAAGCTTCTTAAAATTCCCTTGACATACCCTTTGTTCAGATGAGCCGAGTATGGTCTAAAGGTTTCAATAAGTTTTGAAAATCTAGATTCTAGAAAAAAAAAATTCCCTGACCTCATGCTTTCACTTAATATGTAATATAAAGAATGAGTTGTTGACTTGACGAGCCCGTAATACCCCCATTGGCAAGGAGCTGTTAACTTAGCTGTGGCCATCTTTATAATTGCCTGAGGTTTCCATCATCCACCAGCCCATGGCGTCACCTACTAATCTGATATTTTCCTTACCAACGGTGATGTCACAAGGCCACCGGGTGCATAACAACCCAATATTTACATTGGCATTGAGCTACAACGAGGGCACAAAGCCGAGGAAATTCATGTTGTCAAGCAATGGTATTGCAATAATTGGCACAATGTGGATTTCAATGGCGCCAGTGACACTTATTGGATTATAATGGATGGCAACTCCAATATCACAATTTGTATTATGTAGTATAACCAGATTGTTACCTGCACAAAGCACAAAAAGATGCCCAATTGAAACCCAACCCCCTTTTATTTATCTCAAAGTGCGGGCATGGAAATTTAACTTGAATTACACACACAAATCATATACACACACTCTACATTCTTGTAAAATAGAATAGAAGAGGGCACTGTGTGCAATTAGAAAGAGGGAGGGGATGAGAGGGGAAGAGAACTGACAGTCTTGAGAGCCAATAGGCTGCAGTTCTTTCCTCTGTGCTGGGTGACAACTCGCGTGCCCACAGAGAGCCACCTCTGGCACGTGTGCCATAGGTTCGCCATCACTGCTATAGGCTAAACCAGACATGGGCAAACTAAGGCCCGGGGGCCACATCCAGCCTGGTTAGGTTTATTTTCCGTCCCTTTTTCACCTTGTTGAAAAGACGCTCTGGCTCCCCTCCACTCATTCCCTACAATGAGCATATGCAACGCCTAGAGGTGTCCAAATGTCGCAACATCATCATGAGGGCACATCACCATGGCTACAGCTGGTAGCTCCTGGAAATTATCTACGCTTATTGCAATGAAAGAGCATGGTTTATGTTGAAAGCAGAATAGGAAATATATAAAGATAAAAAATCCCTGCCATCATCAATGATGCAGGCGATGCATGGAGTAAGCACACGGCCATTACAGGTTCTTGGTCCGATCAGATTTAAGAAGCCATTATGGCCCACGAGTCAAAAAGTTTGCCCACCCCTTATCTAAACTCATAAAGTCAGTTACAAAGGATCTTCCACTCAGCAGCGACCCTGTGACCACAGCTGTGCCACTTTGTGCAATATGGTCCAGGTCGGTGGCAGTCAGTTTGAGAGCAGTGACTGCCGCCTGCCATCGACCCCCATTTTATCCCTATAGAGAAGCACAACAAAAACAGATTCAGTAGTTTCTATGCAATCACGGACTTCTAATCATCTCCATAAAGCCTTAGCACAGTGGTTCCCAAACTGGGGGGCACAAAGGTATTGCAGGGGGGCCTTGGTCCTCATTCTTAACCTGTGATTGAAAAGGGAGGGGGCTCGATAATGTTCCTAAATAGAAAAGGGGGGCCCTGCAAGGAAAGTTTGGGAACCACTGCCTTAGCTTAACATTATACAAGGAGTGATTCTAATCAAAAATTGGATAGAGTTCAAAGCTACATGTCTATTTGTTATGGTTCTGGCCTCATTCGGAATAGTCTGCAGATAAATATATTGTATTTTGTCTTCAAACACAGTCATAGTCTGATTATTTATTACTAGACTATAAAATGCGGACTACTAGGGTTATGTTAGCTTTTTTAATTCTTAATACAATATTGCACTAAATGACTATCCAAAAATGTATCCATTTTTTGAAACATTATTGAGGGTTCTAGGGAGTAACCAAAGTTTTCTTTCTTAGGGCCCCCATACTCCTTTTAGATTTCTCTGTCAGATTTCCTTTAGATCTCCTTTTGTTTTACCAAAACCATGTAATATGAGGGACTTCCTAGACCATCAAGTCTACCTGTGTTCAATCGCAGAGGACCCGGCACTACATAGTTGTTGGTAGATCTAAAGAATATCTGACAGAGAGATCTAAAGGTATATGGCCAGCTTTATTAATACCATTGGCGACAAATGGCATTATTACCCCCCATGTCACTACCAGCCAATAGAGATGGCATGTACAGATCGGATTGGCTGATCTTGTTTTAGCCTACTCATGAGACATGATCTAAAGCTAGCCATACACGGCACGGATTCCCTGGCTGATCGATTCACCATCCGATC
>CM070032.1:217522808-217537530 GCA_036250615.1 Ptychadena robeensis
CAGAAGAGTGAAGGTTGGGTGAATCTCAAGTGAATCATCGTTTCCAGTCTAACGTTACACCTAGATTTCCAAGTCTTGGATCAGCTCAGACACAATCGCACTTTAAGCTGAGCTGTAATCAGATATAAACGTATTATCTCCGGCCTTTTATATTATTACATCATTAAGTCTCTTGTTTAAAGCTGAACTTTAATCGGATTATATTTTACTTACTGCGCCCCTCTCTACATATAAACATACTAATGGAATTTGGTAATGTTTTTGTAAAATGTTTTAGACCCAGGAACATCATCATTTGATCTCTGTGCTTCTATAAGCAATGTAGGCAGATTGTGGCTGGTAGGAGACAGCAGGGTGCTGTACATAGAATGGTAGAATCAGGGGGCTGGAGATAGGCAAGTACCAAAGCCTTCAATGGTGGATTTCAGACTGAAGGAGTCCTGTGATGCGAAGTCTCCATGACGGAAAGAATTGAGATGCAATATATGGAAGGGAGGGGATGATACTGGATGTCCTGAAGCCAGGATATGAGTATATCTGAGTTGCTGCACACTGTCAGAAGTTCACAACCTCATGTAGAAGTAAAGCAAGCACTTTGATTACATGTGTGCAAGACCGAACGAAAAGTTGGAGTTCTGCTTAAAATACAACCAGTGTGACTCAGTAACAGCTTCCTGCAGTCCCTGTACAGCAGAGCTCAGACTGGGCAAGTAGAAGCTGCAAAAACAGCCATTCAGTTGTTCTACACTGTATATGAGTTATATATGACACATACTGTATATGCAGACAGGAGAAGAGACAGAGATAAACATCTTTTAAGTTCTACTCTGGGAAAGGCAACAACTTTAAGTGTCACTTGATGTATGAAAAAACACTCGCCCAGCAGCCAATGCACTTCTGTCTGATGCATTAAACTGTGGCCAGGCCCTGGGAGCTCATGTGTTCCACCTGCCTATTAATCTGTAAAGGCCCCCATACACCTTAGGCTAGGGCTCCATGAGCAGCCCACTGAAGGCAATGGGGATTTGACAGGGCTGTCCCCACAGCCTGTGAGAGCTGCTGTCCCATCGGTCCCTGCATCCATCCCGTTGATATCGACACAGCATTTGGCGTCTACAGGAACGCTATGGAGGATTGCGCTGACGTCTGACGCTGGCGGATCCCAGTGCATAGTGGAGCCCTAGCCTTACAATGTTACCATACAATTTCTGTACAATCAACTTTTCTTCTACCAAATCCATGTAACATGAGGGCCTTTCTAAACCTTTTAATCACTATGTATTCTATCAGGGAGGACCCGGCACTACATAGCAGTGATGTATACCTTTCATTCACTATGTATTCTATCAGGGAGGACCCGGCACTACATAGCAGTGATATATACCTTCCAATCACTATGTATTCTATCAGGGAGGACCCGGCACTACATAGCAGTGATATATACTGTCCAATCACTATGTATTCTATCAAGGAAGACCCGGCACTACATAGCAGTGATATATACCGTCCAATCACTATGTATTCTATCAGGGAGGACTCAGTACTACATAGTTGTTGCTATTTCTAATGCAAATTGTATGGAGTGATCTAAAGGTGTATGACTTTAGTCTGGAGGCCAGCTTAATTTCCCCGCTTTAGACACAACATTTACCCTTTAAGCATCATCTCTGCAGAGAGCCCGCTGCTTGACATGACTGATGGGCTAGGAAACTAAAATACTCTCATTACTAAAGAGGAAACATTACCTGTTAAATGTAATAAACATGGCTGCCCTATGAATGTATGACCACGGCCACAAAACTAACATTACATTAACTGACTACTTAGGTGCTCAGCTTCTAAGTGCTTTAACCATTTAAGCACTAGACCGGTGTACAATGACATCCGCAGGCTTTACAAAATCTGTTCCCATACAGATAATATCTAGTATCCAAATACAACATCCCAACTCCTCACAACAACCTGACATGGGCTGAAAATTGCAATACAAAGTTTAGGCAGATATTCAACTTAGTAAAGTACAATATAGTAACTGTGTCCACCTACACAACACAACTATGTTCAATGAGGACGATAAATAAAGAAAACGTTGAGTTGAAAAGTTGCGAGAATAAAAATGAGATGAAAAGAGAGAGAGAATGCGATGGATATGTGGAGGATTGGGGTCACCTTGCACACCGAGGACACCGTACCCCAGATATTCAGAAGAGATGGAGGCTATACAGACAGGGCATAAAAGTAAATATCAATACTGAATATATATATATATATATATATATTGTATACTACTAATAAAATGACAATATATAATAATAAATAGAAAAGGATAATATATATATATATATACACATACGCACACACACACACACACACACACACATATACAGAATAGCTCAAGAGTATACAGACAGGGCATACATGTAAATATCAATACCGAATAAATATAAATATACAAATAGTGTGTATACTTATAATAATATTATTATATATAAAAATAAATGGATAATGGAAAATGATAATATACACATATACATTATTAATTAGTATGTACATATACATACATACACTCACCCACCCACATATATAATAAAAGGTGATGAGCAGTATCAAGTCAACTTTATTTAAAGTGTCATTTCTGTCACTTATCACACAAGACAAGGAGTTGAAAAGCAATATGCAACAACTGTTCATTATCATCCATCTAGGCTTATCAGCCCGTAAACACTTAGAAGACTTTTAAAGTGACCCCAACAAGTATGGGGGCTGCTATTCCTCACCGCCCCCCCCCAAATATCGTCTCACATGCTCACCCCCATCATCATATCTGATCATATCTGATCTGAAGCCCTGGCATCATCTATAAATTGGTCAGTTCATAGCGAGTGTATATCATAGGACGGGTTGGGTGTAAAGGTGCCCAGCTGGCAGATGATGAATGTGCCAGCTGTGTTTGTTAACAAGTGGAAGGTACACACGGACACGGCATTCCACCAGTCTTCAGATCCCTAATGACAAGAAAAATGAGAGAATTCCCCAACAAGCACAGCATGAGAAGAGGATACCTTGTATGCTAGAAGAAATATATATATATAGGGGTGTATTGATATATCACATTATATATATTTTTTTTATTATACATTAACTATGTATTGGTGTATAATTATATATATATATATATATATATATATATATATATATACACACACACATACATACATATACTATATTGTTGTTGTTATTATGATTTTCTTTTATTTATAAAGTACCAAGTACCAAATTAACTTATGTCCCCGTCCTTCAGGGTAAACATATATACTTTTTAGTTTGTTTGATAAGTGTACCGTGACAGTATGGTCACCAAATTGTTGGTAGCTATGCAGTGTCCAGTGCACCACCCCAAAGCTGCACAATTGGGATAAAAGTTCATATATTTACATTTAGGTCATCTGAATTTATGTCCCTGTCCTTCAGGGTAAACTTCCATACATCCATACATACTCTATAAATTGTTTAATAAGTGTACTGTAACAGTATGGCCACCAAAATGATGGCTGCTATGAAGTCCAGTGCAACACCCCAAAGCTGCACTGAGCTGAGCTGCACAATTATAATAAAAGTACATATATATATACACATTAAGGTCACATGAACTTATGTCCCTGTCCTTTGGAGTAAACTTCCACACATACTCTTTAGTTTGTTTAATAATTGCACAGTAACGGTATGGTCATTAAAATGTTGATAGCTATGCAGTGTCCAGTGAAACACCCCAAAGCTGCACTGAGCTGAGCTGCACGATTGGGATAAAAGTTCATATATATACATACATTAAGGTCACATGAACTTATGTCCCGGTTCTTTAGGGTTAACTTCCATACATACTCTATAGTTTGTTTAAGTGTAAGTGTACTGTAGTAGTATAGTCACGAAAAAGTTGGTAGCTATGCTGTGTCCAGTACAGCAACCCAAACCTGCACGATTAGGATAAAAGTTCATATATACATACGTTAAGGTCACATAAACTTATGTCCCCGTCCCTCGTAAACTTATATACATACTCTTTAGTTTGTTTAACAAGTGTACAATAACAGTATGGTCACCAAAAAGTTGGTGTCCAGTGCAAAACTCCAAACTAACATCACTTTAATGAATACGATGTACCGAACTAGTCACCAGTTGCTGCTTCCCACTGATGCCATGCACCCTGCCAATGCGCTGGGTTATCCCATGCCAACCCACAGCATGCCTAATGACGGTTGATTTCCTATACCGCCCGGAGGAGCTCCCTGCATTGCCCATATGTTGTGTGACAACACAAGGGGGGTTATTGATGAGCTGGCCTGACCAGGAGTCATCTGCTTCCTATCATTGGGGTTGTGTATATACCCCCCTATGTGTATCATAGGTGCAAAAGCAGAATGGACTAAAGGGGAACATTTAATATTTTCCTCCGCCAGCACTCGCATAACCCCTATGCACATACCATGCATGCCTCCCAATCACACAAGGCTCCAGCCTCCTCCTCCCCACCCTCTATCCCTCTTACCTTCTCTGGCTTTCAGTAACACTGTGTTGGCCACAATGTTCTCAATCTCCATGATCATGAATCAGAGCAGTAATGATCACACATCTCTGTCTGCACAGCCCAGCTGATCCTCTTATTCTTCCTTGACAGCCAGCAGCACCTGACCTGTTGTTTCATAGATCCTGGCTCTGGGCAGCCTCATCTCCAGCACATTGTGTGTCTAACACAGGCAGCCTCCTAGCATTGGGTACACAGTGTGTGAGTGTGTGTGTCTCTGCTCTCTGGACTCCTTCCTTCCTGTTTTGCTCTCAGTGCTGCCTATAGTGAGGCGGGGACAGACTGACAACCCTCCCAGAGGCAGAATGAACCTTCTTCTGTGTCTACGAGCCGAGCCCTCACCTTACATTAGTCAATGGTGCATTCAGTACAACGTATATGGCTTGTCCCGACGAAGCAGCCACACAGCTGGAACGCGGTCGCCGGCGGACGTCCGTATTTTGAGTGATTTAAACTGGCCACACACACGTTAACTTTTGCATGATCTACTACCTTAAGCGATTCCAACATCGTTCGAACATCGATTGATCGTACTACTACACTGTAATCAATTTGTTTACCATCAATTTACGATGAATAGTGTTATGACGATAAATTTTTATTGCTAATATCCGCACTTTGAGAATTCGCAAACATCTTAAAAATATATATAGATATATATCTTCTATATTTATATATCTTCTATATTTATATATCTTCTTATTCGTGAATATTCAAGATTTTTTACATCAGTACCCGGAACTATCGCGCATTGGGTTTGCAATATGCACATGTACCGTGTTTCCCTGAAAATAAGACTTATTTTCTGGGATGTCTTATTTTTCCATGAAGAATACAGCACTGGGGTATCAGGGTGGGGGATCACTTAAAATGACACAGGGGGGGGGATCAGAGGGGGGAATCACAAGGCACAGGAGACTCAAAGGGGGGGGTACCATTTTAGTAACCCCTCCTGTGTCATTGTGATTGTCCCATCTGATCCCCCTTGTCCGGAGTTACAGTACCGTATCTTTGGGGGTGACTTATTTTGGGGAGGGGGGTGCCTTTTATTTCAGCGTGAGGCAAACATGTAAGGGTGCCTTATTTTCGGCGGATGCCTTATTTTTGGGGAAACAGGGTAATGCTTTCAGGTGTATTTTATAGCACATGTTCTGCTGGGTGTTATAGTTCCCCCCTATGGTTCCTATATCACGTTGTGTCTTGCAGCTCCATACCAGTCAGCCGGAGAACCCACAGCATCTGCAGAGGTCATTATATCCTAAAAGTGTCTCTTAAATATTTAGAAACAAAGCCTCTATTACTTACTAGCTATAACCCCCAAAACAGGGTTGCTTCACCATACCAAGTCAATAGGCTTTACCAGTATAATAAAATAATATATTAAACTGCAAAACACTGTACAGAGTCCATATATACAGAAGGAGGAGACACCGAGAATTCCACCCAATGTATAAGACAAGGAGTACTGTTCATTATACATACAGAATAAGGAGAGACACTGAGATCTATAATACATAGAATAAGAAGAGCTACTATGAATTACACCCAATATAATAGCTATGGCAGGATGCTCAGAAGGTTAATGTTTCCCGGCTGTTATCCAAGTGACACACATTGTATACAATAAAACAATAAAAACTGAAAGAGTTTTAGTAATCTTAAAAATATAATATAAAAAGTGCTCTGTACAGCTATTGATAATGTTCCAGTTTTATTTCAATTGGAAAACAAAATCACCCTGCAATATCAACTTCAGCCACAAGATGCCCCTTGTGAACACTTGCCATCACTGGACAGATCACGACAATGTAGGAACAATGTATAAGACAAGAGAAGGGGTACTGTTCATATTATATACAGAGTAAGGAGAGGCACTGAGAATTATAATACATAGAATAAAGAGCTATGTAACGATCTCAGTTCAGGCTCAGAGTCCAGTAGCTGAAATAGCAGAACACAGGTGATGGCAGTCCAAGAACAGAAGACAATCACAGGTAGCAGTCAGGGAACAAGCAAAAGCGTAGTCATATCCAAGCCAGGGTCAGTAGCCAATGGTGTCACGTTAGGAATGGAGCGATGAGAGAAGAGTAGTCGATATTCAGTAGCCAAGGTTCGGTACACAAGTTATCAGAAATGGGAGCACAATGAGGAGACAGAGCGAGATATTGGCAAGGCACAATAATCTAGCATTGAATGCAAGTTGGGACCCAGATTTTATAGGAAGTCCAGGAGAGTGGCCAAGGGTTCATGAGAACTAGGTGACTTGGTATCAAGGTCCAAGGGATCCAGCAAGGCGTAAAGTCAGAATGTGAGGCGGCTCAGCAGGTAGAGCTACAATCAGGCGTCGGAGCATCCCTGGGTTTAAATCCTGACAAGCTACTATGAATTCCACTCAATGTATAAGACAAGGGGTGCTGTGCAGAGTCTTTATGAAATGATCAGGGAGGGAGGGCACCCGAGGGCTATGCGCATGCAAATTTGCCATAGCGGGAGAAACAGCCCTGTATATACAGAATAAGGAGAGATCCAATGTATAGGACAAAAGAATGTATACCATGCAGAGTTCCTAATATACAGTATACAGAATAAAAAGAATAATGAGAATAACACCCAATCTAAAGGATAAGGGAAGGTGTTGAGTACAAAAAGTAAGCCCAAAGAATAGGTCAAGAGAAGTCATTTCTGTGCAGTGTTCAAAAATATACAGAATAATGGAACAGATTGAGTATTACAGCCAACATATAAGACAAGAGAAGGGCAGAGTCCATGTTATATACAAAATAAGAGGAAATACCAGGGTTGGCTCCATGGACGGGCAATGGAGGGCCAGGCCCACCCAGTTATGCAGATGTGCCCCCTCAATTGGGACTCCCACACCCACACTTAATTAGGGTGAGATGGAGAAGTGCCCACCCCACGCGCTCATGCCTATCCATGCCCGCCCACTCTTGTCACTCTGGCGCCGCCCCTGGGAAATACTATGAATTACATTCAACCTAGAGCAGTGTTTTTCAACCACTGTTCCGCGGCACACTAGTGTGCCGCAGGATGTTGCCTGGTGTGCCGTGGGTTTTTGACCCCACCCTCGGCCCTCCTATCTAGCTGCCTCTTATAGTATAAGTCTTATACTATAAGAGGCAGCTAGATAGGAGGGCTAAGCAACCGCATCCTCACAGAGCCGGTCCATGTTATACACGGATCGGCTGTATAAGTCTTATACTATATTCCTGCGGGACCGAAACAAGTGTGCCTTTGCCCAAAAAAGGTTGAAAAACACTGACCTAGAGGATAAGAAAAGGGGTGCAGAGATTCTGTACAGAATAAGGAGAGATACAAAGGTATAACAAAAAAAAGGAGTAGCAGGAGGGAATTGGCCTGGTGCAGAGTCTATATTATATACAGAATAATTAGAGATGCTGCGTGTATAGGAATACCATTAGTCCATATGGAAATGCTGTTACTTTTCCAAAAATATGGAATTTTATACATACCGTACACCCATATCAGGACTATTCTGCATAATACAAGACATTTGGGAAGATAGCAGATCACTGGTGAATGGAAGAGTTTCAACACACAATACACTGGTAACCAGATCACCTGATCAAGTATCAATTTCCTCATATTATCTCTTTATGGTGGATGGCTTTACTAGGGAAGGAAAATGTACAATGTATATTTATACAATGTATGAGTGTGGGACAGGGAGGCACAGCATGGTATCACCCAGGACAGTCTATGCATATAGAGTTGCTGTGTGTTGGTTGGGAAGGCACAGTATGGAAATTATCAGGGCTGTCTATGGGCACAGTATAGTATTGCCCAGGACTGTCTATGGGCACAGTATGGTATTGCCCAGTGCTGTCTATGTGCACAGTATAGTATCACCCAGGGCAGTCTATGTACATAGAATGGTATTCCTCAGGGCTGTCTATACAATGTATAAGAGTTGCTTTGTGTTGGTTGGGAGGGCACAGTATGGAAATACCAAGGGCTGTCTATGGGCATAGTATGGTATTGCCCAGGGCTGTCTATAGGCATAGTATGGCATTGCCTGGGGCTGTCTATAGAATAAGAATGGTAATCCCCAGGGCTGTCTATTGGCATAGTATAGCGTTGCCCAGGGATGTCTATAGGCATAGTATGGTAATTCCCAGGGCTGTCTATAGGCATAGTATGGTAATGGCCAGGGCTGTCTATAGGCATAGTATGGTAATGGCCAGGGCTGTCTATGGGCATAGTATGGTAATGGCCAGGGCTGTCTATGGACATAGTATGCCATTGCCCAGGGCACTATACTCTATGGGCAAATTATATATTCTCTCTTTATGGGCACAGTATATATTTGCCCAGCGCTTTGTATAGGCACAGTATATAGTTGCCCCGTCCGTGTACATAGTATATAATTGTACCAGACTCACTGTGGGCATAGTAGTTGCCCCGGTGCTGCCAGTAAGCACAGTATACGGTTGCCCCGGGCTCTATGTGGGCACAGAAGTTGACCCGACTCTCGTTTGGTACCGCGGGTGATTTCATCATACTCACGTGCCACACGATGTAGCCAATCACAGAGCAACATCTACCCGCGCTCCACCTCGGAGTGGGGCAGATACAGTCCAATCAGTGAGCAGCTCTGATGTTACTTCCCTTTTGATAGGTCAGTTCTCTGCCACTCGATCTTTCCATGTGAGTGGTGCGGGAGAAGAAGTGCAGGTAGGTGAGAGGGTGAGATATGTGTGCTGGGTGTAAGTCGGGGTAGATGCGGTGGGGTATCTGAGAAATTAGAATGCCCACGTGCCTTATACCCATATGACTGGGGGGAGGGGGTGCAATTGGAGGGGGTCACAGTCTTTTCTAAGGTGTGCCCACTAGTGGGGGCAGATGCATGTTATTGAGGGGCCCTGGGTGTGAAATGATTGAGGTGCCTTGTACCCTTGTCTCACATTCTTTCATTTTATATTGAAAAACAGTTTTATTAAAAATATAAATGTTATGAAATGTCATGATGTCCTTATTGTGTACATAGGAGGGATGTATGCACTTTATGTCACATGATTTTTTGTTATTCCAGGGACCACAAACCTCAGCATTACCATTGATGGGTATAAATCTGTATATACGTATTTGTTATGTATGCATACCTGGCACCCCAGGGGCAGCCCGGGTTGAAGGTGGCACCACATTCTAGTGCCTGGATAATATACTCCATAATGATTGATTTCAGGGTTACAAAGGGAGAAAATGATGAATACACCCAGAGAGACAACTTACCTGGTATAGAGCACCAGGACTTCTATTTACAGTGACCAGGGGGATACAGAACATACATAGAGTGCAGGGGACAGCTCTATGCACTATTAGGGCTTGTCCCTACTTTAGCGCCGTAATCATAGCGATTATCATGGCAAGTGATCGCTCAAGTTTTTGAACAAAATTTTGGGACATTGTGATTATGAGCGCGCCCATAGACAATGAATGGGGACACGTTAAAAAATTTCGATTACGTCTATGGGCGCAATCAGGTGTGAAAAAAGACGGGGCTTTTCACAGCGGTTCGCACCCTTTAGTTAAAATAGGGATAAGCTGATCGCGTAAGTGGGAACATACCTTTAGGGCTTGTCCCCACATAAGCAATCACCCGCGGCACGATTTAAATTGTGTCTTGACTAATTGTAATTGTTTAATGGGGCTTATCCGCACATCGGTGATCGGCCAGCAAACTGAAACGCGCGTCTCCGCGTTTTGATCGTGAGCTGTGGCCATAGAGGTGAATTGGCGCGGTTAAAAATCGTGTGTAATTTTTACCTCCCTGCTCACTCTCTAATGGGCGCAATCAGGTGGGGTGGGGGAAGATGTCCTGTCCCACCCCCCCCCCCACTTCCTGCCTGCAAGTGCCAGCGATCTTGCTAGGTCTCCATTCCGCCATTAGAATCACAGCAAGTCGCCCAAGTGGGGACATGGTCTTAGGCAGGAAAATTTAACATATAGCACAGTACATATGGGAGTGAGGAGTATATATCATAGGGCAACGTGTGAGTTGGGGCCCCCTTCGGGGTCGAAAGACCATTTCACAGGGGTCGTCATGTTCACTGAAGGATCAAAGCTGCTGCTAACAAACAACAGTGGTGATGCCCACAAGTGTGGCCAGAAGGGAGAATAATGGCCCCTTCCTCCTAATTTAGGAAGGATGGGGTGTTACTCTCCCTCCTTACTTCTCAACCATGCACAAGCAGGGTGTGAACATAGAGAGGGGGCATTACAATTACCTGATCATGCTGGTCACTTCCAGCTATTGGAATACAGTGACACTCTGCACTGGCACATTCCACATACTGTAAGTGACCCTTTGCGCCATCAGTTACGGGGCCCTTAAAGTGCTTTAAATATGGTCCCCATTAGGGGGGTGGGGAAGTACAGTAGTGCCCAGTGGAGCAGAAACCTTTACCACCACCATTCTAAAAATACCTGTCCATTTTGTTACTGGCAGGATCACTAGCCGGCCAAGATTATCAATGAATGCAATTTAATACACAAATAGATTTTTTTTTGTTTTCAGAACAGCTTTTCTATATTCTTATAAGATAAAGCACAGAGGGGAGAAAGAATCTTTCAGTGATGGATCTCAGAGACCATGAAAGAGCTGCCTGGTAAGTGACTGTTTCATGTGTTTTCATTTTAGATTTCCTAATATTGTTTATTATTATTTTATAATGGAAGGCGTTAGAGTAACGTTGTGGCCTTGCACATAACACCACCGGTAGTTACATGGCCATTTTGCCTTTGAAATAAGTCCTCTTATTAAACAATGATATTTCTATTAGTAAAACCCCCCATACACTTTTAGATTGTGGCCCAATGTTTTGGCTGGTCGACTGTGCGTGATGACGTCATCACACGTGCTCAATCTGCTGAAAAATACGGTCACAATCGGGCAGGCACTCTTTGTGTGCCAGCACTGTTATTCGGGTTCGGGCAGACAGCATCTAGGGACCCAGCCGTGAGAAGACACTGCGAGGTCACTGAGACTGTCAGTGAGCTTGCAGCCTCTCTTCTCACTGTGTAACAGCACAAAGTGAGAGGGAAGAGCTGCTAGCTCCCCCCCCCCCCCCCCCCCCCCCCCCCCCCCCCCCACAGCTTCTGGGGGTGAGAAGCAGGCAGCTGCAGACATGCTGTGTCCTCAGCCCGGATCCCCGACGGAGCTTTACTTTAGATGTGGCTGTACTCTAGACGGGGACACTTGTCCCCATCTAGAGTTTTAGATCGATCTAAAAATTATGGACATGTCCATAATGGCTTAGATCGATTTGCCAGGTGATTTTGTCCCTTAAAGCTTCAGATTGGCACCCAATTTTAAGTCGATCTGACGAAAAATCCGGTGGAAATCTAAGTGTGTATGGGGGCCTTTACATGGTGATGTTGTTGCTGACACATAGAGTTATGGACTCTACCTATATGGTTATCTTATCTCAGATAACAAAGTATACTGAGCACATGATGACATTTCCCTAAATACATGGCACCTCTCATGTTGGTACAAGTCCAGAGTTAATAGAGTTAGAGTTAAATATGTTCTCAGTATAACTATTAATGATCCGATAATCTCATGTTCACTCTGATTAAGCTGAATCCAGCGTTGCATTCCCATGTTTCGAGAACCAGTGATCCAGGACTACCATAGCCCGTGCCTTTTGCCAGTAGGTCCCCTTGTTGTGCCACTGTTATACTGCTGCCATCTACTCTACTAATGTACATCCAATAGGAACATCAATGGTGTCATGTAGGTTCCACAATTTTAGAAAAATTGTTAATAGCTAATTTGTGATAGCAAAGCCTTTAAAAAAGATATCATCACCAAAATATATAATAAAATAAAATATAGGGAAGGGCTGTGGTAAAATTACTATAAATAATTATTTGTAACGTCCAGTAGCTGAAACAGCAACACAGATGCAGGCAGTAGGCGTTCACAAACAGAAGAGTCATTAGGAATAAGCAGAGGCCAGTAGCCGGTGGCTCAGGAAATAAAGCGAGCAAGCTAAAGAGTAGTTGGTTAATATGAAGCCAGGGGTTGGTACACAGAATTATGATATTAAGAGCACAAGAAGCAGCAGGAGCAAGATACTGGCAAGGAAGCACAATAGTCTGGCAATGTGCCAGAGCATTGACATGGCTTTTATAGGAAGTACTTGGGAGGAGCCAGGAGTCCCAGTTAATTGACAAACTGGGTAACAAAGTGTCTTAGTATAAGGTATCTAACAAGGTAACAAATCTGACATGCAGGTGGCACAGCAGACACAGCTGCAGCCAGACACCGAAGCATCCCTGGGTTTGAATCCTGACAGTATTGCTCTATGACTTTTTTTTTTTTATATGACGTAATTTTTGGATAAATCAAGTTCACAGTCAAAATTTTCACAACCCTTCCCTACATCTTCAACAATTGTTGGATACCATGTTCAGGGTAGGGCTTTAACCAATTTGTCAACTAGTCGCCTTACTGTGTGCGCACAAGATGCACAAGACCTTCTCTCACTATGTGCGGCGAACGGCTGCATGCAGTCGCTGCCTCTGATGTGATGACAACATGTCTCGACCATGTATCAGAATCCAAACCCAGGGACACTTCGGTGTCTGGCTGCAGCTCTGTCCCCCTGAGCCACCGGAATGTTTAGGTAGGCTTTCGTAGGTTGAAAGCTGATGGTGTCAAATCACAATGGAGCAAGATGAAGAGTAGTTGGGTTGTCAAAGTCAGGGGTCAGTACACGAAGGAGGATGATAAAGGCACAAGCAGTGAAAATCAGGACACAAGATACAGTCTAGAAGTGCAATAATCTGGCAATAAAGCCAAGCAAGAACATGGCTTTTATAGTACATGTGAGGGGCCAATGGTTCAGGGTTCAATGAGAACTAGGTAACCAGGTGTCTTTGTACAAGGTATCCGACAAGATGCTAAAGCAAACATTCCGGTGGCTCAAGAGATAGAGCTGCAGCCAAACACTGAAGAGTCCCTGGCTTCTGATCCTGACACCATGACTTTAGTGATCGATGACTTGGCTTTACAAAATCATTAGTTGTGAATGCCATATGACAGGATACAAACCCAAGGATGCTTCAGTGGCTGCTAAGCCACCTGCTAGTCTGCCTTTGCACATTGTTGGATACCTTGGACAAAGCTGCAAAGCAAGTTGAACCCTACACCTGGCCCCTCCCTAGTAGTAGTATAAACCATGTCTCTGCACTTCCTCCTTGCCAGATTATTGTGCTCCTGCCACTATCTTGGTCTTTCTGCTTTTGCTTCCTTCGCTATCATCATTTGGGTACTGCTCCTTGGCTGTTGACTACTGGACTCTTGATCTGGCTTCCATTGTTACTTGACACCATTGGCTCCTGACCTTTCTTGTTCCTGACTATGCTTCTGCTTGCTCCCTCATGGGAGTCTGATGTCTATGGGTGCCTACGGTGAGCAGGTGAAGACTTGGATAGCGTCAACCAATAAGCCATTAGTTCTTCATGGCCGAACAAACACTCTTCAGCAATTTTCATCATCATTTCTGAATAAAACATTCTTCATGACACAAGGACCTTAACTGGCATTTCTTCTGAGTACAGAGAGCCTCGTACCAAATAAACACTTGTATTTATTTCTGAGCTATATAAACACAGCGTATGGGTTATTCTGAGTGACTTCAGGGAAACAGTTTGCCAAATCCTCCTGTTATTTGTTTATTTTCTATGCAGCAAGTACGTCAGTTTCACATCTGGTCTAAATAGTTGAGGGTCCAGAGCTGGAAACGAGAGCTGACAGATAACGGGAGGTTCATTGAAGCCGCTAGGAGTACAGTAGGCTACAGCTGCTTTGCATTAACAGGGGATGTGGGATGTGTTCCAGAAAGACCATCGCATGGTATGTGATTGCCACTGCGTGCATGTGTGTCGGAAACAGTGCCAGGCTATAGATGGTCCAGGAAACAGAGCTCCATTTAGCACCGAGCAGTTTTGCACACAGTGCATGTTATGTGTTGAGCTCCATTTGGAGTCATGCATTAGGATAAGAGATAACCAGCTGTCACAAGAGAATAATTTACAGCACCATTAGCTTGGAGAGACAATATAGGATAAGTGTAAGCTGCAGCTTCACAT
>CM070032.1:217587327-217597724 GCA_036250615.1 Ptychadena robeensis
ATACTGCAGAGTGACCTAACAGGTGGTAGGTCCGCTTTAACATTAAATGGAGAAGATACTTAATTCACATCACAGCTTCCCCTCTACTAGCACTAAGTATCCAACACATATTGTCATCCTTAGTTCCATCAAAGTCCAGCCACCTACTGCACATGTGCACTTACTCCTGCAGAATGCTGCATGGCATGTTTTCTCATAGCAGTGACAACAGCGGACCACTCATTTCATTGTGTGCTGTGGTCTCCATGTGACAAAGTAACAATGAAGCGAAACCAATGTGTTCTTTGTGGTAAATATTACCTAAGTAATATATTGTATTTTGTTGTTTATTGTAGAGGAAGGAAACCCTCCTGAAAGAATACCAGCAGAGGGGCAAGTCCAGCGTCTTTACTGATAAACGATTCGGAGAATATGACACCAAGCTCACTCCAGAGGAAAAAATGATGAAGAGATTTGCCATGGAGCGACAGGTAAGGAGAAGATTCGTGTCATTTTGGATATGAGTAGGAGTGCACATAACTTTTTTAGTAAGCTCCTTAGATGAGTACCAGGAGATTGTGTTTGGTACTTACCCCTTATGTATGTGGTCTCCCTCACTGTCATCTGCATCCTCACTGTCCTCTGCATCAGCCTCCTGCATGGTAGACTCTGCTGCAGATGGACCTCCCTGTTCCTGATTGAGCCTCCGATTAGCTGTCTCCATCCACAGGTCACCAGCTGGCTTTGGGTTGCATGTAACGCTCACAGTACAACACAGTGTGAACCCCCAGATCTCATACATCAGTAAATGCAACCCTGACATTTTCTGGGTTAGTCACTAACCCCTGAAGTCGAAATGTCAACCTTTCATAGTCACATTTCGACTGTCAACATTCAAACAGTGCTTTTCCTTTGTCAAATATTACCCTTTGGTACAATATCATTAAATTTTTTGTTATACAGAAAAATGTTGACAAGAAGACCTTATACAACCTGAATGAAGAGGAGGAACTTACTCACTATGGACAGTCTCTGGCTGTGCTGGAAAAGATGAATGACCCTGTGGATAGTGACAGTGATACAGAAGAACGGGGGGCACTATCAGGTGAGTGGTGACATCGAAAGACTGATGGGTGATTGACTGAAATAGGTTATATATAATTTTTTTCTTTTTTACAACCATTATGACATAACCCAGACATTTTGGTGCAAATTGCTGCAGCTTGTCTCTGTGTAGTTAAAGTGATTGTTGTTATGTGACCCTTTGTTTATCTATTAGCTGTCCATTAATGGATATTGTTGCTCTTGAGTGAAATATTTAACAACTTAAGACAATGGAGACCATCATATGTATGGCATCATGAAAATTGTGTTTTTTCAGCACTTCTAATTTAAGTTTCCTTGCAGGGCCTTTTCTATTTAGGAACATTATCAAGCCCCCCCTACCTATTGGAACACAGGTTACGAATGAGGTCCAGCACCCCCCTGGAATACCTCGTGCTGCCCCCCAGACTTTTGGCGCCCCCTCCATTAACATGGAGGTCTATGGCCCCGCCCCCTTCGGCGTCACAGATGACGCCGAAGACACAGGGCCGGAAAGGCGCCGCTTTTTGCCCGATCCCGGCACAGGCGCAGTTTGATCAGAGATCTAAATCTGCCCGAACTGAGTTCGGGCATAGCGCCCAGGAGGTTAATGAATAATACATGTCTTATAGCGAGTGCTGTTATGTGTGTGTGTGTTTGTTTGTTTGTTTGTTTGTTTTTATGCACTTAACATATTTCTATAGTGTTGCTGACACAAATATGTATTGAAATCCCAAATTCTTTCATATTACAGCTGCTTTGACGGCTTCTCATTTCGGGGGTGGCGGGCTGCTAAGGAAGAAGGCACCATCTGAACAGACAGAAGAGGAGCCAGAGAAACCAAAAACTCGTAAAGAACTGATTGAGGAGCTGATTGCAAAATCCAAAACTGAGAAGGTGTGTTCTATTAGTGGAAATTGGGAGTAATAATTCACTGGCTACTTGTTTCAGTCTTAAAGGCTTTTTGAATTATCATTGTGCTTTTAGGAATCATGTATTCATATTGTGGCAAATTTGAACAATACCATCCTATTAGAAAAGGTTTGAACTTAAACCCAATGGACCAGTGGTGGGCAACTAAGCACATAACATTTTCAATCTATACTGCCATTTTTTTAATCAATAAATGACAGCAGGCATAGCTAGAAGACATTATTTTTTACTTCAAGCATTAGGGAACACTGTAGTATGGTAATGCACATTTTGTGTGATATATATCCTCAAAGGTTATGTGCCACAATATATATTATACAATCATCTCCCCGTTCGTTGGTGGAAAAGTGGAAGCATAGGAACTCACCTGTTTGCTCTGGTTGAGCCCGCTGATTGGCGTATGTGAAAGCCAAACGGTGACCTAGACGGCGCCTGGGCAAGTCCCTCGCCTCTGCTCCTCTTCTTGCTCTAATAAGATTCCGGGCAAGGAGTTGACAGTTGGAGCAGCAGACAGGTGAGCTCCCATGCCTTATGTAACAGGTTTCGGGGGCCGCAAGTGGAGGAATGTGGGGGCTGCAACTGGAGAGGACTGGGGGCCACTGAAGAACACCCAAAGGGCCTCATGCACCCCCCCAGGCCGCATGTTGGGCACCTGGGGAATAGACGGTATAGGGACAAAAATTGTAATGTTCTTAATGGATTTTCTATCGTGATATAAAGAAAAGTAAAGCCAGGTGGCCTTATTTGGCTTTGAAAACATCACCCTGGTAAGGTTCTTGTTCTACACATGAATTATATATACACATTTACAATTGTAAATCTGTACATTCTATTTTTTTTACTTATGCTTTATCTGTTTTTATTTTGGCAGAGAGAGAGGCAAACCCAGAGAGAGAAGGCCCTGGAGCTGACAGAAAAGCTGGACAATGACTGGAAATCTATACAAAGCTTACTCGCTCACAAGACTCCTAAATCTGAGAGGAAAGTTGAAGTTGAAAAACCAAAGGTAAGTTGTGGTGTTCTAGGTGGTTCTGCAATAGCGTCTTAACAGAAAAGATCTTAAAGGTGTACAGAGATCATTCTTTTATATGAGCTTCTTCACTAGTCCCTGGAGTGTATTCAGGGCTCAGATGTTAAATCGATTGCTTAGGGTACAGCTTAAGGTAGACATACACGGGTTGATTTTCACCCGATCGATATCCTTGCGGTAGACATACACGGGTAGACATACACGGGTTGATTTTCACCCGATCGATATCCTTGCGCGTTCCAGTGAGTCGCCCGGCAGTGGCTCAGCCGTAAATTGGCTATGCCCACTTGGTGAGATCGACCAGGAATCTCCTGCATGTGGGATCGCACAGTGATCCGTCATGTTGGTAAATTCCTGGGTGTTCCTATAACTTTGAATGGGGACGGCAGGAGAGATGTTTTGCAACATTTTTAATTAGCCTGAGCATATCTCTGCTGTCAGGGAAATAAAATCGGTAGATAGGACCTGATATTCCATATTATCACATTGCTCCAATCTCAAGTATGGTAATGCAGAATTATTTTAGGCTATCAAAGGGCTACTATAGGTTTAGTCAAATCCTATATCAGTCAGTTATAATACTAAAGCCAAGTAAACCAGTGGGCACATTTCAGGAGGAGGCACATTGCAGATCAGAAGTAATGGTAAAAGAATCCTAAAGCACCTACAACATTTTTCTGTGGTGCCTTTTTGTCCTTTTATGTGGTGCCTAGTCTCAACCTTTCAGCTCCCGCAATGCGTAGGCCATTTCCCCCATGAATGAATAAACTGTAGTAGTTGAGAATTGCCCCTTGCAGGCTTAGACGAGCAGTCGCAGAGTGGATGTGAATTTAATCACATGCGCTAATCACGCGCAATTAAACGAAAAAGAAGCCCCTTGATCACGCTCATAGAGAATGGATGGAATATGATTTTTGATCATGATCAAAGATCATATCAATTCATGTCAAGAGGCGATCAGGGCTGAAAAATCGTGTCCGCTATCAGAACGCGGAGAGTCATGTTTCTGATCACGGGTCCGATCACATCCGTCCCCGATCGCGATCTTTAGTTGAAGTGGGGACAGGCCCATTCAACTAAATGGAGGCCATCAACAGCGATTGCCACGCACGATTGAAATTGCATCCGTGCCACGGCTGATTGCCCAAGAGGGAACAAGCCCTTATATAATCTGTTACAGTATCTTTTCGTTCATTATATTATATATAAAAAATTATACTTTTTACATCTTAATCTGAAGTTCCTTGCTCGAACATAAAATCAGTAATTTGTGTTTTATTTCTATGGAACTGTATTGCAGTTTTTTTGTTTTATTATGTTTTTATTTTGTGTTTATTATGTGTTTATTCAAATTCTCATATGTTGTTTATTAGACTGATGACTATGACAAGACTGTGCGAGAGCTTGCATTTGAAATGAAGGCTCAGCCCTCAGACAGGATGAAATCTGAAGAGGAGATTGCAAAAGAAGAACAGGAGAGACTAGAAAAACTAGAGGTACGGTAATTGTGCATCTGTCCACCAGTTTGGCTCCCCAGACAGACATCACAGGCCTTCTCCCAACCATCTACAATGTTCCAAGTACAGGCTTCATAATATTATAAGAACATCTATTGTTCTCAGACTGGACACATGGAGATGGGTCTCTTCAAAACTACAAAATGGAGAAAACAAAACAAAATGGCTTCTGTATATATGCCAATGGATATTCTAACTAACAATATATAAAAATGTTATACCCCTTATAAAAGGCATGACATCCTTTTATTTCGAAATTTTATGATATGCTTTTTTATATTGTGATAAAGAAGTTTGCATATACATCATGTCATTCTTTCTCCTGCCCACTTCATTTCCTTTATAATTGGTACAAACATGTTTCCTTTACAACTATTTCTTCAATTCTCCTCAGCGAGGTTCTCGTTAGTCCTGATCAGAAATGGAGCGTTGGCAGATGCACATTAGTGATACTGCATTTAGACAGTCTTCGTTAAGGTCCTTTTCTTTTCTTGGGATTTTGCATTTCTTTCACCTCGCTAAAAATGTTAATTCTAAGCCACAGCTAGGTTGTGTCCATTTACGGACTTTGCATGTGGTATACTGTTTACTGACTGGTGTGTGCCTTTCATTGCAGGCTGACAGGCTGCGCCGAATGCGAGGGGAGGATAAGTCCAAGAAGAAGCCCAAGCACTTATCTGCTGATGACTTAATGGATGGGTTCATACTGGATAAAGATGACCGCCTCATGCTTTCTTACAAGGTAAGCTTTAATGCTTGTGTAGTGGAGGTCTACCATACTTACATATACACTTGATGTGGAAAAACTTTTCCTGGGTCTAGTTGCAATTTGTTTCAGAGTTACTTCCCCTTCTTTGACCCTCTGAAGTTTTTGACCCTCTGAGAAAGAGGCAGGGCAGTAACACTGTTTCCATAGAGGCCTTCTGCTGACCTAAATATACCCACATCAGGTGTGTTCCCCTGTAGCTCCTAGCTCTTCGGCAGCCAGCATTAGGGTTTGTCCCCACTTTTCCTATAATCACAGTGTTAAGATCGCGAGCACCTGAATAGCAGGCGGGGAGTGGTACAGGAAATCTTGCCCAACCCTGGCCGATCATCTCTGATTGCGCCCTTAGAGAATGAATGGGCACGTTTAACCTCTCTAGCGGTTGAGACGAACCCAGTTCGTCCGCCGTTCAGACTTGCCCAGACTGCAGGGGAACCAGGCATAATGGAGGAGTGTCGGCTTTCCCGCCCACACAGCCGGCGTCATTAATGACACGAGCTGTGTAGAGGGAGGGAGGAAATGGCAGGCAGTGTACTCTGTACATTGCCGCGATTGCCCATACCGTGCCTTTAAAAACTGCGCGCTATGGGCAGTCCGCCAGGGAGGTAAAAATCATTAAATTGAGATTTTAACCCTGTCCATTCATGTTTGGCCGTGATAATTTCTTCCCGTTTTGCCACAAAGCTGATCTGTTCTGAACCACCAATGTTACTTCAACCTCTTCTGACATAACTTTTCCCTTACGCCTTTGATGGAATTTTATATGTAGGATGGGAAGATAAACCTACCAGAGGCAGATAAGGCTGAGAAGAATAATGGAGATGCAGATGAGAAAAAACTTGGTGAGGCTAGTGATGCTGAAGAAGAGGGTAGTGATGATGCAGAAGATGCAGGTGATGATGAGGAGGATGAAGATGAGGAAGATGAGGATGAAGAAAGTGATGCTTCAGACAATTACTCTGACCTGGAATCTAATGAGAGTGCTGAGGAGGATGGGGAAGAAGTAAAACTAAAACAGAAAAAAGACAAAACCAAACAAAAGGAAACGGTGGAGGCCAGTTCTGAGCTGCCCTTTACATTTGATGGTAAGATTTTTTTCATTTAAGGATCTCTTCCTTTTTATAGGTGGATATAGAATATTCTATATTTTATAGGTGGGTAGAGAATATTTATTCTGGTTATATTAGCCAAATAGAATATTTCTCCATAAACACTTACTTCCATATCAGTTCTGCAATGGTTTGTTTAGAGAAATGTAAAGCTCCCTTATACAGACAGGTTGTAATACATTAAACCTAAACCACATGTGGCCCTATTTGAAAACCAAATATCTGAAACATTGATCATATTTATTAGTAGTGACTTATAGAAGTGGCCCCAGTATAACTGCAGTAGCCACTCTAATATTTCCAAATAACTTTGGAGAGCATTTTATTCTATTCGTTAAGTCCCCCATACACGTTTAGATTTCTACCCGTTCGGCCGATCGATGTCATCACGTGCGGTCAATCAGCCGGGCACGCTTTGTGTGCCAGCACTAAGGGTATGTCTTCACTGTGTTCTCGGCTCCGTCGGCCCACTGCACTAGGTGCATTCCTTTGGCAAAGACTCGAGAGAGCCGATCCACATTACTTGTCTGCAGCAGCGGATCTTCTCGTTCTATCGATCCACCTTCCGGCCGGCGGATCAGCATAACAGCCGCTGCTGCAGACAGGTAATGTGGATCACCAAGAACCCAGTGGAGACATACCCTTACTTTGGATGGGGACACTGGTCCCCATCTAAAGTAATTAAATCAATCTAAGAGTTGCTGACATGTCCGAAATGGCTTAGATCGATTTGGTGGGCGATTTCGGCCCAAATGATACTTTTAAGCTTTAGATTTCCACAGAATTATTTTTGATCCATTTAAGATTTTTTCCGCTTGCGCCGGGCACACGGCAGTTCATCGAGTGAAAATCTAAACATGTATGTGGTGCTTTATATATTAATCTGTTGGTTTTTATTTATTGATGGATATTAGTTCATGTGAGCTCAATCTACATTTACTGTGTTAAAATTCAAACCATTGCATCTTTTTCAATTGGAAAGTTTTGCCTATTCCGAGGATATTCTGCAAAACATCCACATTCCATTTTATTTGAAGGTTACCAATGTGGTAAATTGTTTGGGTGGTGCTGGGCGGGGTTTATTTTCGACACATTGATGAATGAGGCTTGTGAGTCTCATCCTGTATGGAATGAGTTGCTGGTAATGTAATGCACGCCCTTGAATTATATATCTCTATTTCCTTGTTATTGGCTTATCTTTGTCTTTTCTGTTATCAGTTCCCCAGTCACAGGAAAGTTTCCAGTCCCTGCTGAGTGGGAAACCTACAGAACAGCAGCTCATCATCCTGGAGAGGATTCAGAAGTGTAATCACCCGAGCCTTGTTGAGGGCAATAAGGCCAAGCTAGAGGTAAAACCCATTAGTTCCATGTAGACGTCCAAAATCCTGAATCTAGGAATAGCTGGCAAACCAGGATTAATGGTGTTTCAGACACTAAATAACCCTACATACTAGAGAGGGATGGAAACTGTCAGCTTTTTAGATATCAATGATACCTGAAAGTCATACAGTTCTCCTATTTTATCTCCCTTAAACTACCATATATACTTGTGTATAAGCCGAGTTTTTCAGCCCAAAAAATTGGCTGAAAAAGCTCCCCTCTGCTTATACACAAGTCAGGGGGTCCAGTTAGGGTCCACTCACCAGTCCCAAGTGGCTGAATTTCAGGCTACGAGAGCTTACTCTTCAGCTGCAGCCTCTGTGAGCTCTGTGGTTTCCCGACAACAGCTGATCTAATGTAAACGAACTCCACACTGTCATCTGGTGGCCGGTAACTGTTACTGGTGGCCGGTAACTGTTACTGGTGGCCCATTGTAACAAGATTTTTAAAATTTAAATAGAACACTCCACACTCTATTATTCAAAAATGAAAAAAAGTTTCCACTCCATGTATTGGTCCTAAGAATAATATTATTATTCAGTTTTTTCTTAGTTCAATTGGAAAGTGACTATATGAGTATAAGTAAGTGATATGACGCCGGCTGCCATTTACCTCAATGCTTTTCTCGAGCATATCTCCAGTGTCGTCGCTAGGGATGTGTTTGGGATCTCCTGGAGGAAAAGAAATGTGTGCCAACGTGTGCAACAGCCAGGAGGTTAAACAAGTATCCCAGTGGGTACACAGGGACCACAGGGATACACTATGTACCTGATTTAGGGTTTGCATTCACACAGCCATTTGGAAATTCAGCGTTTCCAGCCATCCTGGAAGATGCCCTTGGTCTCTCTCTATTCAAAAGTTCAAATGAGTTCGGGGGGGGGGGGGTTGGGGTTGCGATGTAAAGTGATCTACCATGTGGTAGGTCCGCTTTAAAAAACTACATGCATTCTGGACTATTTTTGAATGATATACTTCACTGTATACAGCCCTTATCATCCGTTTATATTTTTTACTTGTATCTTTTTACCTTTTCAAAAAAAAAAGAAAAAAGTTGTGTAAAAGTCACACAGCTTGCCTTGAATCTTAGGGTATTTTTTTCATTATATGTTGGGACCCCCTACGCTAAGTGTATTGCTTGGCGGGGATTCCGACGGAGCACATTCACTTACCTGCTCGGCGGATGCTCGGTCTTCACTGCACTAAGCCGTTCCGCCGATGCAAGGCTCAACGTAGTGGAGTATGTTGAGCCTCTGCATCGGCGGATGTGTAAACACAGCATCTGCCGAGCAGGTAAAGTCTATGTGCTACGTCTGGATCCCCGCCAAGCAATGCGCTTAGAGGGTGCCCCGACGGATGTGGAAACCAACCCTTCTAGACCGGCTATAGTGTTTCATTTCCTCAACTCTTTCTGTTATATTGTTATGTAATGATTACTAACATAATATATAACTTGCTGATCTTCTTAATTTGTTTTCAAACTTGTCTTATTTCATGTTTTTTATTTTGTAGAGATTATTCGGTTTTCTCCTGGACTATATCATTGATTTAGCTGAGCAGGAGACTCCAGATCTCAAAACTGTGGACAAACTGATCCTGTAAGTTCCTTTCTCATATAAATGAGCTGTTGGAGATCTGGGAGACAAAAATCAGAGTAGGCACATGTACGGTAAAATCTGACAAGAGAAAAGTTACACCACTGAGATATGATACGGACATATATACTGAGGTCTGGGGATTCCAACGGTGTTGTACTGTGAGAGTTACATGTGACCCAAAGCCAGCTGGTGACATGTGGATGGAGACAGCTAATCGGAGGATCAATCAGGAACAGGGAGGTCCATCTATGTGCACCCCTGCATATACATATAAATAGTAGAGATGCTCCGATCAGCATTTTTTGGGCCGATCACCGATTACCGATCACCAAGATCATGATCTGCCGATGCCGAGCACTGCCGATCACACATGGCAAGGGGAATGGGAAGTAATGGTTGAGTATAAGTTGTGGCAGGGTGAAAGGGATAGCAATGAAATGTGGGGTAAATGGGGCCGTTGTGCTGAAAATTGTGATGTGTGTGGTGATATGGCCAGTGGGCGTTCGGGAGGAGATGAAGGGGGGGGGGGGGGGGGTTTTTTTTTTTTTTTTTTATTTTTTTTTTTTCTTCATTTCCTTTCTCCTTCTCACGATTCTGTTTATTTTTTTTTTTTCACACAAAACACACAAGTTTATAGTTTGTACAACTTGTTGATGTTCTCGGTATGTGTGTGACAAAAAAAGGGGTCTGCTGTGTGCTCTATATGACTGGTTGAAATGGTAAACTGTGGGGTGTATTGGGGGTGGTGAAGGACACGGGAAATATCAAGTACCACAGTACAGACGTGACCCATAGAGAATGTGATGCCCGTAGGAGAGGGGGGGGGGGGGAGAAGGAGAAGCCCCACCACCCCATCTCCCTAATAGATGTGATTTGTATTGGTGAGAGGGTAGGTGGTCTTGAGGGTGTATGTGTGGGGGATGTGAGGGGTACAAAGGCTGCAGGGGAGTTAAAAAGTGCTGCTCCGTGTAACAAACCCCAAACAACCATACTAAAACAATACTG
>CM070032.1:217597749-217620554 GCA_036250615.1 Ptychadena robeensis
AAAGCCAATATCGGCAGATCATGATCGGCGGCCGATCAATCGGAGCATCACTAATAAAAAGCTAAACATTTCTTTTAAACCAGGTTTTTGTTTTAGACCTCAATCGAATGTTTTGTCATGTAAAAGCATTGTCTAGACATTTCTTTCTTCCTTTTTTTTCCCCCCTTCCGCAATGGCAGACCCCTGTACAACTTGTGCCAGATGTTCCCAGGAACTGCGGCGGAGTGTGTGAGAGAACTCCTGCGGGATATGGCTCGTACATTGGATGAAGCAGTAGAATCTAAAGGCCGGGCAGCTTTCCCTGCATTACATGTGGTATGTAGAGGTTTCATCTCTTCCCTGAATTTACACAATTTGTTTCTTGGATAGAGTACTGAATTTAGTTAACGTGTCCCATACACACACTATAGATCTGTAAATAAATATTCTATGCTGGCCTTTAATACTAATGTAATCAGTGCATGTTGGTTAAACTACCCTGACCCTTAACCTCCCTAGCGGTCAGCCCCTACGGCCGATCGCAGGGGAATGCTCTGTTTGAGTTTGCTCCTTCCCCGGTCACCATGTAGGCTGGAAAACTGTCGCCGCTCCATTATAATGGAGGTCTATGGTGTAGACCAACCCATCCCTCCCCACCCACCTGGGGAGGGGGGCGTTAATAAGAGAAAGGCACAACTCTAACTGGCAAAGTTATATGAATCAGTTGGTTGGAAAACCTGACCACTTCCAAGATTTATTGGTGGAATTATTTCTGACAATATATGTAATGGTCACGGTGTACAAGTTATCTCAGCACAGAATCTTGCAAGAATTTTTCAAGGTGCTGTGATTGGACAAGAGAACAGCATAATGCCTCATGTTTGGAAAGCGAAACTAGTTTTACAGAAGCTCATGGAGAATAGTTTGCTATAGTACTTGCAGGCTTATTTTTTCTATATGTGTAATAAAATAGCCTGAGTATATCTGCAGGTCGATTGTGTATTATCATAGTAATTTCGCATATATCCTTCTTTCTTTTTAGCTGCTTTACTTCAAGATCATAGCAATTCTGTTCCCTACGTCTGATTTCTGGCACCCTGTGGTCACTCCTGCCATCACTGTGATGAGCCAGCTGTTGACGAAGGTAAGAGCTGTGTGCATGTTGCTTTAAGTCAATGGTTCCCAAATTGGGAGGTGCTGGTCCTCATTCTTAACCTGTGTTTGAATAGGGAGGGGGGGGGGGCTCAATAATTTTCCTAAATAGAAATGGAGGGCCCTGCAAGGAAAGTTTGGGAACCACTGCTTTAAGTAAACTTTTAAGTCTGTTGTAGTTGAGAAGATGATTCCATGTAATGTTGAATTCTCCTTTTAATTTTCTGCTTTGTTATTATTTAAATGATAGCGTAAAAAAAAATACTGATCCCAATTAGGGGAAGGATGACTCTCCTAAATATCTAAAAGTCTATCTTTTATTTCAGTGTCCTGTGTCCTCACTGGAAGATGTAGCTGCGGGTCTCTTTATCTGCTGTATGTTCTTGGAATACGTGTCTCTGTCACAGAGATTTGTCCCTGAGGTCATCAACTTTCTTCTGGGGATCCTACACTTGGCCACAGCACGTCGTCCTTCTATTGGTATGTACCCACTTTGATCAACAACTCGTGGTAAGACAGGAGCAGGGAAATATACATTGGAGAATAAGGGTGGGGCTAGCACATGGAGTCACACAGGAGATCTCATCCTTCCTACATGTGAGGGGGAGGAGGGCGGGGGAGGTGCTGTAAGGGAAGGAAAGCAACCAAGATCTTTGGTGTGGCTCCTTTCCTTCCGTCTACCCCTACAAAGCCAATCACCCCCTGCAGCTCTTTAACTTGAAAAGACTGCTGACTGCTAGGTTCTTGGAGGAAATGGATTTAACTGATGCTCTCTGGGCCGACCTGTGTGGCTGGAAGCATTGAAGCCGAAAATACACCAATTCAGAGGTAGGTAGCATTTCTAATGAGTGGTCTTACCTAAGCTATATGTTCAATAGCAATAAAGCCAGGCAGTCCACTGGGGGCTTTCCTGGCATCTGCCCAATATTTTAAAGTGGGTAACTTTTTAAACGCCCCCCAAATACCTACATATATATATGCATGTGGTGGAACGGGAGATTGGCATCATGGATGTGCAGCCGACAAATCTGCAGCCACTGTGTGATGCTATCATCTCACTATGGAGCAATGTCTCTGAGGAATGTTTCCAGGACCTTGTTGTACTGCAAACATTGTATGTATGGAGGCGAAAGGAGGTCCAACCAGGTAGTGGCACATTTTGCTGTAGATGCCATCATGATTTGCACGTATCACCATAGTATTTGCTGTTTGATCAGATGTGGAATTTGTCTACCTTGCAGGGTTTATCCTGAAAAGTGTTTTGAACATCCATTGATTATTTTTATCGGCCCTCATTCTTTCTTTGTTTTCATTGTGTTCTGGGTCATGAAGACCTTAACACTGGAACAGATCTGATATCCTCCAGTCATAAGGTTGGAATGTCTGATCCTGTCTTTCTAGAATCAGGAGGGCTAGAGGAATCTGTTTTATTTGGTCTTCGTTTATATCTAATTCTTCTGTACTGCTTTGAAATCAAATTAATGGTATCCGCATTGTCATGTATACCCCCTAGTGTGGAGAGTTCTTATCATTGAGTGTTCTAATGTATGGGTTGTACATTTCTATTTATCTATTTTATCTTTGAACTTGAATACAGTAATTGTAAATAGCATATACTGGAAGATGTTCTGTTGAGCAGGCCACAAAAAACCTCAGAGGCTGGCCACCTCACTGACCTATTCAACTAATGGAATGAGTTTGATTGTTTTTGCTTTTAGAATATTATTCCTCAAAAAAAAAAAGAACGATTCCTCAAATCAGGACATCAGGTGCTCAAGCGCGTGCACGTTTACGGCGCTCAAATCTATTCCGAAATCGAGCCGTGGAGCGGACTGGGAATGGACATGTCCAGAGAGCTTGACACACCCCCCCCCCCTTCCCACAGCACACCGCCCCTACAGTCTGATCAGCTCCAGGCAGGGCAAAGGGGGCAGAGCCTAGCACGGCTGTGTAATCTACACAGGCAAGGCCCCCCTCCTCTGTCCGGCTCTCCCAGCAGCACCCAGCCAGTGTTGTGAGTTATTTTTGGTCGGAACATAGATTCTCGCTCGATTGACCCGGGATCGAGTGCAGCGTGGTGACGTCACCTCCCTGCGATCGATTGAAGGTCGATTGCACATGTATCGACCTGTGTTTGAGCACCTTAAGGGTCCCATTCAACCCAGTTCAATGCAAGGGACAAACTTTTGTACACAGACTGTTTTGGTTTCCTCCGAAAAGCATTTAGCCGATATAAACGATCGCTTCCGTTCAGTGTTTGGGTCACCCTGAGCTAATTCTAATATCTGTGTACTCAATGTCTGTATTACATAGTAGGAAGGAGCAGTATTCAGTCTTATCTCACTCTTGCTGTTTTATCACAGGTTATGCCGTTGTTCCTCCATTTAAAAAACATGGAAAGTCCTCAGAACTTCTGCTGGCAGACAACGATGAGGACATCAAGTCCTGGAAGAAGAGACACATGCCGCTGACAGCAATCAATGGGCTGGACACAGAGGACCAGACTGAGATCAATCATTTTAGGTGAATGTGTTAGAGATTGGCATTCCCCTGTACCAGGCTGCAGAGTTAGGCCCCCCATACACCTTTAGATTCCTCTGTCCGATTTCCTTTAGATCTCCCTTTGTTTTACCAAAACCATATAATATGAGGGACTTTCTAAACCCTCAAGTCTACCTGTGTTCAATCACAGAGCACCCTATACTACAGAATTGGTGGTAGATCTAAAGGATATCTGACAGAGAGATCTGAAGGTGTGTGGCCAGCTTAAAGCTTGTTTGTTTGTTTTTTTAAATATTAAAGCTTTATTGTTATGTTTTTAAGTGCCATTTTCCTCTAAACAAAAATATTGTGATCCTACAGGCTGACGTGTGTCGCGGTGAGCTTAGACTTGGTAAAGAGATGTGTGACTATGTATGGATCTTCACCAGCCTTCAAGGAGATTTTTAATCCGTTTTCCTTACTTATCAATGAACACCTTCCACGAAGCACGTATCCACAGGAGATCCAGGTACAGTGATGATAAATGCAGCATGATATGACATACATAAGATGACCATTTTAAGTTCATGCTGGTTTCATAATGAAAATAAACTGGGATAATATCTACCTTTTTAAGTATCACAGGTTCACCCTCATGAAACTGATGTAAAAATATAAAACCATGTACGGTAATTACCAGGTAATGAAAAAGTTGACTAGTCGACAATGGCACAAGTCGATGACTTCTGAGAAAAGTCGCCAAGTCGTGTGTTTTTTTTCCCTCTTTGTGTGTGTACATGTAAAAAAAACTTGTTAAAAAAGAACTGATTATGTGTGAATATATAAGGGCTAAGCCCCACTATAGTAATCTCCCGTGATAATCGCTGCATGGAGATTGATCCCATGTATTTAAATGGGCTCATCCCCAGAGCTGTGATTGGGCGCGATTTAAAACACGTCTTAACGCGTTTTTGATTGCAGGTGGCGGTGGCCGATCGCTCTTGATTGCGGCCATTCACTCTAACTGTTCGATCAAGGGGTGTGAGGCAAGATGTCCTGTCTGCAGGTACTGGCGATCTGTGAGTGCCAGCACCCAGTGATCTCCAGCAGTCTCCGCACTGTGATTTAATGTTGACTCTTAATGTTACTGAGAACTTATAAAAGTTCTTCCTTGTTGGACACTTGCGTTTCTCTGCTGTGTCTGTGTGATGACTTCATCAAACAACCAGTCGACTCGACTATGACTTTTAGGGGTGGAGGACTCGACTTCACTAAATCGTAAGTAGTTAATGCCCTAGTTGAGGCTCCACTGGGGTGGCTTGGGAGGGCTCCGCTCCCATTGCTTTCAATGTGCCTGTATCCACAGGCTTGGTGCGGATTGTGGTTCCTATGCGGTTTTAGTCCCAGTGATGGCCCAATAAAAAATAAAGATAACGTGCTGCTTTCCCAGTGGAGCCTCAGGCTATGTTTCCATTAGGTTGGGACCCCTCCGCTAAGCGTACACGCTTAGTGGGAGGTCCCAACGTAGCAGATAGACTCACCTGCTCGTGGAGGGTCTGTCTTCATTGCGCTTAGCCGGTCCGCCGATGTAAGGCTGAACGTAGTTGAGTATGTTCAGCCTCTGCACCGGCGGATGTGTAAACAGACCATCTGCCAAGCAGGCAATGTCTGTGGGATACGTCCCCCATACACCTTAAGATCGATCCATACAATTTCCATTAGATCTACCAACAACTGTGTAGTAAAGTGGCCTCCCTGATGGAATACATAGTGATTGGAAGGTATATATCACTGCTATGTAGTGCCGGGTGTAGTGCCGAGTGATTGGAAGGATTAGAAAGCTCCTCATATTACATGGTTTTTGTAAAACAAAAGTTGATTGTACAAAAATTGTATGGTAAGATTGAAAGGCTCAAGTCTTACTTACAATATTTTCTAGTGATATCTTTGTTATATATGTTGGTGCAGTTTTATTAAATTGAAGTAACATGTATATTTTCATTTTAAGGACGTGTGCCAAAACATTCTAGATGACATTGAAAGACTTGAAAAGAAACCGTACAAACCTTTGATATTTGAGAAACAGGCCGCTGTCCCGATGAAAATGTTCACCCCAAAAGTTATGCCTGTGTGAGTATAGGAACGAAGCAAGACATGTCTATTATTACATATTTGATATGGTATGTATGTATACTATAGTACTCCCCATTTTAGGCAATGTGGCTTTAAACCTGTTTGTAGACTGGCCCTGTCCATGAATATTTTGTCTTTGGTATAAATAAGCTGCAATGAAAGCACATAATGGAACATATTGCATTGGATATATGCACAATCGTCTCACGCGTCCAGTTTTTACAGCAGGTAAACCATATTTAATGCGATATCAAACTCAGCCAGTAGATGCCACTAGCAGCAGTACTATCACATCACGTCATCCTCCTCTCTTATCCTGCTCTCTGATCTTCCTCACTGATCGGGAGGAGGGGGATCGCGGGGGGAATGGCTGCAGATCTCCTCTCCCTCTCTGGCTGTGCCTGTGTCCATGTAATTGCAGCTTCCACATACACGGAGAGAGCGATAGATGGCAGTTCATTTATCTCTCTCTCCATTGTTTATATCAGCAGGGCTCAGCTGGCATAAGCAATAATACAGTTCAGATGGGAGATCTGGCTATGGCCACATCATCTCATCTGAGAGGGAGAGCTGGCAGGAAGCCAAGTCACGCATTTGGACCATAAGACTCAGGCACTTTTTCCCCCCGATTTTGGGTGGGGAAAGTGCTTCTTATAGTTCGAAAAATGCGATATGTGTGCCATGTCACAGACGTCACTTCCGTTATTAGGGAGGTTTACCGTCCCCTCCCTTCTATTACCTGGCTAACTGAGGAGGCGTTACTCTCCCTTATTACTTCCTACAATGCACATCTTCTGCACAAGCGGGATGGGAACTTTGGAGTCAGAGTAACGCCCCCTTCCTCCTAATTTACCACAATTTCAAAATCGTTATGGTTGAAATCGGGAAAACTTTATGGTTGACAGGTATGCTGCTGTGTAGACATTGCAACAAAGCAGCTGATTTCTGATAATACAAAGGACCTTCTACACTGACTGAAACAGGGCTCTCGATTGCCCTAGAGTGGATGCCGCATCCCAACTTAAATATATATCAGAGAGAACCAATTGTTTTGCCGAACTGTACTCCGAGGATTATGGCAGCTTGGGGATTTTTAAGGCATTCAATATTGTTTTCAGTTATTTATTAAACCTTCTACACTGATTGTGTATTGTGCCAGGAACAAAAATATTTGTTGTTTGGCCTGTGACCTATTAGGGATGTTGCACTACATGTGTCATTCCCGACACTAGAATCTCACCGATCTCTCTCTCTGTGGCAGGCTGGAATTCGGCAGAAAGCAGGGCTGCAATAAGGTGGAGCGGGAACGCAAGAAACTCGTTCACAAACACAAGCGGGAGCTTAAAGGCGCCGTGCGAGAAATCCGCAGGGACAACCAGTTTTTGGCAAGAGTGAAGCTTTCAGAGACCATGGAGAGGTACGTGAACCTTATTTATTTACATTATTTGTAATGTGTATGTGGTTGTGTCAAACGTGTGTGCGGCATATGGGATGGATTTCAGGGAAAGATGCTACGAGCTATGACATGGGAGGAGAATTCATTCTTGTCTAGATCACATTAATGTCTTTGTTTTTTTAATCTTGGCTTATACTTGAGTCAATGGATGAAAATCTTGAATTTCATTTCATTACAAAGGTCTTGAACATGGTATTATCCCCTAAATTTTTGAAGATTTAGAAAAGGGTTAAAGGCACATTTTTTAAAACATTATTGCTCTAGCTTAATTTGTTTTTAAATAAATTAAGTTCAGAGTTAAGTTGACTTAACAATTTAAACTTGACTTTGAACCTAATTTCTGCAAAAGCATATGCCAAAGGAATATTTTTTAATGTTTCTAAAACCCTTTTCTACATCTCCAGCAATTGTGGCGATGATATCATGTTCATGGGCTTTGCTTTAACTAATCGGCTAGTTAAAATAATGACATCTTGAAACTCTATGCCTTAGCTCCAGCATTTCCTACCCAAGGCTTATACTCGAGTCCAGTGGTTCCCAAACTTTCCCTGCAGGGCCCCTCTTTTCTATCCAGCCCCCCCCCCCCCATTCCCACATTCAAACTACACAGGTTAAGAAGGAGGGCCAGCACAATGTGGAAACACAGGATTTTGTTAAAGGTAACAGACATGGTAACATTACCACTAGCTTGTCCATTACGGTAAAATAAACGCACCATAGCTGCAACATGGCTAGTGTGAAATGGCCCTCAAACTTTATTTGAAATACAACTCTGCTTTTTTACACACATCAATAATACAGAAACATTCATCGTTTATATAGTGACAAACACACAAGACACACAGATTACATGCACTCTACCTGCTGTCTGCAGCTAGTTCCCCAGTGGTTGTTGTCTTGTGTTGAGCTTGAATGTTTGTATTGCGAATATAATAAGTCGAAGCTTTTACGGCCATGCATTGTGATTGCATTGCGATAATAACTATAGCATGTGACCATGCATTTTGACGATAAGCGCAATGTATGGCCATTTCCGCGATTTTCGTATTTATCTATATATCACAAATGCGAATATTGTCTATGCTGCTCATCACTATTGTCTTCATGTTTGTCCATCTCTCAGCCTTGTTGGATTGGCTGGCAGTGGTAGGGGAAGAGGTAGAGAACTGACAGTGGGGAGAGCCAATAGGCAGCTGAGTTCTGCAGATCTCTCTCTCCCCTCTCTGGCTGATTCTGACATAGAGGGCTCCAAGTTCTGCCTTTGCTATCCCCTAAGCTGCTCTAGTCATTCAGTTTTTTGTTTGCTAAAATAAGGTATCTCAGCGTATACTTTAATTAGTATCATACCACGGATTAAAAAAAAACCAATAATGTAGGTGCAGTCCCAATGTCTTTATTGAATTGGCTGTAATGAAAAATTATAATATATAGACCTCAAATGAAAATGAACCACCAAACATTGACGATAAACATATAAATATGCAGAGATTTCCTTCTGTCAATAACAAAGGTTTCATCAATAAATAGATCTAAAGTAAGCAGCCTCCCTGCCTATAACTCAGCAGTATGAGGGCGAGAGCAAGGCTGGACGTACTGATTGGTTATCTTTGAATCTGCATATGTTTTCTTTTTATATGCTAACTTTTAGTTCCCCCAAGTCACTTATAAAATAAATATCATTATTTTATTTGCATTGCTTTAAAAAAATCTACATTTCGATTCTCAGGGATGCTCAGAGGAAGAGGAAGGTGAAGGAACTCTTCAACAGCCTGTCCACGCAGGAGGGAGAATGGAAAGCCTTGAAGAGAAAGAAGATGAAGGGAAAGTAACGTGGAGAGATCTGCAGCCGACCTGTCCTGTACGAGGACAGCTTTTATTTTTTTTCCATTTTATGGAAATAATGTTTGATACAAATTCTATGTATATGTACGAGTGGACCTTGCATGCTGACCCTTGGATCCAGGATTTACGTGTGCAAGCCTTTTATACATGCAATGGTTATTGGAAAGAAAGCATAAGAGTTTGTGGCATTCCTCACAATTACAAAAGTATATTTAATGTTTACACATTTGTGTATTTTTTTCCATACAATACGTTGTGTTCCTTTACACCAATGGTTCCCAAAACTTTCTTTGCAGGGCCCTCCTTTTCTATTTAGGAACATTATGGCGCCCCCTCCCTATTCAAACACAGGTTAAGAATGAGGGCCTGCGTCCCCCTGGAATACCTTTGCGCCCCCCAGTTTGGAAGCCAATGCTTTACACCAAGATACCATTCATTTGTTTTCAATGATAGTTTGATAATGCAGATACTCACATAATAGGTTTGTAACTATCCCAAGAGGCTGCAAAACAAAAAGTTCTTTGAGAGGCTCTTGGCCGAGATATTTAGTAAGCTACACTACACACACTCTTATACTTCGTTGGACGCCTTTAGCTTTGATTGCGTCGCTGTGGCATTGTTTCAATAAGCTTCTGTAAAGTCACAGATTTATTTCCATCCAGTGTTGCATTTATTTTTCACTAAGATCTTCCATTGATGATGGTAGAGTCTGACGGCTGGGCAAAGCCTTCTGCAGCACATCCCACAGATTCTCAATGGGGTTAAGGTCTGGACTCTGTGGTGGCCAATCCATGTGTGACAATGATGTCTCATGCTCCCTGAACCACTCTCACAATGTGACCCCGATGAATCCTGGCATTGTCATGTTGGAATATGCCCGTGCCATCAGGGAAGAAAGAGTCCATTGATGGAATAACCTGGTCATTCAGTATAGTCAGGTAGACAGCTGACCTCATTCTTGGAGAACATACTGTTGCTGAACCTAGACCTGGCCAACTGCAGCAACCCCAGATTTATCTCCAATAGGAGGCTCCTACCTATCTGCTTAGTTACATCCAGGTGGCGACTTTTCTTGGCCAGGCAGTGTATAAGGGGATTTAATATGTAACCTTTATTCCTTATATCAATGGATCCTAACCTTTTTTCCCTTAAGTCCTGTGTCCAATACAAGTCTGCCCCCCCAACTCCTACCCACATACACACATTAAAATAAGTTTTTCCAGAAGTGACATTAAAATGTGCAGGCTGCAGGATACTTCTACACTATATCCACACATTAAGGCATTTTATTATTTAGGAATCCTCTGCTAAAAACCAGCCCAATGCTTTCATCAGGACCGGAAGTAGTACAGAGTCAGGGTGCTGTGTGATTAGCACCCTGCCAGTCCTTTGTGCCAACAATGACCTGCATTCCATAGAGAGCTTTTGAAAGCTTTTGATCTGATTGATATGATGTCAGAGAGTCTAAACTACCATATGTTTTGGAATATAAATTTATTTTTCAACCCCAAAATTAGGAAAAAGTGCCTGCATCTTATGGTCGAATGTGCCACCACCCGGCCATTTGGCTGCCGGTGATCGCAACTTTGTTTCCCCGGCAGATGGGAGGTCTCAACACAGCTGAATCTCCCATCCGAACTGTATTGTCTATGCACTCGCTGGCAGTCTCCTCACACACACAGCGTAGAGGAGACTGGGAGATCAGAGTGCAGATTCCCCCGCAGGGCCCCCCCTCCCCATGTATGAGGAAGAGGAGAAGTGTGCTCTCTAGTGACACAATTTTTGTGGCTGAAATTGGGTACTGCATGGATTTTTTTCCCCCTAATTCATTAAAACAAATGAAATTGTTTTTTTCAGATTTTTTGCTCTAAAAACTGGGTGCGTCTTATGGTCAGTTGCATATTATAGTACGAAAAATACGGTATGTTATGAAAATGAAACGTTTTTTTTATGTTATTAGCACCTGAAGGGAGAAGCAGACAAACTAGAGGCAGATTTAAATCAGATACCCAGGCCATCTTTGAGGAGTAACAGTTTATTCCTATTTTATTATGGTTTATCACAATGATCATGCATTCTTTGTAAATAAATAGGCCACAGCAGTGCAGGAAGTAGAAGCAGCAAGGCAGAGATCAGAGGTCAGAAATCAAAGTACTTGTATGAAAAACCTCAAATGGGATCTGCCTTTCATTTATATAAGTTTTTCACACAAGTTTTTGTCCCACTAAAAGGATCCGGAACATTGGTTAGAGAGCGACGCTCACAGGCCCAATCACGTGGCTGAAGTAGCTTTTGTTCCTTTAGGCCTTGTCATGTGCTTGCTGGTGTGTATCTCTCCCCACCTGAGCGTGACATGTTCATAAGTCGCCTCGAGCTTGCAAAGAAAAAAAAATATGGTCACATTTGTGAATGTGCATTTCACATAGCAAGACAGGTACACTTTTCTTATCATTAAAAGATTAGTAAGTAAAGACTAGTGATTAGTAAGTAAAGACTAGTGATCTTATTGGCTGCTGCTGGTAATACATGGTGCCCAGATTATCCATACAGACCTAATGCTAGCAATTGGCCCACAAGTCTACAACTGTTATGTTACAAATGTCTGTAGGTAACAATAATAAAAGGGTTACTGGAATACCACTATATACTTCAGTATATACCAGGGGTGGGCAAACTAAGGCCTGGGAGCCAGATGTGGCACATTTAGCTTTCTTTTCTGGACCTATGTCACCAGATTCTCCCCTCCGCTTGTTCTCTGCAATGAGCGCACATAATGGCTAGAGGGGCCCAAATGTTCCCTTGGGAACGATACAGTCATGTGATCATGACACTGTGGGTGCATTCTCATGGTGACAACAGGCATCCTATAGGAATTATTTCTGCCCATTGCAATGAAAGAGCATTTCTTTGTAAGTGCAGGAAGTAGAAAAAGATAACAACGTCCCTGTCACATGTTGATTACACATTGTGGTCATCATAAATGATGCCTGTGATGTGTGGAATTGGGACATCTATATGGCTGGTCGACCGTTGCAGGCTCTTGGCCCGGCCCCTTTATGAAATTTAAGAAGCCACAAATATAAAGTTTGCCCACCCCTGGCATATGCCTCATCCCTGTAAAGTTTAATTATCTTTATACCATACTTTAGAGCAGGGGTCCTCAAACTTTCTAAACAGGGGGGTTATTCGTGGTCATCACTGATGTAGTACTCCCCCATCACTGCAGATGCTCAGAATCGCCGGGGTAGTTTGGAAGACAGGCGAGTTTTATCAGCTGAGAAACTCACCCTGAAATAACCTGTCAGAACACCAAGGAGGCTTAAGTACCATTGTATACTATATTCATAAAGCCAATGTGGTATATTGAGTAGTGTATAGCCCAGGGGTGGGCAAACATTTTGACTCGGGTGCCGCATTAGCTTTATAAATTTGATTGAGGGGCCAGACCAAGAGCCTGTAATGGCCTAGTATTGCCTAGTATTATATTCCCCAACATTACGTTACGTCTTTTGTAATATATGGCTACCTTCACTCTCTGATGATGCTAGAGGAAGTGCGGCATTATGTATGCTTATTGCAGGGAATGAGTGGAGGGGAGCCAGATCTTATCTTTACAAGATGGTGACGACAGGGAGGATATGGCCCCTGGGCCCTAGTTTGCCCATGTCTGGTTTAATGATACTTGGTCATTACCTCTCTTCTAGTATAATATTCCCCCATAGATTACGTTACGCCTTTTGTATTTTATGGTTACCTTCACTCTCTGGATTAATACCAAGCCTCTGCTCTTCTCCTTCCAGCAGTTTCCTGTAAACCGCAATCTCGGCATCCAGCTTCAGCTTGATGTTGAGCAGGTCTTGATAATCCTGTAGGTATCGGGCCAAGTCGTTCTTTGTCTCCAGAAGGCGATCTTCCAGCTGAGCAATGATGTCTTGTAGGGAGGCTACTTCTTCCAGGTGCTTGGCTTGCATGTCATCCAGCATCTTCTCCAGGGCCTCATTGCGTGCCCTCAGAGTATCTATCTGACCCTGCAGGTCAGACACTTGGGAAGAATACCTGCTGATGTCTTCCTTAATATTCCTGATCCTTTCCTCATTCTTGACCAGTTGACCCTTAGCGGAACTCAGTTTAGTTTTGTACCACTTCTCTGCCTCTTGAACGTTCTTGTTGGTGGCTTCCTCAATCTCTACACGCAAGGCCTTAAGAGCCGCGGCTAGATCGGGCCGGGAGCTTTCTATCTCCAGGCTCACCTTGGACTCCTGGATTTGTTTCAGTAAGTCGGCAACTTCTTCATCATGAAGCTTTTTAAGAAACTCAATCTCATCCACCAGCTGTTCAATTCTTTTCTCTAGCTCCAGCTTCTGCACAGTAGCATCATCCACATCTTGACGGAACTCCTTCAAAGTCCTCTCGGCTTCCTCTGAGAGAGAAGATTCAAGTTTGATGTTAATGTCTTTAATATTTAACAATTTTACATATTTTTATGTTTAGTACTTTCTCATCTAAAAGTCTCCACTATGCACTGGCATCCGCTGATGTCAACACAAGCCTCCGTTGCGTTCATGGCTGTGTCGACATCAACGTGACAGAGGCTCGGACCAATGGATCAGTGGAGACAGCTCTGTCATAGCCCCATTGCCTTCAATGGACGGCTTGTGCACCTTTAGCGCTTGTGGAACCCTAGCCTTAAGCTGGCCACACACGAGAACAGTAATCAATGTGCACTACATGGACACATCAATTACCATACGATTGATCTCTTCTTTCCCCAACTGGAAAAGCAGCCAGTCTGCATGCCCCCCTCCCCCTCTCTACTGGCAGAGCTGGGTCCTCGCTGGCCTCACCCCCTTCACACACACACAGATGAGCTCGCTGAACACACAGCTTGTTTGTGCGGCTCAGCTGTCAGATGATCCATTACAGTGAATGGTGACTCGCGGTCCCCATTCCATGTTATTGATTCCCACCAAGGTTTTCCAACATGGATGGCCCAGATGAAGAAACAGATTAGAGGAACATCGGGAGCCGCACAGCACTCGATGTTCCTCTAATCTGTTACTTCATCGAGCCCTGTGTGGCTAGCTTTAGGGTCCCCATACACCTTTAGATTTCTTTGTCAGATTTCCTTTAGATCTCCTTTTGTTTTACCAAAACCATGTAATATGAGGGACTTTCTAAACCATCAAGTCTACCTGTGTTCAATTGCAGAGGACCCGGCACTACATAGTTGTTGGTAGATCTAAAGGATATCTGACAGAGAGATCTAAAGGTATATAGCATCATTGTGTTGTCATATTTCACAAGAAGGTGGCTTCTTACTATTTGACTTCCACATTATCTATTCATTGTTTCAGAAATGAATGGGGAGGGTGGAGGAAGTAAAGCTGGCTGCTCTGGACACATTTGCCAATTTTAATTAGGTAATAGTTTTGTGTAACACTAATTTTGCAACACAAAAACCCTTCTTGATCTGTGGCTACTACTTGCAGTTACCATCGCAGAGCTACTTAAGATAAATGACTTTTCCACAGTAGGCAACTTTTAAGAGTTTCCAAAACAACACCCAATGGTTTCAGCATCTATATGTACAGAACCTATTTATGTCAAGTATATGCAGGGCCGGGACAAGGTCCACCAACAACAGAGGCTGAACTGCCCAAGTGCGCCCCTCTCCCAGCCCAATTTGCATATGAATGTCCTGTCCCCCCCGGCGGGACATTCATATGCAAATTGGGCTGGGACAGGGGTGACATCGGCCAGCTTAGAGCTGATCTGAGCTTAGCTGGACGGCTCCATCTCGTCAACTGCAATACTGAGAAGAAAGTGCTGGAGCCGTCAGAAGTTTAACCCCCTGAGCAGCGCCCAGACCTGACAAGCGCCCAGAGGCTGGAGCCTCTTCAGTCTTTCTGTCGGACCGGCCCTGAGTATTACCTTATTTACCAGTATTATAACCTCTATTGTCATTGCTGGATCTACCAATGAGGAACATGTGCCCATCTGTAATACTGATGATACTGAAATTTTGTGTACCAAAAACGGGCCAAAGAAATGGGTTGCAGTATCTCATCTATATCAGTATAGGGCATTTGAATGGAATAGCATTTGGCACAAAGAAACTCATTTACGAATAGCTTCAGTTAAAAGAATTGCATGTAGTGGTCGAGGACATGGGACATAGGTGTGAGACAGGTGTAACATAGATGTAATCTTAGATGCTGAGACAAACTAAGGTCCGCGGGCCATATCCGGCCTGTTCAGTCTTTAAATCCAGCCCTTTGTCACAATGGCGTTAAGAGACTCTGGGTACCCTGAGCTTATTCCCTGCACTAAGGGTTGTATAAATGGCACCAAGGTGTACCGCCTCTATGCATTGCAGTGAACAAGCAGAGGATGGCCTGAGCATGAACGTTGATCATGAATATTTGAATCTTAAATTCTTATTGCATCTGCATCTTAAATATAGTGATATATCTTCGAAATCTTGAGCATTCGAGATTCTGGGGAAAGTACCATGCGTTGCACTTGCAAAATGCGCATGTACTAGTGCAGATTTTCACAATTAATTACTTCTATGGGTGTTGTCTCATGTGATGATTACACTGCAGCTGCTATTTCACATTCTGTCACTAGATGTCGCTGTGACAACACACATTACATTCTTATTATGCACATGTGCAGATTTTTCGCAATAACGGATGACTGGAGATAACGCTTCGGCAAATTAACTGCAATATCAGGCAAACAAATTGCAATATTTGCAAATACAAAAATTGCCTATGCTGCTCATCACTACTGAGCAAGTTTGCAATAGATCTTTTACACGAAGGCCCAAGACAAGTGTTGACACCATCTGCCCAGTGCTCCGCTTTTTCAGTTAGCCAATAAAGGGTATCACTCAATCTCCAAACTCTGTATGTTATCCAAAGCCTCTATTTTTATATATCTACTTTTTTCATATTTTTCCTTTTCTTAACTTTCCTGTGGTATGATTCAATGGTAATCTGTTTAAATTTCCCACCGGAGCTCACCTATGCTGAGTTTCCCTTACAAACTCTTGGTCCAGGAAATTTTAAAATCCGTTGTGGCCCAAAGGACAGAAAGTTTGCCCATCCTTGAATGTAACTCATCACACCAAACCATGCACCAGGAGGCAGAAAGTCTCTAAATCTTAATATATAAGATTGGGCAAATATCTCATATTTGCCCATAGTGCTTGGGGAATCCTTTTTCATGTATGAAATTATTAATATTAAAATAAATATTATGGGGCAGCACGGTGGCTCAGGTGGTTAGCACTCTGACCATGCAGCGCTAGAGTCCTAGGTTTAAATCCCAGCCTGGGCACTATCTGCAAGGAGTTTGGATGTTCCCCCGTGTCTGTGTGGGTTTCCTCCGGGTGCTCTGGTTTCCTCCCACCTTCCAAAGACATGCAATAGGTAAATTGGCTTCCCCAAATAAAGATTCTCCTATGTAAGTAACATGTGACCTATGACTGTGTTAGTTACATATACATGACTACAGTAGGGGCATTAGATTGTGAGCTCCTCTGAGAGACAGTAGGTGAAATAACTATATATGCTCTGTAACGCAATGTGTAATATATCAGCGCTATATAAATACAAGATAATAATAATATTTAATAAACATTGTAAAGAGCATACAGCAAATTACAATAGAATTGACCTCAATCCCCTATACCTTGAATATAATACCGAAGTACACTCTTTTGCCTCACCTTTTAGAAACAGTTCCTCATCACTCTTGGCATTCCATATGTCGATCTCTTCATCCAGGTTTCCTCTCTCAATGTCAGCTGCGTTCTTTTCTTTGTTCAGCTTCTCAATCAGTTCTTTAAGTTCCTTGAACTGCTTCTCATATTCATCGGATATGCCAGGTCCCTTTTCTTTAAGACGTCGGGTCAGTTCTTCAATCTCATCACGTAGGGCCTTGTTCTTCTGCTCCAGGGAACGGACTTTGTCAATGTAACCAGCAAAGCGGTTATTCAGCTCCTGGAGCTCTTCCTTCTCATTTGGGCGGTGGATGTAGACCTTTGTGGTGGCTTCTACCTCCGCTTCCAAGCCATCCCTGGCGTTACTACCGGAGGTGACAGTGCAACCTCTGGTCCTGCTGGACTCGTTCACAGTCTTCTGAGAAAAGGATGAGCTCTTCATTATGGATGCCGTCTCTCAGTTTTGAGATGGTGGACTGGGACAGCACCAGACGAGCTTATATGTGAGCTTCTGGAATCTGACAGATACTCTATAGCTGTACACATTTAATGTATGGTCTTAATTAAGCAGATACCTTGTGCACCAGCAACATGTCTCTGCTGAGCAAGATTGTTCAGTAATCACATTCTTCGAGTTTTACACCCAAGTGCAACATCTCTGCCATACAGTGTTATTCCAGTGATATCATGCTTAGTGTGCCTGAAAAATGCATTCAGCTGTAAACTTATATTACCAAGGTGCTTCCCAACAACCCCAAGCAATACAGAACAGGTCAAAATGTCAGGATTTTCCTAATCAGGAATTTAGCACAACTTTTCTTCAGCAAATTAAGGGTTTCCAACTCAGGGATCCACACATATTTATAACAGTCTAAATATAATACATTTATACCAAAATTCTATAAATGAGGACAACTTGATAAACAACAAGAGTGAAGACGTTTTGCTTGAAGAGAAATTTAGGAAGATAAAAAGCTAGAAAGTATATTTTATAGGCAATTATATTTATTTTATGTATTAAAAATTATAAGTGGAGTTGTAGTTACCACATTGAATACATTGAAAACACAGCCCTGTCATTGCCCCTGGGCCATCAGTTCAAGCCTCTGATCCATTGAGTCAATGGATGTCTCAGACTGACATGACTTACGGGCCCAGGAGAGTTAAGGTAGGCATACACGGGCCGATTCCCATGCACATTTCTGACGATCGCCCGATGCAAATTGGGTGCGCCCACCTGGTGAGAGGACCAGGATCCTTCCGCATGTCTGATTGCACGATGATCCAACATGTCAGTAAATTCCTGGCCGATCCCAGTACTTTGGATGAGGATGGCAGTCCCCATCCAAACTAATGTCCTGTACACAAAGGGTGCCCATCTATCCTCAGAAGGGGCCACCTGTCCCTCATCTATTGAGGGAGAATCTGCCCATGTATGGGAACCTTCAAGCTGTTGTCAGATATCGGCTGGCTGGGGAGAGACAGCTCTGCTCTATCCCCGGCAGCTGAAGCTTTGCTTGGAGACCAGCAGTCTCTAAGCAAAGCATCAAACATCGCCGTAATTACGGTCATGTCCAATAAAGCTGTTTTGGAGCAGGATTGATTTGTCCCGCTCAAAAACAGCGGTGCGCGCAGAATATATGGGTCAGATAGATGGCCGTGAGTGATTTGACCCATATACCCACGTCTGTACCCTGCTTTAGTCATACGCCAGCCCATTGATTTAAAAGGTGCGGCGTTATTGGCTGTGCTTATCGGTGATGGTTGTGCTAATTGGATGCGCTGACGTCAGTGCATAGTCTATCCCTAGCCTAAAGGTTAGCCACAGTCAGGTAGATCTAAGTGGTTATCGTGAGACAATAGGACGGGGCCAGATAATATTGGGCACCAGATCGCTTTTAAGATTAGGCACCATTTAGGGAGTTTAAGGATTAACACCATGTAGAAATAAATTAAGGTGAACCACCAGTCGAAGAGATCTCTTCACCTCATGGAAAAATAAATTGGCTTTTTTTGTTGGAGTGTAGAAACTGGATGACATCTGTCTGAAAGCACATAAACGCTCGCCTAGCTGCAGAACACAATTTTAAGTATAAAGTCATTCCACATTACAATAATGATTTCAGACCCCCCTGCTTTATAGAGTGTCACTGCTTTTATAATACTTTTTCAGCTAACTTCTGGAAACTTGCTGTAGTAATCAGCTCATGCTGAATACAGGCTTATGTTGATTATTATGACTCTTGAAACATACTGTGAAATGTTCTTGTTACCCCTTTTTTATTTTGAGTTTTTTTGTTCTTTACTGTACTATCTAAATTTTTATTTCCATTGACTGTTAAATGAATCAAAATTTAAATAAAGATCTTTACAAAAAAGAATTTCTTATCCAATATTTCTTATTCTAACCAGCCATAATCATCAAAATATCTGCTCCAAAACTAAAAACCTTACAAATGTCTCACCAAAAATGGCTGCCACGTTCATACGAAAGAACTAGGAGATCTTGGCTTCTTTAAAATGGACGCCGGAGTCCTTAGGCGGAGACTAATAATTTGTTCATGTTCAGTCGGGATCTGGCTTGCATGTAATGGTCACTAGGGGCAGTGCTGTGTGGCACGTGACCACAGAACTCTTGCTAGCAATTAGAGCAGTACTGGGACTTGCAGCCCCAGGTAGGGTGGGGGCGGGGCGATGCCGGGGAGGATTCCAGATACCGATCACACACCGGGGAGAAGACGGGTGAGTGGCGGAGCTCATCACTGTATTATCTGGGATCTGTGCTAAGAGGGCAGACACGGGGGTAGGTGTTCAGGCACAGGACAGCACATAGTATCTGTGACTTGTGTAGACTTCTACAACTTTACAGTAACCGAGAGTCCAGGTGATGAATGTCAGCCCATAGAGAATAGGGAGATCGGTGTAGGTAACAGTCACGTGACAGGTGGAGGGTGTCAGTGAAGTTGGCAGATGGGAGGATGGGGATGAGGACTCAACCCTCCATATACACTCAGGTGATGACCCATGAGTTATATGTGATCTCCATCACTGCCTGGGGCAGATCCCCATGGAAGGGGTGTAAAGGGGGTGACTACATGTACAGGCATTATGTATTGGGGCACGTGGTGGGCACAGCCAGGTGGGGGTAAGCTCCGCTGCACCCCATAGTCTCTCATTTATTCTACATACCTTCTTCATTCATGGTCATGGAGGATGAATGCAGGTAGCTGTCCATATACAGGGATCCGCCAGATATTGTGCTAGTACTACGGGGTATATGTGGGCTGCCAACTACTACATACCAGGTGGCTGACCATCTATGATTTGGAACATGATCAGGAATTCAGAATCACCAGTCTGACGGCAGATGAACGCATGCACTACAATCTCTACATATTCCTTTAATAACCTATTGAACTGTCAGTAAAGATAAGGCAACAATACTGCACTGCTTCTGCCAATCTGTGAAGATGAGGCAACAATGCTTCTCTCCTTCTGAATTCAGAGCAGAGTTGCTACCATCGTGTCAGATTGTACTACATATCTTTTTCAGTTGTCTAGGAAGACCATTTAAAGTCCCGCATACATCTTTAGATCACTCCTCCCCGATAGAATACATAGTGATTGGAAGGTATATACCGGATCACTGCTATGTAGTCCTCCCCTGATAGAAATTACATAAGTGATTAGAAGGTATTCTCACCTGCTATGTAGTTCCAGGTCCTCCCTGCTAGAATACATAGTGATTGGAAGATATATAATCACTGTATGTAGTGCCAGTTCCTCCGTGATAGAATACATAGTGATTGGACGGTATAATATCACTGCTATTGTAGTGCCGGGTCCTCCCTGATAGAATAAATAGTGAATTGGGAAGGTATAGTATTACTGCTATTGTAGTGGCCGATCCTCCCTGATTTTAGAATACATTTAGTGATTGGTAATGTATATATAATAGCTATGTAGTGCTGGTCCTCCCTGATATAACACATAGTGATTGGGGTATATATCACTGCTATGTAGTTGCCTGGTCCCCCCTGATAAGAATACATAGTGATTGGAAGGTATATATCCACTGCTATGTTTGCCGGGCCTCCCGATAGAATACATAGTGATTGGAAGGTATATATCACTGCTATGATTTCCAGGTCCTCCCTGATAGAAATACATAGTGATTGAAGGTATATATCCTGCTATGTAGTGCCTGGGTTCTCCCTGATGAATCATATTGTATTGGAAGGTTTATTCACTGCATATGTAGTGCTGGGTCCTCCCTGATAGAATACATCGTGATTGGAAGGTATTATCACTGCTATGTAGGGCCAGTACTCCCTAAAAAGAAACATAGTGATTGGAAGGTATATATGCCGTAATCACTGCTTATGGTAGTTCCGAGTCCTCCCTGATATAATACGTAGTGATTGGAACTATAATCACTGCTATGTAGTGCTGGGTTCCTCCTCAATAATAATCAGAGTTATTGGAAAGATTAAAAGCTCTTCATATTACATGGTTTTGATAGAAGAAAAGTTGATTGGACAGAAATTGTATGGAAAGATTGTAAGGTGTATGGGGAGGGGCACAAATGATGAAAGATTTGGGCCAATCAGGGAGCATAAAAATGTTTTTGGTTGACTTTTGTCTTAGTTCAGGTGTTAGTTTGTGTAGTGTTTCCTTCTTAGATAAAGTTGTTGAATTTCACATTACTCACACTTACCTGCAGCTTTATAGATCTGAATTTGATACCTTCTTCCCTCCTGTCGTCTCATTAATAAATGACGAGTCAATAAATGACGAGAGTTCACCAGTAACCTAGAGGAGCAGGGTGGCGCATGACTCTGAGATCTATGTTATTAACCATTCTAGTGCCCCTTCCCCACTGTGGGGGTCCCTCTACAAGTCAAGGTCAGAGTTCCAATTGGCTGATCCCTCTTCATAAGAGAGCTGTGGCCTAGGCTCGGCCAAGCTTGATTCTAATCCTCCTCAGTATAATTCATGGTGATGAATGGATGCATCCATAAATGTAGTCAATGGTGATGTGTCATGGTTCCAGTGGAGATTACTATATATATATATATATATATATATATATATAAGAGCAGTAGCCATGGTGTGACTGGCGTAGGAGGTTGCGGCGCACCATCAGGATGGCATCATATTAGGATGTTGAGTAAAACCTTTTTTTTAGGTAAAGTTGATGCAATTCTCTTTGATGGGTAAGACTTCCTGTTAAGATAAGATATTTCATCCTCTGCATCCTGCCTGCGATACTGTAATCACCTCAGAGTATTACACAACAACCCAAGAAGCGTGATGGTGACCCCCCATATGTCATGAGTATTGTGTCCACGGGGTGGGAGGTGACAACTTCCAGGAAGATTTGTTCTCAGGACTGAAGTCTGGTCGTTGTTACAGGACGCCGCAACCTGAGGAGGTCACCTGAACCGGAGAGATGAGTGGTGGAGAGGAGAAGCCCCCCAAAGGGGACAGGGGGTCTACCAGAGTCATTGCAGTCATCTTTGTGGCTCTCCTCATCGACCTTCTGGGATTCACTCTGATTTTACCTCTGATGCCTTCCATACTGGATCACTTCCACAAGTCGAATGTAAGTAGAGTCTCTACTAAGTAGAGTTCCCACGTACATCATCCATCCATCCATCCATCCATAGCAAGCACATCAACCATGTCTGCTGTATGAGGTCACTCTGTGTATTGGGTGATGTCATAGAGCTGCCCACAGATGTCACTGCCATTGTACAATCTGCCACAGACATGGTATACCTACCCTGGTCTATGGGCACCTGATCCGGGTACACACTACCACTGACATCAGTCTGTACCTGAATCCCATGGTGTGCCCATCAACAAACAACACGGAGTGCCCACCTTACCCCTTCTAAATCACACAGATATTTATCTATCCAACATATAGAAACCCATTCCCACCCAATGTTACCGAAAAATATCTGATATTTCACATTTAATGTCTTTGCATCCATTGCAAATACTATGCCAACTTCTCTCTCTCCCCCC
>CM070032.1:217666729-217698494 GCA_036250615.1 Ptychadena robeensis
CCTTCCCCCTGTTGCCCTGCCAGGGTTTCTTGGAGGGCGGTTCCCTGAACCTAGAGTCCCAAAACCTGTTCCCCTGAAAGGGCCGCTTGGCAGGAAGATTGGGTTTTTCGGTGGGAAAGACTTTCTTCCTGTCTAAGATGCGCTCAAGGTCTGGGCCGAAAATGAGGTCTCCAGTGAAAGGCAGACCACATAGACGCACCTTGGAGGCTGCATCACCTGTCCAAGTCTTCAACCAGAGCGCTCTCCTGGAGTTAGTGAGAGCTCCTGATCTAGCCACCAGCCTGACTGACTCAATAGAGGCATCTGATAGGAAGCTAGCCGCGTTTAGGAGAGCCGGCATACCCTCTAACAGCTGTTCTCTAGGTGTTCCTGCTTCCAGGTGGGTCTGCACCTGTGTCAGCCAAAAATCCATGTTTCTGGCTACACAGGATGAAGCCAAAGCAGGTTTAAGGGCACAAACACTAGACTCCAGTTACGCTTCAGGAGGATCTCCATCCTTTTATCCATGGGGTCTTTTAATACTCCCATGTCCTCGAAAGCTAAGTTTGTGGATTTAGCTACCTGGGAGAAAGCCGCATCGAGCTTTGGGTTTTTATTCCATGGGAATTCCTCCCCCTCATCAAAAGGGGGGCTGAGGCTGTTCCCAAAAAAAGGTTTCCGTTCAGGACACTGCCATTCTCTGGCGATTGCATCGGTCAGAAGAGAGTGCACTGGAAAGATCCTACCTTTATGTCCACCCAACCCGATACATTCTGTCATGATGGGAGGTAACTATCCGCTCTTCCTGGATGACCAGGGTGGCGTGGATGGACTTCAAAAGCTCATCGACCCCTTCCTGGGATAACCCGTATCTGGGCGCTGCTTGCTGCTCGCTAGTGCCCTCCCCTGCAGACTCTTCCGTGGAAAGAAAAGGTGCTCGAGAGCTCATCTTTGACCATGGCCAGTAAATCCCTTCCTGAGGCTGCTGCCGCAGAGGCCCCCTCCTCCCTAACTAATGCGTCAACACATTTGGGACACAGGGGCCTGGTGGTGTCAGTCAACCTAGCGCTACATGAAGCACACTTCCTTTTGGAAAAAGGGCTCTTGTCCACTTTAGCAGTTGACTTTGTGGCCTATAAACAAACAGAGGAAAACTAAGCATACCACCAACATCAAAAAAAATATCCAACCATGCAAAAACACTGAAAAAGAATCAGGGCTGAACAGCCTCAGCCTGTCTTTAAAATCAATGACATCACCTATGTGAGGGAGACAACAGAGAGGAGCATGCAGGAAGGCTCCTGCCCCAAAGCTCAGATCCTCTCTTGTGCCCCTAGGTAAGCAAGAGTTAACCAAGCCATGCTGGTCCCTTACCTGTGTGCCGCTCACTCCAGTGGTAGTTTCTCCTGCTGCCTCCATTGCTGCCCCGAGTTGAGACCCCTTTTTTAATGGGTCAGTCTGCCTCCGATTTCCCGGGCTCCCCGTCGGAAACCGGAAGCGCAGGTGAGCGGCCGCCTCTTCCCTTTCCCCTCGCGTCAATCAAGCCTGACTCCTGGCTTGACGCCATTGGCCCGCCTCCCAGCCAATAGGAGAGGCACTCGCCATGCTTCCTGCAAGGAGGAGGAACCCGCCCCCAAACGCTGCTGTGCTCACCTGCCACATGTGCAGCCGTGGGGAGAAAAAACGCGCGATTCCTCCCCCAGGCTTTGGGCTGCAGACCACGACCGGACCTTCCCCAGGTAAGGTGCCGAGGAAAGGGACCCCCTCCTGACCCAGTTCCCCACTGGTTGGACGGGAGGCACTCGAATCTTTCATCCTTTCCAGGACCAGACACTGGGCATGGAGACCTCCTAAACGGCCCCCTCTGCCCTAAACATGTCCCGCAGGAGTCAGGGTGTCCGTTCCCCTCCGTAAGGTGGAAACAAAAGAGACTGCCGAGGGGAGTATTTAAAGTTTGGCGGGTGTTTTTTGTTTCCTCCCTCCGGAGGTGGAGCTCCATCTCTCATGTGTCTGCTGTCCTGGTAAAGACGACCTAAGGGAAATAAACACTAAAGCTGGCCATACACCTTTAGATCTCTCTGTCAGATATCCTTTAGATCTACCAACAACTATATAGTATACACGTACCAAGTGGGGGCCGACAGATGAGCTGTGGAGAGCAACGTTATGACGTCATCACGTTGCTTTCCATCGCTCACAGCATCGGCGGGCACCTTTTGTGTGCCGGCCATTAGTTTCAATGGGGACGCTGGCCCCCATGGAAATAAATGGTATCGGCCAGAGTTCACGGACGTGCCCGTTCTCTGGCCGACTGAGCTTTTGGGCAACAAGGGCATTTTGCCAAAATCGGCAGCCGCTCGTTGTGTGTGTGTGGGGGGCTTTAGAAAGTCCCTCATATGACATGGTTTTGGTAAAACAAAAGGAGATCTAAAGGAAATCGGACATGCCTGCTCACTTCCACGACACCATGTCTGGACTGTGCGGTCCTTCAGGCTGCAAGATGGAGGAGCAAGGCTCGTATCCGGATTGGTGGATGGAGAGAGACTAGAAGAATTGAGTGGCACATCACCAAATCAGATGTGGCTGGGGGGAGGTAGACTTCATTTCTGATGTCTAACTTCCCATGTCCCCTTGCGCCACCTCTGGTTTGACCACCGATCACCTCGGAGTTTAGGGTAAGTTTCATTAAAATTTTGCCTGTAATATGAGATCACAAGACACTCCAGATTTTAATCAATTTTATTGTGAGTAAAATAACAGTACAAGGAGAAAAAAAAATAAAAGAGAAGGGGGAAAAATAATAATACATGACCCTTTTGAAATGTGTATCAGTACATTACTATACTAAACTGCAATACAAAGACCTGGAATTCAAATCATTGCAAAAAAGAAGAAAAGAAGGATATGCGTCAACCAATATAAAATGAAAGCTTTCACACTAGAATCATATGACAATAGTTCAATGCAGAGTAACATAAGCCCGAGGCTTCAGTGGATAGTAGGATGTCTCATTGGGTTACCTGACTTGGGGCTCATTTACACAGGCTATCATGGGGGCGGAACCTGAACAACCCCGAGCTCGCCCACAGTCATGGGGGTGCTTTACGGGGTGCTGCCGACTGACAGCAGCCCGGAAAGCGCCCGTGTAAATGTAGCCTTAAGTGTACAATAGAGGAAGCCATTGGCCTATTAGTTCATTAGAAAGCAGCTTTGCTTTTTCCCCTACCCTGGGCTGATGGGGTCTCTGCAGCTTTCACTATTCAAGGATACTGGGGGGTGATTCCTATAACAAAATGCCGGTCATTGCTGTATACCATGACAGGTATAAGACATGTGGAGTGGTATGTCCGTACATTATAAAAAGCATCACCTACATGCGCGAGTAATACAGTTACAGAAGGTAATGCAATAACCAGCACAACCCTTCATTACATCTCCTCCTCCTCGTATAATAAGTAGTAATAAAAGAAGAAGGATAAATCATATAAATACAAAAACAAAGTTTAGTTACTTTTCCAAATAATGAAGTCTACAAAAGTGATTGAGGCAGTGACATTCTGTACAGAGCTAAATCCTTCATACTGTGGTCGTAAAATAAATGTCATTCGTTTACAAGTGTCCAATTAAACTTTGCGTTGCGTCTCATCAAGATGGAAAGGGGATTTCTGCGACCCTAATGGTTCAGATCTCAGCGTGATGGTGTCTGCCCAGGAGAAATGGCTGACGAATAAAGACAGAGGATTTGTTTTTCCAAAATTCCACCAGTTTGACTTTTTAAAATGATTGCAAAGCCCCTGAGCATCGTATAATCACTAAACTTCCTGGTGATGTAAAGGGTATACTTTGAACTTAATTTATGCAAAAACAATATATATTTTTTCAAAGTCAAGTTGAAATTTTGACTTCAACTTTGAACTTGATTAATGCAAAAATACATGTGCTAGAGCAATACTTTTTCCCCCTTTTCCTCCTCTACATCTTCTGAGATGTTGGTGATGATAACATGTTCAGGGTCTAGGCCAGTCGTGGGCAAACTTTTTGACTCATGGGCCACATGCAATTATTCATTGCAAAGAGCAGAGTGTCATTATCACACTCCTGCATTGTCCACAAGGTAACATATGGACACCTCTAGGCATTATGTCCAATCATTGCAGAGAACAAGCGGAGGGGAGCATCTTTCCAACAAGGTGACAAAGGGCTGGAAGAGTAAGCTAGATGGGCCGCATTCGGCCCCAGGGTCTTAGTTTGCCCACCCCTGGCCCAGGGTATATAACAAAAAAACAAAAGTATTGCTCTAAAAGTACCCATACATGTTAAAAACATCATCGGTCGGACTACAATTTGCATGTTAGGAATCCCGAACGATCGACCTGCCCGACCGCCCAGATCGGTCGGAGGGCTACAATCGCAACGTGTATGGGTACCTTAACACACAGTAAAAAAGTAAAAACTTAATTAATGCAAATGCTACTACATGTGCTAGAGCAATACATTTTTTTTCAGATGTTCCTACAACCATTCTCTACATCTCCTAACATTTTGGTGATGATACCAAGTTCAGGGGCTTTGCAATCAACCCTCAGAGACAACTAGTCCAAAACATTCGACCATCACAAGACAGGACTGCTGACTGCCAATGGGACTTGAGCAGCAAGCGGACCCATAGAAGAGATCTGTAAATCAGTTTGAACGTAACATGGAGGCGCCTGAATCTTTACATGGACAAAATTAAAGAGAAACAGACAGATGGTAAAGTATTGGGGGGAGGGGTGCACAGTGCCTTTCCAAAGAAACCGAGTGCAATATATAGAATATACTTGAGATGTAAAGAAAATAGTTCCCTGTAATTCTTCTCATTCACAGTTCATTTCCTATAAAGACTTTGGGGGACAGAATGTTACAGCGGACCGGAGTTATCTGGGGTACCACTACCCAAGGTGTCATGATTACTGCTGTATATAGTGTGGAATCTTTATACCATGTATGATCCATCACTGTATATATTATGGAATTCATCGTCTAGACCAGGGGGTGGACAAACTTTTTGACTCGTGGGCCACATTGGTTTGATAAAGGGTCCGGACCAAGAACTTGTAATGGCGACCCACCATAGGTGTGACGATACCATGCATCGCTGGCATCAGTGATGATGGCGGTGATGTGTAGTAGGTGACGTGTGACAGGGACGCTGTTATCTTTTTACATTACCTGCACTTACAAAGAAATGTTCATTCATTGCAATGAGCAAAGATGATTCCTAGAGACAGTTTGGACACCTCAAGGCATTATGTACACTCATTGCAGAGAACAAGGGGAGTTGACAACAAGGTGACAAAGGAGTGAAAAAGAGAGCTAAACTGGCTGGATCCGGCCCCCTGGGCCTTAGTTTGCCCACACCTGGTCTATATGAATGATCTGCAAGTCTAAACCATCTATACCATGTATATTGGGACTGTGTTTGTAGGACACACCCCCATCAAATATGTTTTTTTCAAAAAGAAAATATGTCAGAGTAGCCCGGCCAGGGTGAAACGCGTCAGAACAGTCCATGCCCCTGAGAGTTGCTTTTCATCCAAGACTGTTAGGGGCATTCGCTGGAGGCACCTTGGGACCCGCGGACCCCCAGTAACTTATTAAGCCAGAGTACTGGTCTGCTGCTTATTATATGTAATTTATGTTTTTGAGCTGTAGTAAGCAGCCAAATAAACTGTCACTTTAGTTTTATTACCTTGTACATTTACTTTTTGTGCCTATAAAGTCCCGCACAACACATCAGGAGCGTTTCCCTCTGGGTAGTGGTATTTTTTATTTGTAACATTAAAGCATAGCAGTTAACTTCTCCCGTTTTGAATAATGGAAAACTGACAGGAAGTGACATCACTTCCGGTATGAGAAAGTGCTGGACTTCCATGTTCCAAATACAGAAAGTGATGTCACTTAATGTATCGGGAGGTTTCCCTCCCCTCCCTCCTATTTAGTAGCAGACTAACTTAGGAGGGAGGAGGTGTTCCTCTCCCCACCTTTCCCCGGGTCAAAACGTCATGGTTGACAGGTATGTATTGAATTGGGCACACTAAATTTTCTTGGTCACCCAACAATTTGCTTGTGTATTACCTATTTAGTTACAATGACCTCCTTCCTAGACTTAACCTATTTAAAGATGCTTTCACCATTCTGACATGGAAGACTTCTTTTTGCAGATACAGGTTTACTGTTCCTGGTGAAGTGATTGGAGTGAACGGCCTTCCCGTATGGTAACAATGATCATCACTATTGACACACAGAGCATTCCAGGTATTTAGAACAAACGCCATGCATTTACAAAGCGGAGAGGATGCTTCCATTCAATATATTAAAGTGTTCCCGCCGTCCATGTTGTGGGCTGGAAGGTAATGGATTAAAAGTGGTTTAATGTGTTTAGTGTTGGTCTTGGCGGTACTGATGTACAGTTATAATGGAGATCAGAGATTGTGTACTCTGTACTCTATGGACACTTATGCATATATACTATGGACAGCTCTAGCCACAACTATAGGGGGAACCACGCCGCTGTAGTCTGGAAGAGACGTAATGCATATGAATTACAATAACCTCCCTGATGAAACAGTGGTTTTGCGCCATTTTTTCCGGCGCCCATACGGGTGATTTCGGCTGAGTACATGGTCCACAACCACAAAAATTTATAGTTGGGAAATCTATATCTTTATCTGTGATAGAAATGGAGCATCAACCTCCCTGGTGGTACACCCTCACCAAGCTGGTACGGGCAATCAAACCAGAGTACACAGTACTGTGGGGTCATTACACACCCTCCTCACTACACATCACCAGCATCTTGATGTGGGTTGGGAAAAGCACCACCGCCTATATGTACATGGAGGTCTATGGCACTGCAAGGGATGGACGAGCCTGCAATTATGCAGAATCGCTGAGGGCTTGCACAGCACAGGTGTTTGCCTGATCTCGGTGCGTGCACAGTTTGTCTTAAGAAGGACCTTTTATCCACCTCCCATAGACAGGTCATTAAAATAAAAGCCAGACAGGCAAGTGCCACTTGCAGAATGGCCTTATCTACCTCATCTAATATTAGATGTAGTAGAAATAAAATGTTTAATGTGTTGTGATGTAAATACAGCTTTTGGTTATAAAGCCAAACCTACAGTGGTCTTCCTATAGTGGCCGTTCTATCTACAAAGCAGTTTTATTACTACATAATTTGGTTAAAGCTGTGAGGTGAGCATCATAGGATCCATTTTGTACCTTCACCCTTACGTTTCGACTCTGACGAAGGGACAACAGCTAGGAAGAGAGGCAGGTAAACGTACAAGCAGGCAGCGTCACTATCCGCTGCCCCAAGGAATACAACTGATCAAGCATTTTACTTATTTTCCAGTTTAAGAGTGACAGTTCTACTGTGGCTATATAAACCCTCACAATATAACTGACAGAAATGAAGATGATGGGACACACCAAGAAGAGGGATCCAGTTATAAAGGATACACGTCATTATGTGAACTGAATTCACCAATCACAAAAAGAATGTGAGCGCTACACAGCTATACAAGGAAGAAGTGGTAGGAGTCATCATTCCATGTCATTAAGGCAGCAGCAGTTCCTAGTGAGAAGAAGCATACATGACACCGGCAAACAGCCAATTACTTCGGCTACAACCGAGAGTACCCCGATGAAAAGCGCTGGTAAGGGACTGAGTGTTAAGCGGAAAGGGGGTGATGGTTAGCTTTTTTTGGACAACAAGGTTAAAAAAGTTTCACTAATTTAAAAAGGAAGGTGCGGCTCTGATGTGTGCGCATGCCTTTTCCCAAACAGAGCGAAGCTAAAGCCAGCTATTTACATGAGACATGCCCGAGTGTCAACAGGAAGCGGCTATTTACCTATTCAGCCGGGCTGTACAATCAAAACGTAGAAGCCACGTGAAGTGAACAGTTTGTCATTAGCTGCTGAACACACAGGTTAGCACCTTACATGGAAGTGACTTTCCTGGTTTAACCTTTCACAATCAGACTATGACTAGCAGGATCGGTTAAGGAGGAGTTTTCTGGCATTCCTTTATATAATGGAGACAAAACAATAAGATCGGGTACATTCTAGTGGTTAATGGAACTCTTAGAAACATGACAGTGTTCCTGCAGCTCTCTATGACTCGCTCTTCTTCTTGTTCTTCTTCAGGAAGGAAGGAGTGCGGAATTTCTTCTTCTTTTTGGAGGGGGATTTGCCGGGAGACTCGTCACTGCCGGCATCGGCATGTGCGTTTTCAGCCTGCGCAGCCTCGGCTTGCGCTGCTGCTGGTTCCTCCGCCGCCGTCGGTGCGGCAGCGGGAGATGAGTCAATGTTCTGAGGTTCGGGCTCTTTGTGTTCTTCGGGAGCGGTTTCTGTTTGGACTTTGGGAAGGTCCTTCTCGGCAGAACCATTTTCTCCTTCATTTGCTTTGTCCAGTGGTGGAAAGCCGAAAGATTCTGATGGCTCGTCCGGGGTAAGATCAGGGAGAGTCTGCTTGAAGGTTGCAGCATCACTGTCATCTCTGAAGGTTGGCTCCTGGTGAGACTCTGCAGGAAGGGGGCAGAGAGAAATATAATGATCAATAATGTCTGCAAACAGAATACACAACCTCCGAATACTAATACACACTTCTGTAAGCTTCCCACATCAGGCACTTTTATGGTATCATATGCAGTAGATGGCAAATGGGAATTTGTAGAGGATCTAAACGACCATTTTGCAAACATGTATGTAAAGGTAAATCATGCAATTTGTGAAATTACAGAGCAGACTCCCTCACACCCAAATGAGGGTTAGGAGTACCGCCCCATTCTATTCTCAGTCTAAAGCAGTGGTTCCCAAACTGGGAGACACAGAGGTATTCCAGGGGGGGGGGCAAGCAATAAGCTGCAGACAGTAATTGCCTGTAAAATGTGTGTATGTTTAGTGTGAAATGGTCCTCAATCTGAAACGGTGTTTCAATGGGGAATAAATAAACTTTTCTATTTAGAAAAGGGGGGCCTTGCAATCGAGCAGGAGGTGGCGACGTCATCACTTTGTGCAATCTATTCCCATTCAATGCTTTGGACGGGAATCGAACGAAAAGTTGATCCATGTATGGGGACCTTAAGGTTGAGGGCATGTCTCCACAGCGTTGTTTGCTCTGACGGAACCCCCTACGTTCAGAGCAGTGCTTGGGGGGAGGTCCGGACGGATCACATACACTTTACCTGCTGATGCCACCACGCTGCTGCTCGATATCAGAGGAGCTGGAGACACAACACTGAGCAGATGCTTTGCATGGAGACCTCGAAGCGGCCATTGATCTGGCTCATATCTACACGTGTGTTCCCAGCTTAACAGACAGACTTGTACATGTATGTGGAGGGTGTAGGAAGATGGACACTTCATTGTCATGTAGTCAGAGAAAGTGCTTCTCTACCCCTTAGTACTAGAGGTCAGAAATTTTGCTAGAATGTCAGAGAAAGTTCAACCGAACTGTAAATCCTTAGGTGGAATGACAGCTGACATTTATCTTTACTTTTTACATACACATTTGTAAAATGAGGCCAGGAAGAGCATATCTCTGTCACCTGAAGAAGTGTGTAAGAGATTCATTAGTTTATGGTGTTCCCAGAAAAGAAAAAAATTAACCCAAAATTTTCTCCCAAAGTTTTTTTGTTAAAAAGCCGTTAAAACAACAAGTACAGAAAAGGAAACAATTCCAATGTATTGTTGGGTTACTATTAGGTATTAGACACTTGTTAGCAAATTAACTTATGATTTTCAACTTTCAAAATCAGCCTCGCCACATTATACATACTTATTATAATATAAAACAATGAAATCTGTAAGCCTGCCATGCGATGCCTATTACCTGTAAAACCCAACACATTGTCGATTCCCCATACAACTTATATGAGATCCAGAGTGATCAACATACAAAGCTGCCATAACGCCACCCGCGGGTTTTGGGGCTGCCTAGTGTAGACCCAGCCTAAGTAGTGAACAAATATTTAAGTATTCTGAAACCGTATTACAACTTTAAACAATTGAATATTCTCCTCTTCTAGGCATTGTAGAGAAAGTCATGTTCTATAACACAGGCATTACATAGCCCTCTAATGTAAACAACTGTTATAAGCATCAGTTTGAAAACCCTTCTTTGTGATCTTTAAGGATGCATTGCCCTATTTTTCAAACTATAAAATCCCAAAACCAGGAGGGAAAAATGCAGCGTCTTATGGTGCAAAGGCGTGACCATGTGCGTCTCCGCACTACAAGTGCAGCCGCACCCATTGCTCCCCCGGCAATAAGCCTAGGCCCTGTCAAATGTAGATCATTGTTTAGATCAGGGGAGCCCCACTGACATACAATGAAATGGCAAAGACAGATTAAAGAGCCGCCAACTCTACCATCTAGCTCTGTCTGTGTGAGAGAGCTGGATTCATGTCGCCAACTCTCACATACACAGCCAGAGAACTGTGTAATCTGCTAGTCCGGGTGATTACACAGTGCAAAGGAGAGGTCCGCCACTGAGCAGATCTTTCCTTCAGCTTGGTGGTTCCTTGTCTGTGAGCTGGGCAGCTTGAGCCCTACTCACACACAGTGGCAAATGCGGACTAGAGAGACGCTCACGGGTGGCTGGGTTGAAGATTTCAAGCTCACATAAAGCTCTGCCGTCGGGGCTCAACTCCCAGCTTTACAGGTCGGCGCACAGAGCTTCGGGAAAAAGGTGAAGTTATTTTTTGGCCGTAGGACTTTTTGATGTATAGGGCGCGTCCTGTACAACAAAGCGTCTTACGGTCCAAAAAATACGGTACTCTACTGTAGTTGTAGATAAAGGCAGGTCAGGAATGGTTTATTTTAAAGCCTTACTTGATTGTTAAGAATATGCATGTGTGCCTGAGAGAAACATTTCCTACTAAAATAGAAGAATAATCACATTTATCACATTGCCTATTCTGAGGGCATGTGGATTTTTTCCCCTCAAGAATTGTTGAATGCAACTTAAGCTGACCATACACCTTTAGATCTCTCTGTCAAATATCCTTTAGATCTACCAACAACTATGTTGTGCCGGGTCCTCTGCATTGAACACAGATAGACTTGATGGTTTAGAACCTAGGTGCCCAACCTGCGGCCTGGGGGCCGCATGCGGCCCTTTGGGTGTTGTTCGGCGGTACCCCTTGGTCCTCCACATGCGGCCCCCAAAACTGTTGATGCAAAGGGCATAGCAACTCACCTGTGTAGTGGCCACACGCTGACCCAGCTTTCCTAATCAACTTTGGCGTCCTTCATCAGTAAAATTGTCAATGTTGACCAGGGAAACCAGGTCTAAATATGACCGCTGCACCCAGGGGCAGGGGGGGATTCGAGCTTTGACTGCCTGTCGGAATCTGGTCCACTGCCTGGTGATATGGTGACTTGTGGCCCTATATATCAACTCGGTTGCCCACCACTGGTTTAGAAAGTCCCTCATATTACATGGTTTTTGTAAAACAAAGGGAGATCTAAAGGAAATCTGACAGAAAAATCTAAAAGGTGTATGGGGACCCTTAGACAGATCTTCCAGTTCTATGCAGCAAGTTCGGGGACACTGCAGAAGAACATAGGTCAATGTGGAAAGAGCACAGCTGCCTCTTCCAGTGTCTATGGTCTTAATGTGAAATAAAATGAAAACACACATGTGTGTGAATGACTGTATGGAGTTCAAGCTCAATCCAGGATACAAAGACTGAACCCTCAGCGTAGGTAAATTGACATGCAACATGAAAATGTATACAGCTTTTGCAATTGAGGTTTGTCCTTGCATATATTATGCTGCAGTTTTTGGCAATCTTCACAAATATGTAAGTCAGTTAAAGCCCTGAGTGACTTTAAAGGGGAACTTGTGTCAGGTTATAAATGTTGACCTATTCTGAACATCTTAAGGGCACCCGCTGATTGGGAATCAGGCAACTAAAGTGGTTCTCCTTGATACATGTCCAGTCAATGCTTTGGATGGGGACCCTGTTTTTTTTTTGTCTTTTAAAAGGTCTGCATATAATAGGTGCCAAGTAATAATAGAAATTATCCAGAAGCCATTCATTGGAGCAAATGTTTTTCACTTGTGTATTCATGGAGGTATCTGGTCTTACTCTCACAAATACGATCTCCATTTAAGCCCATATGGCTTTACATCATAAACTTATTGGTTCATGAACACAAAAATAGATGACTGAAAACTACGCTGTTCTAGAATGGTCAGGGGGTTTACCTCAGAGCCCAACCTGTGGCCCAGGGGCCGCATGCGGGCCTTTGGGTGTTCTTTGGTGGCCCCCCTCAGTCTTCCACTTGAGGCCCCCGAAACCTAACTATTAATGCATAGGGCATAGAAACTCACCTGTCTACCAAATCAAAGGCTATGCTTTACATCATCATTTAATTAAGGGCTTTGAAGCACATAACCTTTGATGATATACATGAAACAAAATGTGCATTACCATACGACAATGCTCCCGAATACTTGAATGATCTTTCTTTTTTTTTTTTTTTTTTTTAAAGTGCCGTTATCTAAAAAATGAAACAATGTCATCTAGCTCTGCTTGCTGTCCTATATCCATTATAAAATGCTTATACTAGTCAGTGTAGATTGAAAATGTTATGGCCCTCCATATTAACTCAGTTGCCCACCACTGCCTCAGAGCCTTATTGAACGTTAAGTTCCCCATACACCTTTAAATCACTCCATGCAATTTCCTTTAGATTTACCAATGACTATGTAGTGCCGGGTCCTCCCTGATAGAATACATAGTGATTGTAAGGTATATATTACTGCTATGCAGTGTCGGGTCTTCCCTGATAGAATACATAGTGATTGGAAGGTATATATCACTGCTATGCAGTGTCAGGTCCTCCCTGATAGAATACATAGTGATTGGAAGGTTTAGAAAGCTCCTCATATTACATGGTTTTGAAAGAAGAAAAGTGGATTGCACAGAAATTGTATGGTAAGATTGTAAGGTGTATGGGGGGCTTTAGGCCTGCACTGTAATCTGTAGAGTAGTTTATCTGTGGGAAATCGATGATTTATAAATTTTCTCAGTAAGTATTAAATATTATTACTTCATAGTTCGATCATAAATCAATGAAGTTGAACTTGATCACACTGTGTGGTGGTACGATTGATCGACGTTAAAGTCCCCATACACACATTGCTGTGGGATTCTCAAAAGACCGAATGCAGATTGATGATGTCATCACGCTGCTGCCAGTGGTCCAGAGGATCTGGGGACACCCCTTGTGTCTGGCGTCACCATCAAAAGTAATGAGATTGGCCAGGAATTTACAGACATGTCGGATCACTGTGCTGGAGGATCCTGGTCGATCTGTCCAGGTGGGTGTACCAGATTTGCAATCGGGCGAAAAAATGGGCAGGAATCAGCCTGTGTATGGCTACCTCTAGACTGGCACACGATCACAAAATCGCACAACACAATTGAATCGAAGATCCATTGTGCAAAAGTCAACCAGTGTATGATTAGCCTAAAGCAGGGTACAAACGGCTCGATATTCGTGCCGTCCAAAGTACACCGCAGCAGCGTGATGATGTCATCACGCTGCTGTCAGATATCGGCTGGATGGGGAGAGATGGCTCTGCTCTCTCCCCGGCTCAGCTGAAGCTTTTCTTGGAGACCCGCGGTCTCTAGGCAAAGCAACGGACATCGGCTGTAATTACGGTCATAAAGCTGTATTTGAGCGGGATTGATTTGTCCCGCTCAAAAACAGCAGTGGGCGCAGATTATATGGGTCAGATAGATGGCCGTGAGCGCGCACGGCGCTCGAAACGGCCATCGATTTGACCCGTAACTCCACATCTGTACCCTGCTTAACTGTCTGTACCTCCAGAGTCATAATAGCACACAAAAGGTCACAGCATAACATATTATTACACAGAAGTCTGACACACAATAATGCTATAAGCAGCCTGCCTGCACACACGTAATCAAATGAACCAAAAGTGTGAAATGTAAATATGTAGTTTCATTCCACTATAGTTGTAGATGATCCTTCACACAATTAGTCCTAGGACAACCGGTATCTATAAACATCATCAAGCAGCCACCGGTACAATGCAGTTGAACACTTTCCTATTATATTAATTTGTAATCCCCATTAGTAGGTTGGCTGTAATCTACCCCCTAATACTGCCTTCTACTCAACAATTCTGTCACAATCGTACGATCGAGAGTGATGGCTTAGTGGGCTTATTTATAAGTAATCAAATTAAAAACAAGGACACGATAGAATGAAGCAAAGCACACAAGGATTGAAGGAAACACAAAAAGAAAGAAAAGGAAATAGGTCAAAGAATGAGATGATACTTACTATGGTAACAGGTACTCTTTAGTATATCCATCTCCTGTTTGGCAGCCACAAGAAAAAGCACAAGTAGAAAAAAAAAAGTCTAATGCATTCATTGAAGCTGTTTAAAAGTCAAATGAATAGCTGGCAACATTCTAGGGATGATAAAAAGGCAAGAGGTGCGGATCTGAATGAAGAGAACTCAGACATATGATATTGTATGTAGGAGAGGGAGCACAGACAATACCGAGACAGCTCAGGTAGGTAGACACTAGTGACTGGCCTAAAGATAGATTTCATTTTATTTCACAACTTTCAGAGACTTTACTGCAAATGTAAAACTTCCTATATTCATCTCATTTATCCCCTCCCACACCATTCTTCTATTTTCTTTAAACAAACCTTTATACTATTTGCTAATTATACTTATCATAATGTATGTTCTAATCTTTATTTATAGCTGTAGTTTAAATATCAGAAACCACATGAAAGCGGGACATAAAATCATATCCAGCCAGACTTCACAAATTAGAAGTTATGTTACAAAACATGCAAACAGCATGCAATAAATCCAACATGCAAAGTTGCTGCATAAAAAAGGGAACTAGGCAATATTGACCGCATGTGGAAGACCGGTAATATCGAAGGATGACAAGTTTTCCAAGGAAAAGTTCTTCTACAAAACTTCTCATAGAGAAGTACATGATCAATCAGGTGATTGGTAAAGCCTCAAGATCGATCCATACATTTTCCATTAGATCTACCAACAACTGTGTAGTATAGTGTCCTCCCTGATAGAATACATAGTGATTGGAAGGTATATATCACTGCTATGTAGTGCCGGGTCCTCCCTGATAGAATACATAGTGATTGGAAGGTATATATCACTGCTATGTAGTGTCGGGTCCTCCCTGATAGAATACATAGTGATTGGAAGTTGTATATCACTGCTATGTAGTGCTGGGTCCTCCCTGATAGAATACATAGTGATTGGAAGGTATATATATCACTGCTATGTAGTGCTGGGTCCTCCCTGATAGAATACATAGTGATTGGATGGTTTAGAAAGATCCTCATATTGGTAGAACAAAAGTTGATTGTACAGAAATTGTATGGAAAGATTGTAAGGTGTATGGGGGCCTTAAGAAACTGTCAGCAGCGATTAGCTGTGGCATCAGTGGCCAGGAGGGCCCTGCAAGGGATCTGGGCAAAATCGCAGAGAAAAAATGTGTCAGAAAGAGAGGTGGGTGATTAAGCTGCATGTAGGTGTGCAGCTCCAAAAAAATATGGGGGAGTGTGGCCCCTCTGTAACAGACAAATTGGAACAAGGACACAAGGCACACAGCCTAGTGCAGCAAAGTAGAATACTGTAAATGATATTCTAGAGTAGTCCTGACTAGCAAATCAGGGAAGAGATACCCCTACACAATTGATCATATGCTTTTCCATGAGTTGGTAGGAGAACATTTCCTGAGCTGTAGTTCATTCAAAACATGTAAACCATAGATGGTCCAATTTCCGAAGCCTACTTCCCACGTGTGATAAGTACGAATAATTAACAGATGCAAACAATTCAAAGTTTTCTAACAAATTTACAATTCAATTTGCAGCCTGCATGCTAAACTTTAAATGTTTTACATCTTGCATTACTGGGGAAAATGTCTTACACTTTGGTTATTGTATAGAGGTCCGAAAGAGTACAAACACATTATTACTGGAAGGGTTTCATGACATGTAATAGTGGGAAACTGCACCCTAATTTGTTTTGTGAGCCACCAAAATGGCAGAGAACCTTTATTTAAGAGGCTTATGTATGTAAGTCCACCAGTCAATGAAGTTTTATTGTAATTCGAATAAGAAACTGACCAAGGAAAATGTCGCCATTGTATTGCCATTGTTATGTTTATAAAATGTTCAATAAAAAATTAATATTTAAAAAAGAAAATGACTGGCTTCTTAAGTGGTGTACAGCTCAACCACTTGTGGGTGAATGGAATAAAATAAAGGTCACATGCAGTCTTCATGGAGTGCTTATACCCCATTCTATTAAAAGACTGTAAGCGATGGATGTAAAGACAACAATAGGAAGCCACTGTATCCAATACTAGAAAAGAAAAAAAAGTTTGCGTTGATCGTCACCCTAAAGCCGACAGGAGGGGATAAAGATAAGTGACGTTTATTGCTATTATTGGACAAGGATGCTGTTAATCCAATTTTCTATATAGAAAGAGCAAAAGTAATGAGCCCAGGCACACAGAGGGATTTAATTACAGGGAGATTGTTTATAGTAATTTATAGACAGATGCATTTAAATTTGCTTTTGTTCTTTTATGAGTTTATAAACCAGAATCATTACCAATAAATAATTAAGTATTAATGTATGTTTCTGTGCATTCTAAAAATAAACACAAAGAAATTGTATGAAGTTTATAAAGTTTAAATAGGGTGACAGGTGCTGACTTCAAATCATACAAACGTGTGCATGAACACATTTAGCTAATTTCTAAGTCCACTGATCCCTCACTTTGCAAAGTGGACATTCGTTTTTAACAGCTGCTCTTTCCTCACCAATGAGCCTGTATATATGAGGAGGACAAAAAAAGCCGGGTGAGCTCTATTGTAGAGTCAACAACTGTTCATGACCTGGAGGGAGGCAGATGACTAAATGTAGGTGGGCAGGGCAAGAATGGGCAAAGCTTACAAAAAAAATACACAGTATCTATGGCTTGTCATTAAATTTATGTTGGTAAATAAAGCACTGGCGATTTAGCACATTTACAATATGTTTTGTTTGTTTTAAACCCGTAAACAGTTGACATAACTGTATACCAAAATGTAGGGAGACATACCTTCTTCTTGCTTGACTGGTGTGCTGGGAGGAGTGCGAGCTATGGAGGTGTCTGGGAGGATCTCCTTATGTTCTTCTAACTCCTCAGGTTGATCTGGAAAGGAAGGAAACATTAGTGCATCCGGTACTGCACGGAATAAGGAATAATTTTTGGTATTTCCAACCCATAATTTCTAATAAATTATCGTGATCAAGCAAGCAACAAGATCTTCAATAGGTGCATTTCCAACTCAGTAGGAATTTTCCTATTGCCATTTTGCAATGCCACACGTATCGCATAAGCAGGGCTGCAATTTAGGCCACTATTGTTTCCTGGGCTGCTTGAAATTTGCAACGACTGCCAGCTCCTGTCTGGGAGGGCTTGCTAACTTCTGCACAACCCGTACACGCCTGCGAGATCGTTTTCTGGTCGCTTAAAACCTTGCAGTCAATTTAAAATGGTCAATGAGGTTGTTTGAAGAAAATGTACTGTTGTGAAACAGGCAGTATGTTTTATGAACGCATAAACGAATAGTTTGTTAAACGCACATGTAAATGTACTCACTATGATATTTGTTTGGGCAGCACATCCTGACAGCAGCATCAAGGCTGCTCGCTACATAGAGGCAGCAACAAGTGACCGCCATGGCACCAACCATTGGGGGCCCCCCTAGATGGTTGGGCCCGGGCTGGGAGGGCCCCCTCTACTGGCCTGACAGCAGCCCTGCTCTAAAGTCTTGTCACAAAATATCATTACAATTCTGGTCATATAAAAGTCCAGTTTGAATTCCATTTATCTAGTCAGTGAAAAATGGAGAATTGGGTTGTTCAGAGTTTGAACAGCAACTATAAAGAGTACTAATTGCTTGCTTGAAATGAGTAGCCACCACCTAGAATCAGAAGACTTAATAGGATTCTCAAAAGGTTAATCAAAAGGATAAATACAGCATAAAAGGAGTTTAAGATCAATCTTCCATTATCTATAATGGGGTAAAGTCAGAGAATATTTAACAAAGTAGGTGCACATAGATTCTCGTTATGCAAGGTTATTAGTCATTGTCATCGAGTAAGCAGAGGTTGGGACCGCTCTGATTTGCTGCATTTGCTGTCTTATTTAAAAGACACAATAAGAAGTAAACTGAAATCCCAGTAAATCTGAAACATTTGCCAAAATGTTGGATTTCTTCACACTATAAGTTTCTGTAAAAGTCACCAGGACAAACAACAGCAGCAGAAATCCAAAGCAAGTCCTAAAGCCCCCCCCCCCCCCCCATACACCTTTAGATTGCTCCATACAATTTCCATTAGATCTACCAACAACTATGTAGTGTCAGGTCCTCTCTGATAGAATACATAGTGATTGGAAGGTATATATCACTGCTATGTAGTTCTGGGTCCTCCCTGATAGCAGTGATATGTACCTTCCAATCACTATGTATTCTATGTAGTGCCCGGGCCTCCCTGATAGAATACATAGTGATTTGAAGGGTTAGAAAGGTCCCCATATTACATGGTTTTAGTAGAAGAGAAGTTGTACAGAAATTGTATGGTAAGATTGTAAGGTGTATGGGGGGACTTAACCCTTCTCATTCCAATCACATTTACAGATAGTGTTCTTTAAAGAGTGATCAATCAGGCTCAGTAATACAAATTCATTAGGCTCATTAGGTTGCCAACAAATTTCCCCTGCACCAGATTCTTGGTATTGTGATCATCATAAGGGAGGAGGCCTCATGGCGGATACCTGAAGGACTCAGTAAGAGAATGGGTTTGGTGTTCAGTGCTCGGATGACAGCAGTGTGGAATTCAATGTGAGGAGAATCTGGATTTTCTGGTATCTCTATTGGTTCATGCTGTGTTTCCAGATCCGCCCCTATAGGGGACACATCGATAATTGGTAACACCTCCGTCAATGAATGACCTTCCTGGGAGGTCTTGGCATCTTCTTCCTGGTTTACCACTGGACGATCCTTGGAATCGTATGCTGTTTCTTCCACTATTATAAAGTTTGTTAAAACACCTTTAGACTTGAACAATTTACCTTTTTTTCTGATTTAGAGTTATTGGAGTCCCACTTAAGGCTCTAGAGCGTCACACAAGGAGTAGATTACCGTGGCCGGAGATTCTGAAGATTGTGCAATTTAAATAACAAATACATGTAGAACACAAGCCTACACCAAGAAACTCCCGACAATATGAACGCAAAGTGACAATACAGGCGCAGTTGTACCTTTTATTACAATTTATTGAATTTGAAAATCCTGTACTAGAGTTTGATTTCCAATTCTCTGTAAGAGAACGCAGAGGTTTCGGAACAGCGCACAAGCCCCCCATAAAAAGGTAAATGGGCTATGACATGACTGTCTCCACTACCTGTTATAGCCAGGGGTGCACATAGCGTTTTTAGCGAGTTCCTCAGATGAGTACACGGAGATGGTGTGTGGTCTCCCTCACAGTCCTCTGCGTCAGCCTCCTGCATGGTAGACTCTGCTGCAGATGGACCTCCCTGTTCCTGATTGAGCCTCCGATTAGCTGTCTCCATCCACAGGTCACCAGCAACTCTCACAGTACAACATGTTTGAACCCCCAGATCTCATACCTCAGTAGTACAACCCTGACATTTTCTGGTTTAGTAACTAACCCCTGAGACTACCTGCAGTCCATATGTCAACCTTTCTGTCTATTCCAGCTGTTACACAGTGCTTTTCTCTTGTCAGATTTTACCCTAACATATGCCTACTCTGACTTTCATCCCCCAGATCGCCAACACCCTTAGAAGAAGTCCAACCTTTTTTAAAAATTTACATTCCCAATGTCACACCTCTAACTGCAACCTTTCATAGTTATTCATGTTTCCCTGTGGTTATCCAAGGGACATTGTATACATGAAACATTAACCTCCCAATCGCTGATCAAACTGTGCCCGCACCGGGATCGGGCAAAACCGCCGTTTCCCTGTGTGCCGGCGGCTCTGTCATCTGTGACGCCGAAGGGGCGTCGCCATAGACCTCCATGTTAATGGAGGGGGCGCAGCTCTCCTCTCCACACGGCGCCGGCGTCTATTTGACATCGGCGGCGTGCAGAGAGCCAGCAAGCACGGCGGAATACAGTGTACTCTGCCGCGATTGCCGGTGACATGAGGTTTTCGTGCCATAAAAAATGGCGCGAAAACCTCAAACCGTCCAGAGGGTTAAGCTGCGGCCGCCCAGACACGGAGCGCCTCCAAGTTGTTAGTACACATATGAGCTGTGCAACAATAATGCAGGTACGCAGAGCTAGGTTTTGGCCCCTTTTGAGTACCAGAGTACCGGTTATGTGCACCCCTGGTTATATCTCTTGAACCATCACTGGGCTGCAGGGTGTTTTTGGCAACATGCAAAAAACACAAGCGCAGGGCTAGTGAGAAAGGTACACAGGAACGTGTGGACCTTAGCTGCCCTGCGGTACTATACTGCACCACAGGTAGTGTTAATGCACCCTTAAGCAGGTGTTAGCAGTCTGATGAATTTAAATTAGGAATAGATCTAGTCAGAGGGTAGCAGTCTGCTTATTCATGCTTGCAACTAATGATAATTGCACATGGCATGGAACATATGATCTAGGCTGAAAGTGCTGTATACATCACATTAGGTCACACTGAACATGAACAAGGGACCAACTCTATAATCACTGTTTCAGTGTACGGCAAAAAATAAATAAAAAATGATAAAACTAAAAGCTTTAAATTGGGTATCCACTGGTATCTAAAAATGCACAGTGCAAAACAAAACAAAAAATAAAGTTATTATAAAAAAAAAATATATGTGGCCGCTTCATAACAAAAATTCCTACAGGCATACTTGTCTCTCAAACAAGCATTGACAGATCGTTTCCTTTTACATCTGCATCACGTAGAAAAGGACGACACAAACCTGCAGTATCCCTCTGCTTGCGCTCAACTTCCTTCCGGTATTCTTCCAGCTCTCTGTCTGTCTGTTTGTTGAAAGGGTTTGGTCCGGCTGAACTGACAATGACTTGAGACTGGTACTCCTTCTCAATGATGGCTTTAGATGCAGTAACCAGCTCACCCTGTCCCAGGAAAAAAAATCAAAATCATAAGTCTTAAAAAATATACATATTACCTTAAAGAAGCAAAGCATACTATTCTGATTAACAATATTAATTTTCAAATAAAAAGCACAAAAACCATATATATATATATATATATATATATATATATATATATATATATATATATATATATATATATATATATATATATATATATATATATATATATATATATATATATATATATATATAATAAAAATAAATAAAAGCTCCCCCACCAAACTCTCCACCATGTTAGCATTTACAAAACATAGGGCGTTTCTTCATTTACTGGACATGAGTGGTCAGTATAACCGTTCTAGAGTTTGTGTTTTCCAACTATCACACACTTACACAATGTAATTCTACAGGTCTCTGTTTACTGTGTGAGAAAGGCTGGGTCTACACCTGGCAGCCCCATAAACTGCAGATGGCGTTATGGACACGTCGGTGTGCCCATAGTGTCCATCCGCGGTTAGCCTGCTATTCAGGAACTGTTTTGAAAGAGTTTAGGACACGGTATGCCCCATGTAGGCAAAAGCGTACCCTATACTTACTATTAGCAGACCGTGGCTGGAAACGCATGGAGCGTAGCTTTGCGCATGTCACACACGCCTCTGGTGCATCTGCAGGACGCCGATGGATCCACGACACCCTGGCCGGGCATTGTGAATCCGCTATGCCTGGCGCACCCAAACACAGTCATGACGCGCCACTATAGACTAGCACGTCATTTTTCAGAGGGTAAAACAGGGGGTGGCTGCACTACACTGTCAGCACGCGGGGAAAACCTCGCCGAAAAACGTAGTGTAGACCCAGCCTTACACTTTTAAAATTTGACATGCATCAACTCAATGTGTCAGAGAACGCAGAAACACAAAGCTAACTATGACAGATTGCAGTTGGAAAATATATGTTCATGAAAGGCAGTTTACCATTCAGAAAGCCTTAGATAAAACACTGAACATAGAACTGTACAGAATATAAAGAATGGCTGCACTGTTAACACAAACAGGCAAAAAAAGCAAACTTGCATATGTGACCATTCACACTCGTGCTTGCTACAACTAGAGATCATCCCAAATGAATTCTTCTTGTTAATGCTAAAGCTGTGGCAAAGGGGTTCTACATATCAACTTTTGCCAAAGAAAGAATGCTGCAACATCTATTTACATGCACATGGTCCTAGTCCAAAAGTACTCTCAATGAAAACGATGGTACAAAAGTTTCAAACTATAATCTATAATACTTCTGTCTTTAAAAAAGTTATCTCCAGAGCAAAAAAGAAAGGTTTTTAATTTTTTTTTTAAATCAAGAGTCCACGTGTAGGTGGTAAACCTATCCAGCAGAAATCGGTTAGCTACAAGTTCAAGTATGCAGAGTTTAAAAAAGAAAATGTCTCAAATTTACAGAAGAACGGCAGTATATACCTTTCTAACTGAGTGGATTTTAGATGGACTAAATTCCTGCTCTGACAGATCGAACCCGTCAAGAGTTTCGGAACAGTCTGATAAAGGTGCATCCTGCAACAGCAAATTGAGTAAACACAGCAAACCAGACAACCTCACAAACACTGTGAAATACATCAAAGACATGAGACGTCCATGCAGCTGGATAGGGGTGGAAGGTGGGACATGCATGTAAAATGCAGAAATGGAAATGAATACAGGTGACACCAAGATGGCATGGCTGGTTAAGACAGGATTGCACCCAAGACTACAAGGTATACGTATAAAACCGATGCATTTATAAATTCTCCTATAAAAAAAAAATTACGAAATATTTTTAGGCTTCTGGAAATCAGATTCACTGTGTAGCTGCTGAAAATTAGATCAATGAAACCAAAATTGGACATCTTGGCTTGTATAAAAACAGGGAAGATCAAAGCCACCGGACATCATCATCCTATGCCTTCCATACACATCAAGCTCAAAGCTAACCAAGTACTTTGCAGATATGTAACATGGAGGATGTAGTTTAGGTACAATCACTCTGAAGATGATATTAGACATATGATGGTGTATTGGTGTATTTGCCATTGTTGATTGAACAATAAATCAATAGCACAATGTGCAGAACGTGTTAGTATTTAGCCACGTGACATAAATCCAGGTAATACCGCTATCCCTCCCTTTTAGAGACATATCCAGTACAAGGTATGAACAAACCTGGCAAATATTCAAACTTACTCATGAGCATGAAGACCACCATGGGATGCCATCAAATTAAAATTGGGGAAATCCGAAACTGAAATTTTAGTCTTGGCTAAAGCCAGTGGTTTGAATGAAGCGCCAATCTCACATTTTTGGGAATGTCATGCGGAGATACTCTCTCCTGCATTCCAAGGTGTCAAAAAAGTGCAGCTTTTGGAGTTTTTACTCTTTAGCACATAGTTCAAGACAGAGATCAAACCACTGGAACCCCCAGGAAATCCAACAAGGCTTCCTAAATGATCACCTCACACCTTAGAAGGCTTTTGTTTTTCCCTTAATACCTTGAAAGGTTTAACACCACAAGGTTCAGGTCCACCAGAAGGGGAGGTCACTAGGAAGCACTAGCATGCATGGCAATCGGCAATGGCACCAGAAGCATTTGTCACTGCCATGCTCGTACCACACACTGAAGCCAATTGTGTTTACGATTACCAATTACGTGGGTTTGCCAAGTAAAGAAGCCACTTCTCGCACTTACCTTGAACACTGAAAGTTTCTGTCAATTAAAAAATACTGTTAGAGCAATGGAAAGAGAAGTAAATGACAAGTAATTGTGGAAGCGGTTCTGGACACTGACCTGCACCATGCTACGATCCACCACAACTCCGCTCAACAACTGCGACTGAGGACCGGCCGTTTTGATATCTTGTAAATTCTGTTCTCTTATCTAAGATGTAACACAATACAGTAAGCACAAAACAAGGCAGAGTTCTACTTGTACCCCTATAATGAGAAAGGATGTAAGGCTGCTCTGAGAGACTCATCATCTCACAGAGCTTTATAGGTAGAAACTAAATTGGATCTAGCATCATTCTTGCAAAAGGCCAGAGGTGTCAAATAGTTTCTACATACTATTTTATTTTCCCTTTGTCTTATTTGTGAACAGAAAATCCCTTTCTTGCTTATTTAATAATAATAATTTTTTTTAAACTGAATTCCTTAGCAATGTGACTTTGAACTTGCTACAAATAAAACAAAAGCTCTATGTTGGCTGCTGGCATTATGAAGATGATGGTGCCCAGTAGTCTAAGGACTTTTAGTTGTCCTGCCATAAACATGCCGATTAGCGGCCAATTTTTCCGCTGACCAACGGGCATGCGCACTCGCGCCGTCGGCAAAATCGCCCGCCAATCGCGTGTGCCCACATGGGGCGACAGATCCATGTCGCCCCACAGCTCGGCCGGCCAGAGAATGGACATGTCCGATGTTCTCTGGCCGATGCCATTAACTTCAATGAAGACCGGCGTCTTCATTGAAGGTAAACGCCGGCACACAAAGGGTGCCCGGCCAATTGAAGCAGCCCCAGAATGCAACGTGATGACATCATCACGGTGCATATCGGAGCTAGTCTGTCTGCACCCAATCTGTGAGTTTATGGCAGGCTTTAGTGGTTCACAAACCTTTTTTTCTTAAGGCCCCCCCCCTTTCCTGTGCCCAAGACAAACCAGCCCCCAAAACCCACATTAAAGTAAAATTTCCCACCCTGGGGCAACGCCAAACTTGCATGCACACAACCCTTTTTTTTTTATACCTCCAGCAGTTATGGGTACGGAATCATGTTCAGGGGCTTTGTAGTGAACGTGCAAAGTCAAATTGTAAAATTTTGTTGAAATGTTACTACATTACCATGATTGGAGCTGTGAGGCATTATTAACCTACCAGAGAGAGGTGAAAATGGAATTGTATGTGGCAGACAATAGTTCTTACCCCTGTTTGGTACACTTCCCAACTTTTTCAGGCTTGAACATGGCAGGGGGGGGGTGTGGGTGTGCAACATCTATTGTCTGCCACAGACTGGGTAACACATTATGTGGATTGGAGCTATGCCCCACAGTATATGTTCAGAGTTAATGGAGGCATCGCTTTTCTCCCCTATGTAGAGGGCCGGGGGGAGAGACAGCAATCACGGCAGAGTTGCCTGGGCAGCATTTTTTCGTGCAATTAAAAATGGCGCAAAAAGCCTGTAACGCTAGGGAGGTTAGGAAGTATGGATGTGGTTGGTTTACCAGCACAGAGATCTATTTTATACATTCAAATTGGTTACTGAAGAAAAAAAAACTAAAAAAAAAAAAAAAAGGGACTACATAAATATAATATACCTTGTTTCTCATCTCTCGCACTTCCTTGGGATCTGTGTTCAGTGGGACAAACAGACTAGGGACGGCAGAGGCGGCAGTTCTCAGCCCATCCTCTTTAGTCCACTGCAAGATGAAGAGCAATGACACGGTCAGATTATAATACACACGGTGCGGTCACAACTATAGTCATGCATTTCATAAGTTTACAAGGGAAATGAACCAATGAATGTGCTGCAACTGGAAACTTGCGCTGCCAGTAAACTGCCAAAACAGGAAAAATAATGAAGTGTTGTTTATGTTGGGAAGCTGCGAGTGCTCAGTGTGATCCCTGGGCACTGGGTGGGACCCTCGCCTCCAATCCAGCATAGACTATCCCTTTACTATTCAATTAAGTTTTTTTTACACTTTTATTCATTTTTAACAAAAAAAAAAGTTGCTAATGCGAAACACCAACTTATAATATGAACATTAGCTGAGAAACCTGGGCATGGATCCATCAAAAATGTCATGGGTCACTTACATAATTAACCGAGTCTAAGCATTTCATCGATTCATTCCCCTTCTTAATTAAATAAGACAAAATGAGAAGCATAAAAATGATCAGGCTGCAGAACACAATACAAAGTCGCTCACCAGATTCTGACCCTTTTGCATGGATGGTCCCGAGAGATACTGACTACTCATTATCTCACAGGACCTTCGATGATTCAAAAGGGTCCAGTACCGTGATTGTGTTTAGCGAGTGGGCATCACCAAAGTTTGGAGAAAACAAAAAAAAACATTGAACAAAGAAGCTACAAATAAAACAAAAAACAGCATGGGATACTTCATCTTCCACAGGAATAAAACAGCCAAATTGGAGCAACTGAAAACTTGAAAAGATTTGCTTTGGAGCTTTAAATAAATAAAATCGGAGCAGATGGAGGGGGAAGAAAAAAACAATCCAAACTAAAAAGCAGCCGTCCGTGTACGACAGAATGAAGTGAAATCTCCAACATTTATACTCTACACTTAGCTGATCACCACTGCACTGAGCTCTATAGTTGGATGTGAAAGTTCTGATCTCTCTATGAAGTCTGTCAATGCTTTACAGCTCTATTAATTTTATTCAATTAATTAATTGCCTGTGTCAAAAGGGTAAAAATGTTCTATAGATTACAAATGGTAGGGTATGCCTCCATTGTGTTGTGTGATTCGTTGGGACCCCCTGCATTAAGCGCAGTGCAGACAGAGGACATACACATTACCTTCCCAACGGATCCTCTATTTAAATTGCATTGAGCCTCTCTTCTCATGGAGTTAACCCCTGCATCGGCAGATCGGCCTAACTATTGCCTTATGTCAAGCTCTGGCCGGCAGACCGCAGAAGGAAGTGAGAACAGAGGATGTGCCTGGACCCCCAACCAAGCACTGCGCTTAATGCAGGGGGTCCCGACAGATCGCACAATGCAGTGGAGACATAGCCTTACTATGAAAAGATTTAACTTAATTCTCAGCATACTCCGCTAAATTTCTAGGATTTCAATAGACTCCTCTACTGGTACATCCATGGAGAGTGTTCTATATGATACAAGTCCAATAATTAAACAAGCTTAATTAGATGCCAAATTTTAAGATTAATACGCAAAGAACATGCTGAAGCAGAGCCAATCGAACTCTGCAGCTGCTGCCCTTGACTGGCTCAGCGTTAGGCTGGTGCTCCATTACGCACTTGGATGCACTGGTTACTTCAAGGCGCAGCTTTTAATGCACACTGTAGCCCTGCACTAGATTTGCCTTCTGCCTCCTCAACCTTTTTAGATCCACAGCCCCAGAACCCACAGGTTGAGAACCTCATCTAGAAGACGGTGTTTGGTTTTTCATCAACTTTATTTGCATTCAGTAACCACATCATCTCAGACCGCTCCCTTCTCCTCTTTTGTATGTTAAGGTTTTTCTCAAATTGACTCCTAAGGGCTTCTTCCCACTAGAGCGACCGACCACGGATGGACATGTTTTTAATCGTGTCGCCGTGTCCTATTGCTCCAATAAAAAATCATTGCTCAGTTTCCATTTACGCGGTCGCGATTTTAAATGCTCCCCTACCACATTTTTAATCTCGTGCCGTCCCCTAGTAAAAAATTGCAGTGAATAGGGAAGCGATTTTGGACCATGTCCATTAATTTTCTAGGGGCGCGATCAGAGAAAAAGGTTAAATTGTGCACACGGCATCTGCGAGGGGAAGGGGATCACAAGAGGCCGGACTCTTGCCGAGCATGGCACCCACCAGGAACCCCCGATAGACTGGTCCCAGGGAGCGCGGCCGGCGGGAAGGGGTAAGGCTCGCAATCGTCCGCAGACCGGGCAGCACCATGACAGAATGCTCCCACCTAGCAACACTTCTTGGGTGCATGTCCCTCCGGTCGGAGGAAACACAAGACAGATGACCCTAGGAGGGGCTTATTTAACAGATCTGGGTGTTGTGTTTCCTCCCTCTGGCGGGTGGAGCTTCTCTCATGTGGCTGTCCTGGAAACCACGATATGGGGAAAAAAGGTTAAATCGTGCACACTGTGAAGCGATCCATCCCGCCGATCGCTCTAGTGGAAACACGCCCTAAGAATATACAATTGAAAGTTACCAAAGAAATTTTAAATCCTATTGTATTGACTAAAAGAAGGTAATGGTTAGAACCTCTGTCAGGTTTCTGTTGAAATCTGAATCCCAGCTGGGGAGAATTCCCTTGAATTTTTTATACAACTGTCAAGACTTGGCAAAACGTTCTTGTTCTTTTCCATTGAAATACGGAGAAAAGGCACTAAAAACACTGGCAGAGTTTCTGGCCATTCCTTAATCTAAATCTAAACAGTACAGTCTAAGCCGACTGCAAAGCCCAGGGGAAGCGGTTCTGTTACAGAGAACAAGGACAGAAGAAAAGGCTTTAAAGGACCAGAATCACATTTCCTAAAATCTTTAGCAGGTATTCTATAATGATATAGTAAAAGTGATGTTTTTAATAAAATTTGCCTGCATCGCCCTGTAGCCACACCGTTCTAAATGCCACAAAAAGAAATCAACAAAAGAGAGAAGTAGAAAAGGGAAATTTAGCAGTTTTGGGTTCAAAATGAATGATGAATGAGTTAGTTTATACTCACTTGTGATCTTCACAACATTATTACTGGACCTTACGTTATGATTGTATAAAGAGGGTACAAACAAACAAACCAATGAATAAGACGCACACTTTGAAAATGGATGTAACCGGGATATCGGGACCAGAAAATAAATAAATGCTCCTGTGGAGAACATGTTGCAACGGTTAAGTCTTCTGCACTGCGTATTATCTGTATACATGTGAGGAGAACCATGGCCGGGAGATCAGGAATGTAACCGGTTACACCAAGCTATTCCGATTGATTCCAATAGAGAATAAAGATCTGAAGTGCAAGTCCCCCTACAGATTTGTACCATAATTAGGGCTAGTGGAAATGCACCATAATTAAAAAAAAAAAATAAAAAAAAATAAAAAGGAAGGAAGGACAGAGAAAGAAAAAGGACACAACAACCAAAAAGATTACACAATATTTGGAGTCACAGGGACATACAATGAAAACCGATGTTTCAAGGTTAACATTTGTCTTTGACATACAGACCCTTCAAGTTCAAAGTAAACTTTTTTTTCTCTTTTTGACATAATACAAGTACCATATTTTAAAGACTATAAGACCCTCCCACACATACACACACACTTTTACAATGCGTCTCTTCATAAGTTGATCAGTGTGTTCAGAGAATGGGTACTGCTAGCGTATAGACACATGCTATAGTTTCAGCCCTGACACTCTCCTGGCACTGGGCTTTTGGCTGGAGGAATATAGAGTGAATACTGCATGGTGCAGTCCTGTCTACTCTGCTACAACATTCTGTATATTCACTTTATATATGAATGGCTCTGTGTCTGTTTTTTTCCAAATTTTTTCTCAAAAACATTGAGTGCGTCTTATAGTCCGAAAAATACGGTAAATGTTGCAGGAAAGGATCTGTTTTAAAGGGCCAGCCCCTGTTAACTCAAATATCAATGTTTGGAAGATTCTATTCTGGAAATGCTTAACCTTCTGAGCGTTCTCCCCGAATTAACTCGGGCTGAGTTTCATGCATCATGAAACTCACCCCCAGTTAGCCGGAGGAGCGCCCGAGGTCTCGCCGTCTTCTGACGGCGGTCGGGAGCATCGGCATGTATGCCGATGCTTCCGGGTCGGCCCCCGAAGGGGGCGGGGGTAGGCGGCGCCATAGACCTCCATGTAAATGGAGGGGCATAAGTCCGGCGTCTCCAGTGACGCCGGGCTTATGTTTACTACCCTGAGCTGAGCTGGCAATCACGGCGGAGCACATTGTGCTCCGCCGCGATTGCCCGTGGCACGGTTATAAAAAAAACGTGCCACGTGGCAAACGCTCAGAGGGTTAATGGCAAAATAACAGGATTTTTGGACGAACTGGCCCTTTCACATGCAAAATCGACCTGAAATCATAAGTGGAAAGCAGAAGCATACAGCAAACTAATCACACCGGCTGAAGGGTTTCAAATAACAAGGAAGCTAAACAAAAACCTGAAATCTGGCAAATACATAAACACACAAACCAAGGGCAAGCTATGATCTTACTGCTGATCATTCAGTTTATGTGCTGCTGTAATTTAAGAACCACTATATAAGCCACTTTCACCTAAATGGTCCAGGATCATTAAAAAAATATTCCATACGCTTTAACGATTGCTGGTTGGATGACAGTGGACAGACAAAACTTTCTACAAGCAGACAGACGTGTAGATTTGTACAACAGGTATTCTTACAGCAGTATCTATCGGTACGTGTCGGCTGACGGCCTCGGGCTACTCTTTAGTTATGCCGCACCCAGCTTTTATCATTAATAATCAAATATGGCCATCTACTGGCATGCAACAATCCATGCAGTAGGTGACTGGCAAAATGGGCTTGGAAGCTTTGGGAAAAGTTAATATCTACATAGTAGAGGAGGATAGAGGAGAACGGTTAGGGAAACAACATTAGTAAACTGCTTAAGAAGTTAATTAATGAAGTAGAAGCTCTTAAGGTCCTCCACACATGGGTTGATACCCGTTTAATCGATGACCCAGTCGAGTGCAGAATGATGAGGACATCATGACCAAACTGCGCACGAGCATTTATCGATTGAATGGGAATCTATTCCCCATTACTTTGTGAAATAGATTCCAGTTCAATGCTCCATCCAAAGGAATGGAGATCAAACAGGGATTTACGAACATGTTGGTTCCATTAGATTGATCCCGCTCGAGGACAGCATGGGCGCAATAGATCACCCATATGATTGATGGCTGCAAACGCTCATGGTATCCTCGATTGAACGGTATCGACCCATGTTTGGGGACCTTTAGTTTCAACTGATTGAGATTAAGGTTTTATCTAATTACTCTATAGAAAAAAAATGTTAGAAGAAAAAAGTACAGAAAGAAAAGCAGAGGTTATCTTAAGCAGTTTTGATCTACAGATTCTTATTGGAAGGTAAGGAGCAAGCTAATGTGACGTTAGCAGACAGAGGACAGCACTTGGTAGTATTCCCAAAGCTTCCAAGTGCCAGCCACCTCAAGTCGCTCTATATCAACTATGAACAGTAAGGTAGGCACAGACCAAGCAGTTGGTTATACAGCTTGGCACGCAGACACCGGACGAGAGAGACTGCAGCAAGGGTTTCACGTGATCGTGTGTAATGTTCGTCCACACCTTAGCCTTCGACTTGGGGCTGCCTCCGTTCTGCCCTTCATCTGACACCTCATCGGGTCTACCAGAGTTCAGCCATTTTGTCTTCTCCCGCTGCTGTTTCTGAAAACTGTGTCTGAGAGGGGAACACGTGCCTGAGTCACCTTCGCTGCCAAAAGAGTAACCAGTGACGCTGGCAGGGATCTCTACATCACTGAACTTTTTAGCCTTGTCTCGCAGGGCAGGACATCTATAGGGGTAGCCAGTTCTATAACCCTTTGGAAGGAGAAAAAACAGGATAGTATTAAGTAGAAGTTTGTTGCAGATCCTCTTTGTAAATATAAATACAAACATTCAATATAACAAATGATAGTTTTAAATATTGCATTAGATATGCGGTGAAATTCACAGCAGATCGATCACTGCGTTTTTTGTAGCGTCAGTGGTAGAGATGCTCCGATCAGCATTTTTGGGGCCGATCACCGATCACCAAGATCATGATC
>CM070032.1:217714505-217727800 GCA_036250615.1 Ptychadena robeensis
GCGACATCGGGGGTAGTCTGCCTGCACACATCGGCGTGTGTATGGCAGGCATAAGGGAGATGATTTCTTGGATCAACAATCTAAAAAGAGAGTAACATGTTGAGGTTCAATATTTCACCTTATTGGTCCGCTGTGCTCTGGAGCATTCCAGAGTTATATTGTTAAACAATTAAGCCCCCCATTCACGTTCCGATTTTTTGTACGAATTTTGCCCGACCGACCGATCGGGTCGGGAGATTAATCGATCGGGAGATTAATCGTATTCGGAATTATGTACCCGACCAATCCCGATGCCTCAAAAATCGGCCGAAAAATCGTTCGGGACCGCTTCGGACCTGTCCGTAAATTTTTGGTCGATCTGCTGTTGATAAATAGGGTCGGGCTGATGGATCGGTGATAATTCGAATTCCGATTTTTCGTGCCAGCCGACCGACCGACCATAACATTTTAGGTGAAAATCGGGTGACAGGATCGGACGAAAAATCGGTCGGGAGAATAATCGGAACGTGTATGGAGGGCTTTAGTTTTACAAATGGAGACATCCGTTTTTTTGCTTTATAAGATGCACTTAACCCCCAACCAGTGTCTCTGAGCTCTAGGTCTCCCTGTGATCACTCCTGGATCTCGTCCCCCCACCTAATGCTGGCCATACACTCGGAGATTAAAATGACGATCCATTAAACCGACCACTGAAAGCATTTTATCGGCCTGAAATCCACATGGTACAACCGATAAAATACGATCGTAATTGCCGTTTTTTTCTGGTCGTAATTTATTGGACATGTTGAAAAATTTTAATTGGTCTGGGAACATCAGGAAACTTCATACTGTTTTCATAGTGTTTACCGACCAATTACTGCCGAGGCTTCCCATCACAATGGCCGATATAAACGGAGATTAATTTCGATGACATTCTCGTAAAAAAAAAAAAAAATCCTAAATTGGATTTTCAATGTGGTAGCTTTTTTGCCGAATATTACGATCCAAACCGATACCGCCGTCGGGATACATTGGTCTGTTTTAATGGATCGTAATTTTAATCTCGGAGTGTATGGCTAGCTTAATAGTCCACATACACAGGTTGATACCATCTATGAATGCTTGAGTGCAGGTTGTACTTTCAACTTTGAACTTCATTTATGCTTATGCATGTTTTTTTTTTTCTTCAAATGTTCTCACAACCCTTCACATCTCCAGCAATTGTGGTGATGATAGAAGGTTTAGGGGCTTGGCAATGAGCTCACAAAGTCAGCTAGTCAAAAAAAATTCAACCATCTCTACAGTGTTTTGACAGTAGGAGGAGAGAGAAAGAAGTGATCAGAGCAGAGAGGAGAAAAGACGCACCCCTGTATACAGCCAGAAATGCGGTACTTCAGGAAGTCCACTTATGATTGTTCATGTGGCTTTAACCCAGGATTCACTTCAACTAAGAAAAAATTGTAAATTTCTGATTACACTGGAAATTCTAGCGATGTCATCCCTGACCTTAAAGGCGTAAAAGGCGCTCCCTTAACGCAATGATATTTTTTAAGATCAGATTTTCTGCAAAAAAAAAAAAAAAAAAAAAAAAAAAAGGATGCCCTTAATGTACCCCATCATGATGAAGAGATGACTGGTGCCTCACATATGGCAGAGGAATGTTAGACCTGTCAGCATTAAACAAAATAACTGATAAGAGTGATGAACGTGTAAAAGTACAAAACGAGAAACATTCCAGCGATGCAGATATTGCTCATAAATCATTGTTTCATATAAAAAGTGGGAAGAAAATAAAAACGTATGCAGATAGATGGAGCTTAAAGGAGAGGATTATCCTTTCCCCTCCATGCGACAGGATCCTAGAGCATAAAATAAAAAAATGCTGCAATAGCCTGAAGCTTGGATCTGTAAAGGTCCCTACACACGTACCGAGCAGGGACTGACAGATGAGCTGTGGAGAGCAACGTGATGACGTCATCACGCTGCTCTTTATCGCTCACAGCATCGGCGGGCACCCTTTGTGTGCCGGCCGTTAGTTTGGACAGGGAGGCCGGTCCCCATTCAAGCTAATGGCATGGGCCATAGATTTACGGACATGTCCGTTCACTGAAGCATTTTACCAATACACAAAAAAACCAAAACAACAATCTAAGGAGGTAACCCTTCACTTTGTTTTCTTTGATTTCACTGTATAGAATAGGGCCGTAGTTCCCAAAATTGGGAGCGCAGCTAGGGGGGTGAGGGAGGGGCACGCAAGAAGCCAACCATAGAGGAACTAGCTGCAGACAGTAAGTAGAGTGAATGTAATGTGTGTCTGTTGGTCTCTATGGGAATGATTGTAGTGTGTGTGTCTATGTGTTGTATTTCAAATAAAGTTTAAGGGCCATACTAGTACACGATACTGCAACACAAACATGGCTAGTGTGAAATGGCCCTCAATCTGAAACTGTGTAGTTTGAATGGGATGGGGGGGCTCAATAATGCTCCCATCTAGAAAAAGGGGAGCCCTGCAGGGAAGGTTTGGGAACCACTGGTGTAGGGAATCCTTGCCTTGAAGTTAGCAACCCTGCTGAACTAGCCGAGGTCAGTGTGCCGTGTATATCTGAAGTCTGTGGGCTGCAATTAAGGTGAGTAATGACTGTATACCACTAACATGCAGGGAACACAGCAGGTCGCATTCATTATTTAAATTAATTTCACATCCTTTCTGTGCATCACACACCCATATTATTAATGAAACCATGCACACAGCAGCCATTTCTCCCCTATTTAAACACACAGCCCCTGTGACATGTATACATAATGCTCCTTTCATAGGGAGAAATGAGCCGTGGTGAGTTTATGCTACAAAAGGGCAGCGATACCAAAGAGGGCAACTTTACTTAATAACAAAAGGAATTTTATTAACTGTAAATTGTGGCAGTTACATGGCTCTCTCACCTGGAAAACATTCTACCTGCAACTTATTAAATTTCCAGCACAGTATGACAAAGGGACGAGTGAATACCCCAGTGCCCATTGCTGTGATGAAGCTTGGAAAGGAGTTTTGGCATCAGAGAGGATATTTCAGCTTTCGCTGTACTATGGCTGAGAACTTTCACTGAGAAGGATAATGGATGCTCCTTTCCCTAATGAGCAACTATGGCCATATTGAAGACTTTAGAAAAGGTTCCAATAAATATTTTATGGTTGCCGACATAATTTGGACTGGATCTGGTCAAATTAACTGAGCATACCTGTCAACTTTTCCCTTTTTAAATAATGGAAAACCATCAGGAAGTGGCGTCACTTCCGGTATTAGGATTGACGAATTTCTGGACACCTGTGTTCCGATTACAGGAAGTGACATCATGGACACATCTGTCCCCTCCCTCCCTATTAGCCGCTTACTTAGGAGGTAGGGGGCATTACTCTCCCAACTAATTTCCTACCCCACACAATCTGCACAAGTGGGGTGGGAACTTAGGAGGGAGAGCAATTACCCCAATTACAAAAACTCTGGAATAATCTGGGATGTAATGAAATCGTGATTTGGCCGGGAAAGTCACATAAAAAACGTGACTTTGCAGGCTAAAAAGAGATACTTGACAGACATGCAGCCGACTATACTTGGGTGAAAAAAATGATCAGAAAGTCCTATACGGATACGCACTGTTCCATTGGTGCTAAGCATTTACATACAGTGCAACATCTGATCTTAGGGTAAAAGGGATATCACTCCACACCTCACATCTCCATCCTTGTACATAAAGATATCCTTAACCATCCCCCCTACATGGCTCCGCCAGTCTCATTCCTCATTGTCTTGCCAGCCCCCCTCCCCTATAGTGTATATTCTGTTCCCCTACTTATTAGATTGTAAGCCTGATAGAGGAGGAGTTGAGGACTTTGCACTAATTTAACCTCCTGTCTGTCGCTGTCTGCAAATCAGAAGAGTGGGGAAGAGAACTGACAGCCTTGAGAGCCAATAGGCTGCAGTTCTCTCCTCTGTGCTGGCTGACAGCTTGCATGCCCACAGAGAGGGCTGCCGTGCCATAGGTTCGCCATCACTGTCCTAGATAGTATTCCTGAGTCCAGCTCAGGGTGAAAACTTACTGAAATCAACAATCCTGAGCTGGACTTGGGCTGGTGAAATCAACAATCTGAACCAAAAAATTCAAAAAAAAAAATTTTGTCGAAAAGGTACCGACGTAGGGCAATTCCGTGCCAAAGATGCATAAAGAATTTCCTTTTAATTAACTTTGTACAACTGAATAAAAAGAACGGAAATATTAAGGGCTTGTTTCCATTGTACGTCGGGACCCCTACGCTAAGTGTATACGCTTAGCTGGGGTCCCGATGTATCCCATAGACTACACATCCGCCGGTGTAAAGGCTGAACGTACTCGACTACGTTCAGCCTTACACCGGCGATCGGCTCAGCGCAATGAAGACAGACCCGTCCGCCGAGCAGGTAAGTCTGTTACGTTGGGACCTACGCGCTTAGCGGAGGGGTCCCAACACAATGGAAACAAAGCCCAACTCTTCATCTTAATGTCATATTATTATCAACATTTATTGAAATAGTGCCAACATATTACGCAGCGATGTACATTAAATTAGAGTAGATGGAAAGACACAGGAGGAGTTGAGGGCCTTGCCCAATACCGAATATTTTGCATTCCATTTCGCATTAGAATAAATCATGAAAACCGTCTCAACACAATTACCAACGCTGTGCGCTTCTTCCATTGTCCAAGCCTCGGCAGGAGGGAACGATTAGGACAAAGTGGAAACAGATGTTGAGAATGCGGCAATATCATTCTAAAATGTCTTCAAAAATGTAGCCTGATGCTAAAGTTCACGGAGAGTTTATTTACAGGTTTGACAGACTGGTTTCTGCTCTCCAACTCAGGAAACCGGCAGAAAGAATTAAAATCTATGGAGGAGGAGTGAGATAACAGATCTTTATGTCCATCAGCTTTACAGGTCGTTATCTCTGTGCTATCCCTCCTTCTCAAAAGTGTCAAAACAGCAGTCGCTATCAGCCTTTCCCAGGCCGCACAGGGCTAATGACTGAAGCCGGGAACCGCTCACATTTTCCATGGTCTCACAGATTGTTCCATGCAGAGAATCCTAAAGAAGCACATTGCGTTCATTTAAAAAAAAAAAAATTCCACTCTCTCCTCGCGTACAAGATTTTGCCAATTAGCATTTTTATCTTCTAAACATTAAAGAATGAGCATGTTAGAAAAAAAAGTATTGCTCTAGCACAGTGGTTCCCAAACCTTCCTTGCAGTGCCCCCCTAGACAGCACAATATCGAGGCCCCCCCATTCACAGTTTCATATTCAGGACCATTTCACACTAGCCATGTTTGTGTTGCAGTATTGTGTCCTACCTTGTTTCCCCTAAAAATAGGGCACCCTAACATTTTTTTCTCGCACTGAAATATAAGGCACCCCTGAAAATACAGTACTGTAACTCTGGTAAGGGGGATCAGAGGGGGCAGACAAAATGAAACAGGAGGATGAGAAGGGGTTACTGGGTTACTAAAATGTTAATCCCCCTCTAAAGCTAGCCATACACGTGCCGGATTCCATGGCCAATTGATCACTCACCCGATCGATTCCGGCGATTCTGCCGGGAATCGCAGGTGTGATCAATCGTCCAATTAAGAGAATCCATTGCTGCATACCACCTTGTCCAACGGATTCCGGGACGATCCCGTGTCCGATTGTCCACCTCACAAATGGCAACTCCCCCTGATCTGGGCAGAATCAATCTGATGGAACCAACATGTTGGTTCTCTGTCGGCCCCTGAACGATCGGACCTGATCGATTGGACAAGGTGGGCTGCATGTGATTCCGGCACGATCGTTTCGCGTGCGCGCGCCCGGAATCGATCGTGCCGGAATCAGGTGCAAATCCGACACGTGTATGGGGGCCTTAAGTCTCCAGTGAAATTTTGATTCCCCCCTCTGACATTTTAAGTGATGCCCCCACCCTCATACCCCAGTGCTGTATTCTTCTTCATGAAAAAATAAGACATCCTCCGAAAATAAGACGTAGGGCATCTTTGGGAGCAAAAATTAATACAAGACACTGTATTTTCTGGGAAAGATGGTAGTACTAGTGTCAATTGATCCTCAAATTTATTTGAAATACATTGCATACAACTTTTTCTGATTTTGACATAAATCATATAGAAATATTCATCGCTCACATAGAGACACACACACTACACTCATGCAGAGACATGAATCATTCACATACAAACGCACGCACACACACATTACATGTAGTCTACGTACTGTCTGCACCTAGTTCCTCCATGGTTGCCTTCATGCTTGTCCCTCCCACAGCCCCCTGGCTGTTACCATCACCCCCCCCCCCCTGGAATACCTTCGCACCACCCCCAGGGGGCCAGTCCAGCATAAGTAGTTTTTGCATAAATAGTGTTTAACCTCCTTAGCGCACCGCTCGTACCGTGCTGTTTTTAACAGCGTGGTACGGGCAATGGCAGCAGTGTACAAGGTGCACTGCCTGCCATTTCCTCCCTCCCTCCTCCACACAGCCGGTGTCATTAATGGCGCCGGCTGTGAGGGCTGGAAAACAGATGCCCCTCCATTAACATGCAGGTCTATGGCTCTGCCCGCCCCCTTCCGTGTCACCGTGACGCGATCGGTGGCGCTGCACAACCCCGTAACCCAGCTGTAAGCAGCATCGCCGTAGCTTTCCGGGGATATGTGGCTTTCATGGGAGCACAGCTCATCCAGAGTTTGTTCTTTACACAAACTCTGGGCAAGCTGGGCTCGTCATGACCACTAAGGAGGTTAAAGTCAAAATTCCAACATTCATTTCGTGGCCCTCGATGGCAAAACTCCTCCATTATTGGGATGATCGCTAAACAAAAATAAGATAATTCTAAAAAGGTGGGAACAATATGGTTTCAAGAGAATCGATATTCGATTAGATTGAATAGTTACATTTTTATATTGAAAATCGATTTGTTGAACCTCAATGTTTTTATAAATGTACAAGTCCATTGAAGCAAGATTGGTCTCATACACAACATTTAAATTTTTGCTTATGACTTTTCTTTCACTACAGCACAGCAGCCGAGGGTATCCGCACAGCGAGCAGGAAATATACAAATTCATAGATCTGAACTTCAGCAAGGGTTGTCGGTAGGTACAGAGATTGGAAGACCTCAAGTTAACAAAATTATAAATCACGTCTGGCCAGGTTGGCGTTCTGATCCTCGGCTTTAATGCTTTCTGAATCACTGATCCAGAACGATTACACAGCTCAGATGTTTAACTCCCTTCCACTCATGCGCCACAGTTCGTTCTGAAAACTTTATTTAAAGGAATGTAACAAAACTACTGAAGACAAAAGATCAGAGTTACAAAAAAACAAACAAAAAATTCCCCTTTGTATGTTAAGTGAGTTACAGACCTGCACAGAATAGAAGCAGAATGTGTCCTGACACTAGGTCATGTCTAAAGCTAGCCATACACGTGTCGGATTCCATGGGCAGTCGATCACCCATCCGATCGATTCCGGCGATTCTGCAGCGAATCGCAGGTGTGATCAATCGGCCAATTAAGAGTATCCATCGCTGCATACCACCTTAATCCAACGGATTCCGGGACGATTCCGTGTCCGATTGTCCACCTCACAAATGGCAACTCCCCCTGATCTGGGCAGAATCGGATCAGAAAGACCAACATGTTGGTTCTCGGTCGGATCCGATTCTGGGCCCCTGAACGATCGGACAAGGTGGGCTGCATGCGATTCCGGCACGATCGTTTCACGTGCAAGCGCCCGGGATCGATCGTGCCGGAATCCGGTGGGAATCCGACACTTTATGTTCTCACCATGGACTCTTTCGCAATGTAATTCCCGGAAAACATGAAGATCGGATATGCATAGCTCATGGCCAGTGTGGTTTTACTTTTTTTACCACGCGGATTTTGCTGCCGACCGACGTGCGTGTATGGCAGGCTTTATATAGGCACTGCAAAATCGCCCGCCGATCGAGGGTGCCCACATGGGGCGACAGATCCCTGACGCCCCACAGCTCGGCCGTCCAGAGAACAGACATGTCCGATGTTCTCTGGCCGATGTCATTAACTTCAATGTAGACCGGCATCTTCATTGAAGCTAACGGCCGGCACACAAAGGGTGCCTGCCGATGCTTACAGCTCCAGAATGCAGCGTGATGACGTCAAAATGGTAGTAAATACTTATAAAAGAAAGAACTTGCCAAACAAAATGCACCAATTAAAGTTTGTTCCTTGAGCAATTGATTCATGTTCCCCCTACACTCAGATTTCTCCCACGGACTGCTTTGTTACTACTTTTTTGTGTAAAATGCGTCACTTCACACACATGTGCAATTTTTTTTATATTAAATTTACAAACAAGATTTAAATTCATGAGCTACCTCGCTGCTGGTCATAGCTGCTCTGGGATTTCATGGTGTACCTAATCTTTGGTGTCCTTACTTGCTGTCCGAGCTCACATAATCTCGGCGTGTAATCCACCAGACCTCACATCACACAGACTTAACTTCTGAAATTGTGTTTTGAATACTATCTGTATTCATGTGCACACAGCTACAGTCATCAACGTAGGCGATGTCTCATCTTGTATGCATTTTTTATTCACTTGTGTTAATATGTTAGGGATGTGTTTGGGGTGCGTTTTTGACACAATGCTTTTCCTTTTAAAGGCAGAGGGGGGGGGGGGGCATTCAAGGAGTGGTCTGGGTAGGAAAAGTTTATAGACCCCCTGCCTACCATAGCCATGCACTGTGCTGTGCTTTCCCCCCCCCCCCTCCACTCCAGAACATACTAGACCCCCCCGTCTGGCATAGCCTGGAGAGTGTGGGGACCATGCATGACACCCCCCATGGATAGTGGGCAATGACCTGCCCTGTTCAACCAAATGCCCAATAACATACCTGAACGAGAAGAAGGAGACCCTCATTAAGGTAGGGGGCACTTGCCAACCACTGTGCACCAGTATTGGGGGGATTGGGGGGGGGGGTCTCAGAGAATCTGAGGGTCCTCTTGAAAAAAAGGGCACCCACTCCTAACTCCAGGTATGAGAATAGAAGTTGCAAAGACCTCTTAACATTACTTTCTGGGAATGGGCAAGTCATAGAAATAAAAACACAGACACAAAAGAAAAAAGTTTTGCATTTAACTTTCTACCATTCCACATACTCTCTGCATTTTTGTCATCCGCGACTTTCCGGTAAGCAGCAAGTAATATCCATGCTGCTTCGCACAGGATCGGCACATAGACCCAGGCTTATACTGCATGCTTCAATAGGGCTAGATCAATAGGCGTTTTGAGCGCCGTGCGCACTCACAGACATCTATCTGGCCCATATCTGATGCGGCCATCCCTGCTTTTGTGTGGGATACATCGGACTATGTCCATTGCATTGCACGGAGACCACGGGGCCTCCATGCAAAGCATCATCAGAGCTGGAGACACAGCAGTGCTGTGCCCTCAGCTCCTTTGATGATCCATCGGGAACCTTCTGTTTTACCAAACCATGTAATATGAAGGACTTTCTAAACCATCCAAGTCTACCTGTGTTCAATCGCAGAGGACCCGGCACTACATAGTTGTTGGTAGATCTAAAGGATATCTGACAGAGATCTAAAAAGGTGTATGGCCAGCTTTACCCATCAATGGGTCACTCCAATTCTACAATAAAGTAGTAGGGATGTTATGTTACTCATACCAAGCTTGTTCCCTACTGCACATTGCCTAAATTATACTGTTTTGCCAAAATAATTCCTACTTTTAACGATTAACCTGCTTCCACTTTGTGCTGATATTTTAAACGCATAAATGCACCATTTACTAATCTATACATATGTTTGGACACCATTTTCCAGCTTTGAACTACAAGAAACATTAGAGGACAGTGGGACAGTGATCAGAGGATTTGCTGGAAGGGGACAGTAAGTTTGGAGTTCTAGTCCTGAGTGCTCCTCCTGTGTGTGTAGACAGCTGCAGTGGAGATTTCGAGTGATTCCATCTATTCCAGTTATGGGGAGGTAATAAACGCCGCCACATTCTGACACATTCAGCATGAAGAGTCTCCGAGTGACACCGACCCCGATACAGACACCGTGCGGCCGAATCATACAAAGCAAATACTACAAAGTGTGAGCTCACACTTCACGCTGCGCTACCAGAACGCGTTTCACCTCGCGCGCTTTACATTAGATTTAATAGACAAAGATTTCCAGTTGCCAAGTCACTAAAAACTGCAAGTCTTCAAGAAACCTCTAAAAAGATGAACTCAGCCGCACAAGAGTCACATGAACAACTCCCAATCTGATAGAATATTGTTCCTGGATATAAGGAATGAAAAAGTTAGGCCAAAACTTCCCCATAGTTTTTCCCTTATTGAAAAGTATAAAAGGACAAAACTGGAGCGGGAATCAGATTGACCTGTTTTCCACGCCAATATTCTGACCTGGGACCCCCATTCTCCATAGAGTGATAACCACTGAACCACTGCTGCCTATGTACAGGATCACCCTAATCATTATATCATAGGATCGGGTCAACCAAAGCAACCCGATGACAAGCTGACCGCACATTGGTCGATACCCATGTGACGATCAGACGATCAATTAGGAAGAGGTGACGTAAGAATCACCAAACAATCTTTCCTCGAATCCATGCGCACAACTTTGCGTAATCTATTCCCATTCAATTCTTTGTCCCAATCCAAAGTAATTTAACAAGGATTTACCGAGTTCACTGTTCGATCAGCATTTCTTCAAGTGGGATCAATCAATCTGAAGAAAGGGGGGTCATTTCCGATTCTCGAACAATGACCGCGCTCGACTGCTCTCAATCGAGGATCAATCAGATGGGAATTTATGTATACCACTTTGCAAATGAATCCCTTTTCGATGGAGACCCTGGTCCTGTGTTGTGAGCTATATTCCTATCAGTCTGGCTCTCCACGCTGCTTGTCAGATCAACCAGGATTTACGGACATGTTTGTTCCCGGTTCGATCAACATTTCTCGAGCAGGATTGGAAAGGCAAACATGTGCACGTTGCTTGAATCTATCAAAATAAAATCGAGCCATGTATGAAGAGACATTCTCAGATCTCAGATGGGTGTAGTGCAATACAACATTCAGTGAAGTAGTGTTTTCATCCAAAGTGAACAGAAAGGCGACAAGCAGACCAGCACCTCTTCATTGCTCATTCACAATGTATCTTCTCCTTTAATTCTCCTGAAGTCTGGCTGCAATAGAAGCCAACGTTCCACTCTGCCGCCAGATCACTTTGTACAAAACATAGTTCATCAAGTCGTTTCAGCTCCTAAGAAACTCATGTCAACCTCATGCCGACCTATTTCCACATTACATTTCACTGCGGCCGTCATCAATCACCCCAACACAATCCTCATGACTTGCACTAAATTACTTTACGAATTAAGTATTGTTTAAAGCAAAAACAAAAAAAAACCTATATATGTGCAATGAATCTGAAAAGTTTTGCAAATCCTCTCTTTGTAAAGTGGTAATAGGCTGATAAAATATAAGATTGTAAAAACCATGTACGTAGTATGGGAACTCATTGTAAAGCTCTGAGACCTATATTGTGCCTATGAAAACACTTCTGAACTAAAACATCTTCCCTACAGAAACTACAAATAATACAAACCTGTGGGTCCCTTGAGGGGTTGAAAAAGAAATGGACAGGGGTCGCGGGATTCACTGAAAGTATCAGGACGGTGCAATGCAAACTGTGCAATGTCACTGATGGGTGGGAGGTTTGCAAGCAGAGCAATAGCCCTTCCTCCTAACTTAGTGATATGTGGGGTGGGAAGTGAGGAGTAAAGGCCCCATACACGCCCCGACTTTCCGTCCGATTGATTATAAACAATCAATGTTTTCCAATACAAGGATCTTTGATCGATCGGACTGTATTTCATTATACCCTCAAATAAAGCAACCAATTATTGTCCGATTTTACAGGAGAAATACAGGAGAATGTTAAAACATATATACATCCTAGCACAACCTGACAGATGATTCTACACACACCACAGTGTTTGAAACAGGAAGTAAAAGTATGATAATTAGTTAGATCAGACCTAAATTGGTCGGGTCATAAGAAATAGTAGCCGACTGAATACAATTTAGATTCGATCGAGAAAAATCACATTCCGACCGATTATTCCCAAAAGTTCGATCGAAGTTACTCGGTCGAACCATGTGGGCACTGACTGATTTTTGGAAGACCGATGCAAAAAATCGATTGTTTTTAATCGATCGGACGGAAAATCGGGGAGTGTATGGGGGCCTTTAGAGTAAGGAGGAAGGGCCGTATAAAAAAATAAAAAATATAACAGAGGGGACATAACATTTACCCAATTACGCTGGAAGCGCGGACGCTGAGTGTCACTTCCAGTACTTGGAGCGCAGAAGTGACACTTCACAACATCACTTTCTGTAGGTTTAAAGGGTCGCGGCATTAGGAAGGTTGAGAACCACTATATAATGTTCTATTGTATTTGTTATAGCAATGTAACTTCACTGCAAGACAGAAAGGTGAGAGATTTCATCAGGAAACTGATATGTGCAAGACAGAATTATGTAAAAGGTTTACACAACCCTCTAGTCATCTCTACGCCAACATACAAGACAAAAACTTCTGCAGAAAAAAGTTCTCAACTTTTTCCTTTGCCCATTCTAAGGCTTAAGCCCCCCATACACGTTCCGATTTTTCGTACGAATTTGGCCCGACCGACCAGGATGGTCGGGAGATTATTGATCGGGAGATTAATTGGATGCGGAATAATTTCTCAAAATCGGTTGGGACCGCTTCGGACCTGTCCATAAATTTTGGTCGATCTGCTGGTAATAAATAGTGTCGGGCCAATCGATCGGTGATCATTCACATTCCGATTCTTCATGCCAGCCGACCGACCATAACATTTTAGGTGAAAATCGGGTGACCCGATCAGATGAAAAATCGGTCAGGAGAAAAATTTAGTTGGTCATTTGTTAGATGATGACTAAGGGGACACAATTACCTTACTCCTTCGTTCCTGTGTGCTCGTCTCTGACTTTGACAACAAAGAGAACCTGTCACACGAAGAGGAGGAAGATATATGGTTTTTACCTTTTTAATCATCTACTAAGGTAAAAACACATCTACGAAGGGGAAGCAATGTATGTAAGTGGGCAAAGGGATCCATTTTAAGTGAACAGGCTTTCAACTTCCAGGGTTCAACTAAAGCTGGCCATAAACATGCCGTTTATGGCCCACATGGGGC
>CM070032.1:217732394-217745575 GCA_036250615.1 Ptychadena robeensis
GGCAATGTCTGTGGGATACGTCGGGACCCCTGCTAAGCGTATACGCTTAGCGTAGGGGTCTCAACGTATAATGGAAACAAGCCCTTAAGCCCCCCATACACTACATACAATTACCATGCAATTTCTGTACAACCAACTTTTCTTCTACCAAAACCATGTAATATGAGGACCTTTCTACACCTTCCAATCACTATGTATTCTATCAGGGAGGTCACTATACTACATAGTTGTTGGTAGGTCTGATGAAATTGTATGGAGGAATCTAGGTATGGGTGGCTTTAGTTGTGCTTTATAAGTAAAGAGGGAAAGGATGTTTACTAATATGTAACAAAATATTTGAGTATAAGTACCTACCACAAAGAAGGTGTTGGGAGGCCCCCCAAGCTAATAGTATATATAATAAACACATTAAAGGCATTTAAACACTTTACAAAGAAAGTTTGGAGTTTAAGCAATATGCTTTATCCTCTAACTTCAGTCATTAAAGGAAGCCTCCCTCCCAGGCTTAATCATGGGACTAGAAGCACAAGTAAACAGAATCTAGAAGGATATTGGAACCATTCCTGTACTATTTCCATCTGGCAGCTGAGAAAATCATGAAATACTGGCATAGTGTGGATAGCTTATGACCTGGGCCCATAGGAGGTGAAAAGGTTAATAGGTCACACTATCTCGTAGCCTCTCCCTCAGATTGGCACAGCATGACACCAACTGAGAACAAATGGCACGAGCAGAAAATAGCGGCCATCACTTGAATGAACTTGTTCACTTGTCACAGAAACACAAGGCTAGCTTTCTGTTTGCCGAACTTCATTTACTGCAACTACTGAGACAATGAACCTTCTAAAGCAGGCCATACACGGGTCAGATTTTCAATCAATCAACTTAAAACTATCAATTTTTAAGTCGGTATAAAATTGTATGTCGATTGTATCATGGGCCATATGTAGCACAAGATTTTTGATCGATTTTTTTTTAATGTTTTTTTTCAATCCACAAAACAATCGATCCAAAATAGTCTGATTGAAATTTCAATCAGAAGTGAGGTAGGGTAGAAAAAAATCTATCAAAAATTGGTTGCCCACACTTGGTTCTCAAAATAGCGAACCAATTTTCAATCGACCGATCAAAATTTACCATCCAGTCCGATCAAAAAACGACTGAATTTTCACTCAATTTTGATCGGATTAAAGCCCCCCATACACGTCTAGATTTTTCATCCAATCAACTCAATTCAATCAATTTTGTTGGTTGAAAATCTATGGCAGCCCACATGGTTAGATCAACCTAAACCAATTAAAATTGGGGGAAAAATTGATTGAAAAAGGATTGGACGTGTTGGTAAATTTAAATTGGTTGTATTGAAATGCATTACACTTTCAGTCTATCTACAGAAAAGTTGATCAAATATCTGTTACTACAGTTAACAAACATACAATCAATCACAGATTTCCCTGACTCCAAAAAATTGATCTTTTTTAGTTGATTGAACAGAAAATCTAGACGTGTGTGGCTAGCTTAAGTCGATTTAACCAGGTGGGCAATCAATTGATTCAATTTTCAATCAATCGACTAAAAAATTGATCGTTTTAAGTCGATTGATTGAAAATCTGACCCGTGTATGGGCTGCTTAAGAATAATATCAGCTACACCAAGAGAACTGTGAAGGACGAGAGCGTGGGATGCCATGTTTATTTCAAAGTCTCACCCTTAACGTGGGTTTACACGTGTAAATATTTTGTTCGATCGACTGCCGATTAGATTTTTCGATAGATTTTTTTTGTCGAAAATCGTTCGTCCATTTATCGAATGTGACATTAGATTTTTTTGTTCGTTCATCCCGATATCGAATGAAAATACATTCAGAATTACTACGACCGATAAAAATTTACCAACATGTTCGATGACCTTTATTTTGTTCAAGATCTAACAAAATGTATCCATCGAACAAATTGGCCATTCTAGATTTTTGTTCAATCAACCAAAAAATTGTCATTGATTGGACGAAAAAATCTACATGTGTAAACCCACCTTTAGTGCTGCAAAGGACCGAGCTGTGTATAAAGCATATACAGTAAGGGGCCAAAGTTACTAGTCCCCCCCTCATGAAATTTTACAACACTCTAAATTTTTCCATGAAAATTACCATTATTTGTATATTGTATACCATTACGTTATTTGTTATTAAGGAACAAATACACTATAACAACAATTGACACAGATGAGATATCAAAAATGATTAGCCCCCTGGCCATTAATAGTGTCCCCTTTCTGAGTCACAACTGATAAAACTCTTTAGGCGTAGTTCTTTATAGGTTGCCACGGGTCTCCTGAACGTTATAGCTGTTGCAAATTGCATGGAGATTCACTTTACCCACCACAGATTCTCAATAGGATTGAGGTCTGAACTCTGTGCATGCTATTCCAGGACATTTTTTTTGGTATCATTGAGGAACTGTTGAACGAAGGGGAGGGTGCTGCCCCATAGACCTCTATATAATGGAGGGACGTTTGTTTTCCAGCCCACATCAATGACGCCGGCAACTTGGACAGGGTAAGGGAAATACGCCCATACCGCTTAAAACATCACAGTAGGGGCTGACCGCTAGGGAGGTTAAACAACCGATTTTGCAGCCAGAGATGTGCATGCTCGGTATATTGTGGCTTGCGGAGTCCTTGAAAAATTCATACAAGGGCATTACTTCATGCTTTGATGCCGTCATTCAAGGTGAATGAGCTGCTTTACTGGGTTATAATTTTGTCCCGTTTCCTTTGAGGACGGCACACTCAGTCAGAAAGATGCTGCAGTCTGCATTAATATTAATGCTGGGAAGTCGGCACTCCGCTGTGCACTAAAAAGCAAAAAGCATTTTTTGTATATAAGGATAAAAGCCAGGAGTGTGTTTTAAGTGTATAAAGGGTCTAAGAAGAATGCTTGCTTATTTTTTTTTAATGATGTCCTCATTCAATTAACCTCCTGGGTGGATTTTGCTGGGGCAAAAAGCCACTGTACAGGCAATAAGTGTACTCCACTGCGAGTCCCCACCCTCCCCGCACCTCTCTTCACATCGCCGGCTATGTGAGCTGGGAAAAGTGGCACCACCTCCTTTAACATGGAGGTCTATGGCACCACTGCCCCTTCAATGTCACCTAAAACTTTGCCAGAAGCAATCAGCAACCGGGATCGGGAACACTCGCTGGAGTTTTGCATGCCTGCACAGATTCTGAAAAACGCTTAACACCAGCGCGTGTGCCCGATCCTGGTACGGTCGTCTACTGGCTTCGGGCATATCGCCAGGGAGGTTAAAAGAGGCTCACAGGGAAAGACTGAAGTACAAATGGAGAGACACACTGACACATGCAAAAGTGTCAGAAAGAGAACTATTCAAGAAGGTAATCCAGGAGATGCTGAAATTAGCATGCAAAAGTGTGTTAATTGTATGCAGACTGAAACTGAGCCAAACAAGTAACACAGCTGCTGTGCTTTATTGGCTCAGTTTCAGTCTACATACAATAGGCAAGCTGACATCGAATATAGGGCATCTCATTGACCATCATTGAGAGCAGGATTTACAGAAGACACAAAAAAGTGAGTGCTAGGCCCCTTCTTTTTGGAGATTGCTGGTTTAACAGACTGAGAAAATCTTTTGAAAACTGCCCGTTCCCAGAAAGAAATGACTGAAAGACATTCGTTACCAGCTCTAATTGCTATTCAGGGCCCTCTATTCTAGTAACCGGTTTTCCACCCTTGTAAAGTGCACAGATTGCCATATAACATCCATCCAAATCTGCAAACTGGCCCCACCACACTATACAGCCAATAGAGGTGTGTAAGGGTGAACCTTCTACCACTATGCTTCTCATTGTCCAGTTGTGAAATTTAAAAGAAAAGTTTAAAGCCCGCCCCCCATACACAGATTGATTTTCCGTTTGGTCGATGAACAAACGATCGCCGTTTCTTTCAGTGATCGAAAAAGGTAAAACTATCTGGTCCGTAAATCCCAGTCGATCGTGGATGGGGACCACATGGCCCACTCACAGCCAGCGCTGCCTGACACACAGCTCAGTCGGGACACAGGGAAGGGGGTGGAGCCGAGCTGCTGTGTACAGTGCGGGGGAGCCCCCCTCCTTGCAGCCATCCTGTGTCCCGCTCTCAGCTCTGCCTGTCAGCAGCTCCCAGCCGGTGTTGCAAGATATTTTCCTACCCCGTGATATTTTCCAAAACATATCAACACCGGGTGTACACAGGACCCCATCGAACGGGAATCGGTGTGCAAAGCGGTGCACACCGATTTACCGTTCTTGCTGCGGAGATCAAGAGTAGCAGCGATGTGACGTCACACTGCGATCCATTGCTGGTTGATCAAATGGGTATCAACCAATGTATACTAGATTGTAAGCCCGTCCGGGCAGGGTCCTCTACTCCTCCTGTGTCATTACCTGTACCTGTGTGTTACACTGTGTTGTATCTCCACTCTAATGTATTGTACAGCGCTGCGTAGTATGCTGGCGCTATATAAATAAATGTTAATAATAATAATGTATGGGGGGGGGGGGTATGGCTTAAGAATTAAGTACAAAAGGTCCCAAAATTAGTGTAAACCTTGGTTCAGGGACTTGATGGCATCTTGTACAAGGCAGGGCAATTACAGCAATTCTTCTAGCACATAACTGTGACCATTACCAACTTTAAAGACCAGAAACAGGACAGAACAGTTTACGTTTAGCGGAGGAAACGGAAGGAAGTGACATTCATTCTGTCACTCGTATCCTTTCCACAAACTATCACATCAACTTTCCTGCCTTATATTTCCTTCCCAGTGGAACTATAAAGGAAGATATTGTAATGCAATATAACATAGGCGTTGTGTCATACAGACCAACCACAAAGTGAGCGTTTTCGGTTGTGTTTGTTTGACTTCTTCCTCTTTTTGAGAAAACAGGTGCTACTTGATAATGATATCACTGAGATCCAAAGAGATTATTTATTAACCTAAAAAAATAAAGGTTTATGATGGTAAACTGCACAGTAAAGTCCTGTAAGAGAAGTGTATGGAGTGAACAAGTTTTTAAACATATTTTACAATCCATAAACTATAGAGATATGGTGACCAAAATAGTGTTAAGTCAAAGAAAGGACACCCCTCCTGTCAGCGTGCCTCACTTAGCACTCATCATATACCACCAGGATAATACTGGAGTGTGCAGACTGGTTTAGCAAGAGCAATCCACTACAAACAAGCCATCACTCACCATTGAGCCAACACCAGCAGCTAGAGCTGCCTTATCGCTGATAGGACTAATGCATCTATATACTTCAGAGCATGCTAAATATAATTCTATAAGTGCGGTGCTTTCAGAAAGCTTTTCTACAGTCTTGCTGGAAATACATAGCATATGAGAGCAAAGCCATTTACAGAGTTACAAATCATCTCCATATGATACTGCTTATACACAGCTGAATTCTACTGGTCTTAGTTCCCCTCCTCCAACATCCATGGACACTCAAAATTTGCACATTTAAACTTCCAAACCTACTTATCAGTGGAGATACAAGGTTCTCCACCATGCCCGGCTCAAAGCACGAGCCACAGAATGCCAATACAGCTAAATAAGGAAAGAGATATCAAGTATATGACCACAATGACGCCATGACCATGAGCTAACATTTACAACAAGTGTCGCAAACCTAGAAGTGAACTTTAAGAAGTTCATGGCGTGTCAAACTCAAATACACAGCTGGCTTAATTTAAACACTTGGACAAAGTTGCGGGCCAACCTTCATGTTTATTTACAAATATAATTATACATTTTTGGGCCATGGGCCAGAGTTTCACATCCATGGACCACACACACACACACTAGGAAAGAGGCACACCTGAACTACAAATAAACTGTACAGTGCAGACAGTTTGTGTAGTCCATGCATGCCGCCTCCCTGTGTGTACAGTGTGTGTAGTCCATGCATGCCCCCATCCCTCAATGTACAGTGTGTGTGTGTAGTCCATGTGTGCCCCCATCCCTGTGTGTACAGTGTGTGTAGTCCATGCATGCCCCCATCCCTGTGTGTACAGTGTGTGTAGTCCACGCATGCCCCCATCCCTGTGTGTACAGTGTGTGTAGTCCACGCATGCCGCATCCCTGTGTGTACAGTGTGTGTAGTCCATGCATGCCCCCGTCCCTGTGTGTACAGTGTGTGTACTTTGCCTAACCCGAGACCAATCCTGGTACACCTCCTCCACAGCGCTGCCATCCCTGCAGCACCCCTACCAGCTGACCTCACCCTGCCTTTGTGCTCCAACTCTAGGAGTAAATAACTATAGATCCCACACTACTCCAGGCAGCGTGTGCTCAGTGATTTCAGTGGAACGCACTGCTGAACAGCCAGGACTTGTAGTGCTACTTCCAGAGTAGGAAGGCGGTGGGGCGGCAAGTGTAGCTGGTGGGGGCTGCTGGGAAGGAAGATCTAGCAGATCTGTCATGGGCCAAGAACAGTGTTCTCCCCAGAATTTTTTTTCAGCCGGGCGGCGCGATGACGCCTGCATCGGTCCGGCGGCCTCTCTGATAGGCTGCCGGCCAGCGGCAGCACACAAGTCCTCTGCGGCGAGCAGCCTGACAGGCGGCGCCTCCCCATTCTTCAGGAGCGCGCCGCAGCCACTAAAAGACTCCGGCCCGCGGCTCCGGTAGTGTGCCGCGGGCCGGAGTCTTTCAGTGAAGTGAAGAATGGGAGGCGCCGCCTGTCAGGCTGCTCGCCGCAGAGGACTTGTGTGCTGCCGCTGGCCAGCAGCCTATCAGAGGTGAGCCGCGCCGAGGATGAAGAAGAGCCACATGCGGCTCTGGAGCCGGGGGTTGCCGACCCCTGGTATAGCGGGACGGAACTGCCGGGCGGGGACTAAAATCTCCCGGGCGGGCCGCCCGGCCAATCTGCTCTGGGGAGAACACTGAAGAATGTTTGCCAGAGTTTGGCACCTATGCTGTAATGCATCTCATTGGTCAGAATAACAGCCAAGCATGTCATTCATCTGTCTTCTTTCTTGAATAACACAGAACAAATATGCAGCCAGTGATAAAACAGGGGGATTGGCATTAAAACCATTTTTTTAGGTTAGTGGGTGGTTTTATATAGCTCTTAAAGCATACCAACAAGTACAATATGAAATAATAGTAGAGTGTTGTATCAGCCTGAAGAAGGGACCCGATACATCCTGAAAGCTTGCTTGTCTAATGACTTCAGTCAGCCATTTAAGGGGATCCCCTAAACTCCAAACTTCCTGTAATATAAAAGAATGAAAACTTCTGCCAGTGATATATACCTGTTCAATCTACAAAAATCTGAGTCATCCAGAATTAAAATACAGAGGAAACGTTGCCCTTGTGTAAATGAGTGATTTCCGGTTACTTTCTCTGGATACAGATTTGGTATTGAAGGTCATTCCACCATTTAGACAGTAAAAGCAGCTGAACTGCAAAGTGCCCTTAAATCCAAGGTTTAGTATAGAACAACCATTAAGCTTACACTTCTTGAGTTCCCATAAGATGTTTTATCTCAACACTAACTGGCTCTGAAACATTTAAAAAGAAAAAAAAAAGCTCCAAGGACAAACCCATTAAAATGCGCCAATTTCCTTACAGGAGAGTTAATAGTTAACAAAACAAAGAATGTAAGAAGAAGAAGTTTATAAAAATGTTTTGTGGATTCTAATTTATGTAAAAAGGTCATTGATCTGGAAGAGTCCACTTCCTTTGTTTTATCCAAACATGATTGGCCTATTCCAATCCACACATGTTCTAGTCCAGTGGTGGGCAACTGAGGTGACATGGAGGGCCACAAGTGCGGCCCTCGGTGTCACTAATGGGCCGCACATAACATGTAGGAGCGACAAAGTTGATTAGGAAAGCCGGGTCAGCGTGTGACCACTACACATGGTGATGTATGGAATTGCCCCATATACATCAATAAAGGTTATGTGCCTCGTAGATATTATCAAAGTAGGCAAGTGGAAGCATAGGCATTAAGGTGCCATCTGGGTCACTCATTAACTTTCATGTATGCCAATTAGCATGCTCCCCTTACCACTCTAAGAGGTTCCCAAGCGAGGGCGTGTCGGTGGAGGATCAGTGAACAGGTGAGTTCCTATGTCATATGCATTAAAAGGTCATAGGGGCCACAAGTGGAGGACCAAGTGGGGGGCCCCCAAACAACACCCAAAGTGCTGCAGGTTGGGCACCTGGGGTCTAGTCAGAAGCAGGTTAGAGCAAACTACAGAACACTACTCAGTTCAATGCCAAGTCATTTCATATACTCACATCACTCTAAAACAGAAAGAAATGTTGTTGTTCGGATATTTTTTTTAAAGAAAAGTCATTTGGTAAAAGTCATCAAGCAATTCCCTCTAATTGGCCTATTAACCTTTACAGTTGAGACTTGTTTGGCTCAGCCAAGGACACCGACATTTACTCAGATATCCAATGCATTCCCAGCCCCCCACCCCAGAATTTACAATTCTGCCGTCATGTCTGGGGTCTGCCGCAAGTATCCAACTCTACCAGTTTGGGCTCTTGATGTGGCCCGTTGGGAAAAAAAAGTCTCTCTGGTTCCCCTCAGCTTGTTCGCTTCAATCAGCATAACCAGGGTACACATTTTGTTTAAGTCGTTCTGTATTAAGAAAGCCAGTTAGAGGACTAATCAAATGTTGAAAATTCCATCTGTTCCTGTGACAAAAATTTGAGGGAAAAAAGATTTCCAGTTATGTCTACAAATCTGGAAGAGAAGGAAATTATCCCCAAAAAGGAAGACAGGCAGTTAGGTCAGGGGTTTAACCCCTCATGTAAAGAAACAGTTGAAAAGCCTATGTGATGTGTAATTGCCATTCTGTGCTCAAGTAATGCCTAGAGGAGTCCGTATGTTTGCTTCATGCAGTGAGTGAGCTGAGGGGAGCCAGTGTCTTGTCACAAGGTCTATGTATGTTGACCTAAATATGGCAGGTATGTTTATTTTTCTATTCCCCCTTTAGCAGTATGGTTATTTTCTATGGAAAGTGGTAAAGCAACCTTAAAAATATTACAATGTCCACGCCACACATCACCAATGACGCGAGGATAAAGGACATCTATACCATATGGCTCTGGTTCTGTCAAATTGAAGAACCCATTGTGGCCCTAGTCAAAAAGTTTGCCCACCACTTGATTGAGGTTTGTATTTCCAGTACACAATTCAGTGTGTAGAGCATGAAACAAGCACAAAGATGTAACAGGTTTTTGTCATCTATATTGGCAGATTTTAATATCGTGACATTCTGCTGTGCATGCACTAGACACAATGTGATCAGACACACACACACAAGCACAGGTCAGTCTCAGCTACCAGATTCCATACATATCAACATAAGGCCTTTAGCCAACACCATTCAAACATCAATGATGGCTCACAACAGATGTATACACACACAACACTATTTTGGAGTGCCAGAGCAGGCTATAAATAGTGTAATGTTTCATACAATAACAGTGGGATGAAGGCAAACCTCACAACTACCAAAAACATTCACAGATGTTAAGCCCCCCATACACCTTACAATCTTCCCATACAATTTCCTTATAAACAACTTTTCTACCAAAACCAAGTAATATGAGGACCTTTCTAAACCTTCCAACCACTATGTATTCTATCAGGGAGGACCCGGCACTACACAGCTGTGATATATACCTTCCAATCACTATGTATCCTATCAGGGGGGACCCGGCACTACATAGCAGTGATATATACCTTCCAATCACTATGTATTCTATCAGGGAGGACCCGGCACTACATAGCAGTGATATATACCTTCCAATCACTATGTATTCTATAAGGGAGGACCCGGCACTACATAGTGATATATACCCTCCAATCACTATGTATTCTATCAGGGAGGACCCGGCACTTCATAGTTGTTTGTAGATCTAATGGAAATTGAATGGAGTGATCTAAAGGTGTATGGGGTCTATAAAAAAGTATGAAATCAAACGATAATACCACCAAAATAAAACCGTTGCATTGTAAAAGCAAAACAGTTCCCACTTTGTTGACAGAAGTGAAAAATAACCTACTGGCAGGATCAACAGACAATTCTAAGAGCATGGAGAAATGCAAAAGGATCTGAACTTTGGAGTATTCCTTTCAGATCCGAGCGACAATCCAGCATGAAACTGACTGGATCCCTCCCGTAGATCTATATGTTGCAGGATAAGGTCATTTCTGTTTATATTTGGTAAAAAACTTGCAAAGCCATTTGGTACACACAAAACATTTGCATATTGTGACACAAATGGAAAGATTTGTGCGGGTTCTTCAGCTCAGTAGAATGCGGATCTTCTCCTCCCACACAAAATTATGTTTAATTCACTGCATATGTCACATTCTGGAATCACATTGGATAAAATCATTAAAGCAAGGAACACACGTATAGATATGGGCCAGATCGATGGCCGTTTCAAGCACCGTGCGAGCTCACAGCCATCTATCTGGGCCATATCATATGCGGCCATCCCAAACCGGGATATCGGACACGACCGTAGATGATGGCAGATGTCCTTTGCTTTTCACAGAAATCACGGGTCTCCATGCAAAGCATCGGCTGAGCTGGAGACACAAGAGTGTTGTGTTCCTGGCTCCTCCGATATCCGACGTCATCACGCTGCTGCAGGGAACATCGGACGGCTCCAATATCGAGCAGTGTGTTCCTTGCTTTAGCGCCAACTAAATGTATCCATCAACCAACACTGCAAGTCCGAACTGCAATTTAAAACAAGTTTAATATGGACCCAGATGCACCGTCACATTATTAGTGGTAGAGATGCTGAAATACTGACAAAGATCACATTCACATGTGCGGTTGCCAACCACCTGTTTACCGATGAAAACTACAGCTGCCCAGGGACACAACATGAGGCTTTCCCCGGTGCTTTTTTGGGTAGTCACCCATAGAGATAACATTAGGGCAGTTGTCAATATCTGACAACCATCTCTTGAACACCTTCACAATGCCGCTCTTAGCAAAACTGCAAGTGTGATTAAGGGATAAAGGTCCCCCCATACACTGCCATCGATCGCAAATGTCATCGATTGCGGCCAACAAGTGGTGCGCATAGATAAGCGTCCAATCTGATGTCCCCACCCTGCGCTTGATCGGTTCATCGATTGAACAGGTATCGACCCGTGTATGGGGACTTTACAATGGAACCACAACAGCTGTTCATTTTATTGAAAAAAATAAATAAAATAAAAAAAGATGTTACCCGATTGGCTCAGTTTTAGTCTGCTTACAATCTGATTTAAAAATTTCGGTATCTTGTTGGCCATCTGCTCCTTCAAAAGCAAACCTCTGAATATAACAGAGATCAACAAGAATGTACTACAAAGCATTCGTCTATGCCCCTATGCGATCCCTATGGGGTGAACGCCTGAAGAGTGACAAGGGGACCCCTAAAGATCTTCCAGGCTGCAGCGTATTTTGGGCACCTGGGTGCTGGAAACGCAGCATTTTCAGTTGTCCATATGAATGGTCCCCAAGTGTCCCAGACACCCGAAAGACACTTAATCCCCAAAGATGTGAAGGCCTCCCCTGCTCGTTTTTCAGGTGTCTGCCTGATTTGAATAATATGGGGGCTCTTCTTAACACGCCACCTGAAGAGAGGCAGGGTCACTTTCCAGGATGCTGTCCACTGTCAATGTACCAGGTGTAGCAACAGTATTTGTATGTCAGTATAATTATATTTATATATCTTGTTTACTTCACCAGGAAGCCGAGTCATCAACATAGCCGACATGCATGCATTCTTGATCGATGCAAAGAAGCATTTAATGCATGTTTTAGTAATGACATGTCATAGATGAACATATGCATCTCCCTCAGTAATCTGATGCGGCTGCGGTCCATTAAACCCAACTTTCTGAAAATAGCGCGATACAGATTTCCAAGCTATGTATGTAACGAAGCCACAGGTCCAGTCTTATTAAATAAATGATTGATCTTCAGCGCATCATTAAGCCCCCCATACACGTCCCGATTTTTCGTACGAATTTTGCCCGACCGACCAATGTGGTCGGGAGATTAATCGGATTCGGAATTATGTACCCGACCGATCCCGATTTCTCAAAATCGGCTGAAAAATCGGTCGGGACCGCTTCGGACCTGTCCGTAAATTTTTGGTCGATCTGCTGTTAATAAATAGGGTCGGGCTGATGGATTGGTGATAATCCGAATTACGATTTTTCGTGCCAGCCGACCGACCATAACATTTTAGGTGAAAATCGGGTGACAGGATCGGACGAAAAATCGGTCGGGAGAATAATCGGAATGTGTATGGGGGGCTTTAAACAGGATAGAAGTGGCAGGCCTAGAAAGCTTGATTCCAGTAAATCCTCCTCCGCATCCATCCCTGTGCCGCCCACTCCATCCTCACACCCCCTCTGTGCTCCCAGCATCCTCCGCACTTCTCTCTCTTCCCAGCTATCTCCCCACTACATGTGTATCCCTGGGTTGGTGAAGCAAGGCAGACACGAACCAACTTTTGCTCGATGGATCTTCGATTAGATGCAATTGTGCAATTTAAATGCTGTATTGATTAATAGTAACAACACACAGTATGATCGATGCAAAACCCCTCATTCCTTTCCAAAGCCCTGTGCTCATCCTCTGGAATATAATCGAATACAGATCCATCAAAGTACCTAGAAAACCTGTCAGATACTTGTATCGCTAACTGAACATTTTCCAACATGTCCGATCCCAACTCATACTCCATCAGTTTTGATAGATTCAGATAAAAAGGATTCAATTTTCAAATTATTGATCAATTTTTGAAGGTAGATCTAACGGCAAAATCCATCACAATATCAGCAGTTATGTTTCCCCATAAGGCTCGGTTTATATGGCGTTTAGGCATGCGCCAATACTGCAATTGGGATGCGCATCCAATACATGTTCTCCTGCCCCACTTGTTCACGCGGCTTTCAACGGGTCCACTGGCCGAAAGGTTAACGGGGTATCGGCACATCCCTTAAAGCAGTGGTTCCAAAACTGGGGGGGCAGGGGGGTATAAAAGTATTCCAGGGGGACACAGACCCTCATTCTTAACTTGTGTTTGAATAGGGAGGGGGAGTTCAATAATGTTCCTAAATAGAAAAGGGGGGGGGGGGG
>CM070032.1:217762411-217785456 GCA_036250615.1 Ptychadena robeensis
AGATAGATAGATAGATAGATAGATAGATAGATAGATAGATAGATAGATAGATAGAGAACTATACATATGTATATCAGACATACAGACCTGGACATACAAATTATAGTCCTAGTATGAATTGGCGGTAGTCCGAGGTGTGGCCAAAGGTATTTTTTTAGTCATACTGGAGCAAACCTAGTTTTACTTGTAGCCCCATGAGCCTAACCATATTCATCATGCACTCTTATACGGGTGACAATAAGGTAGTGTTTGTTGTACAAATACAGCAATAGATAATATTGGGGGGGGGGGGGGGGGGGGGGGGTGATTGTCATAGACAATGGACTGGGCCACACTTCATGCATGTTCATGAGATAAAAGGTGAATATGAACTTAATAGGCAATAAGAAACATCTGATGGCTAATCCAAAAGTCCGAAAAATAAGCTCCTGCCTTTACTGTAGGTAGGTTACAGATAGGTACATTAAGAATAAATATGTTCCTTGCCTCAGAATCTTCCAAAATGTAAAGAAATGGTACAGACTGGTAGACTTTTCAATGGTTCTGACTTTGAGGCCATGGCCAAATATAATCTTTAAAATGGATCAGCGTTGTATTTTCCTGGCACGTTCCTTCTTCTTGATTCTCTTGACATTTCCAGCTCCTTCTTTCTTGATCTGTTCATCTGCTTGTTGTGTTTTCTTTCCAGAGGCAACGGTGCAAAAAACAGGATTTGCTTCCTAGTTGTTTTTGTATTGGTCCCCTTCTCATCATTGATTAAGGGCTGATACATTTATCTTGTGTCCACCATAGGGCTAGAAAAGATGAAGACCTTACTCTGATGTGGCTCTTCACTTGTATATTGTGGGCAAGTCCCAACACACAGCCTGAAGACTAGTCAAAATGATGTTTCCATTCTCCCAAGTCACCTGGGGTTACTGACACACCCGTAGGCATGTTTAAGAACCAGAGTGTTGTGGCCAGGTAATGGATATTTGTAGTAGTGTTCTACCAAAGCTTCAAGATCTGGAAACAATATATCCGCCTCAAGGTAAAGTTTGGTGTCCTACAAAAACCAACAGAAGCAAGTTAGAATAAGATTTAACACTACATTGCAAGACAACTGTGTAAAATAAACAATACCTTAAGGTTTACATTGAGGACAGCGTGTCCAGGAGTGGTCCTATCATGTTTGGTGCCCTGGGCAGTCAACACCCCCTTTGTGATGTCTGACCTGAGGGTGGTAGCCATATCTGACAGTAGGATCTGTTTAGTGGGGTTCTGGGGGTCAGAATCACTGCGGGCTCACCAAGGATAGGCAAGTATGCCCGAACCCAGCTAGGGGTGAATTTCTTTTTGGTTCGGGAAAACTGCCAGGGTTGAAATGTAATTTAGGTACAGGATATAAATGCAGGAGTTGAGGATGCTGCCCAACAATCTACAGAGGTTGGGGAATACAATATGTAGTGGAGATGGAACTGGCTAGATCAGTGGTTCCCAAACTTTCCCTGCAGGACCCCCCTTTTCTATTTAGGAACATTATCAAGCCCCAATTCCCTATTCAAACACAGATTAAGAATAAGAGCCTGCGCCCCCCTGGAATACTTTTGTGCCCCCAGGTTGGGAACCACTGGGCTAGATGGTGATGTTATAAATGAGAAGATGGGTAGCCCAGAATGCAGAGGTTGGTTTTCGATATTAAAAGTAGGAGAAAGTTTAATGGGCCGAGAGTTCCAGAGAGTAGGAGTGGCCCTAGAGAAGCCTTGAAGCCGCACATGTGATGTTATGAGTGGAGATGGTTGGATGCTATTCGTATGACCTTCTTTTATGAAAGCGACAGCATACAAGGTACAGTAACCCACAACCACCAATCATTTTACAGAGATAAGTGAAAAACAATTGTCCATATTATTAAAGGATTTGTTCTACATAAACCATAGATTTTACATTTGGAAATAAATTAGAAATATATAAATAAACTTGATATAAGCCCCAATATATACTGTATTTGCCACTTTGCACAAACCTTTTCATATATTCTGTAGTTTCTTAACTTGACATCTTGTTTATCCCATACCACTATAACCTATAAAAGAAGAGAACACCATGAAATCAAAAATAAAGGCATTAGGCAAATATTCCATTGTGCTGACTGTACGCAGCCTCATAATCATACTGTGAAGTGACCCTGTCATTTTTACAAACGATTATCTTGGGCCATCAGGAAACAGGAAATGTCTGTAAAAATATACAGTACGGTATGTAAAACTGAAAGCTAAAGGGTAAGATGTAGGAATTCTGTATGCAGAACTGGTATATACCTTTCCGGCCTTTGCCGATTTTCTAATGCAGAAGAGTCCATTCAGGGGGTTTCCTGTGATATCCAAGGCTTTGAACATCCTGAAAAAACAATGCATTCGTTTATCTTCAGCTTAACAGGGAACAGCAGTTATCTCTTTGGCCTGCTGTGCAGAAATATTTACAGAGAAGCTGACTGCTGGCTGATATGAATAGTGGTACTTTCTTAACTCCAGAACTCCAAAAACCTATGGTAGTCATAAGGCCCCCATTCTCGCCTAGATTTAATTCAATCAATTTTTTTTGTTGATTGATTGAAAATCTATGGCAGCCCACATGGTTAGATTGACTTTATACGATTAAAATTGGGAAAACTTTCGATCAAATAATGATCGGACATGCTAGAAAATTTTAATTGGTTGTATTGAAATTGAACCTTAATTTAATTCCGCTTTTAGTCCAAAAAAAATTGATCAAATATCTGTTACTACAGTTGTCATAGATTACAATCACAGATTTCCCTGACCCAAACTGAAAATCTAGACGTGTATGGGGGCCTCTACACGCATCAATTTTTGCTCAATTGATGTTAACCTTTGAGCTTAAAACTTTTATTCCTCAAGGGTTAAAACATACCTGACAATACACTTATTTTAAATAAATTATTACATATATTAATGAAATTAAAATAAGGGGCGATTTGACCCCTACTCATTTCCAAAGGGTTAAAACCCAGCAATTAAAAAAAAAATAAAAAAATTTAAAATAAATGGAATAAATATAGAGGCTATATTGACCACTTCTAATTTCTAAAGGGTTTAAATATACCCAGCAAAAGCTGCTAATTTAAAAAAATGCAAAAAGAAAAAAAATTTCTAACCCCGCCCCACAAAAAAAACCTTTATATGTAATAATTAAAAAAATTATAACATATAAAAATGGAATAAAGGGGGGCGAATTGACCCCCTTTTCATTCCCAAAGAGTTTAAACATACTTGGAAATAGCTGCTGACTAAAACATACAATTTAAAAATATAATTATAAAATACCCTTGAAATCTTTATATCTAATCATTTAAAAAAATATTATTATATATAAAAAGAAAGGATCTTTATTCCTTAAAGAAATGTATTCCTTTTTATCTGTTTCGATCGACCAAAGGTGATGGAAATTAAAACATAAAATCGACATGTTGGTAAATTTTTACCGGGTTTTCTAGGTATTTGGATGGTACTATGGAGTGTGTGCACATGGATAAGGAGAGTACTTGATTGGTTTTGAATGGATCACACTGTGTGGAACAATCTATCAATGTCGGAAATAGCACTAAAGACCAGTTAGCCCACTGGCCTCTTTTGTGGCACCCTACAACAGGAACTTTAATTATTCCTGGTATACACAATGATATAGGATTTTAACGGCCAAATTTCATGTAAGTCCCATATCATTGTGTATACCAGGAATAAGTTCCTGTTGTAAGGTGCCACAAATGAGGCCAGTGGGCTGGTGCGATTTCCGATGTTATCTTGGGGGATGTTGGCCAGTTACCAATAACACTTCAGGCACTTTTGGTTTATTACAATCTATCACTGTTAAGCAGGGTACAGGCGGCTCAATATTCGAGCCGTCCGATGTACCCTGCAGCAGCGTGATGATGTCATCACGCTGCTGTCAGATATCGGAGGATATCAGTTCTGCTCTCCCCGGCTCAGCCCAGCTTTGCCTGTAGACCCACGGTCTCTAGGCAAAGCATCGGACATCGGCCGTATTTACAGTCATGTTCGATAAGGCTGTTTTCCAGCAGGATTGATTTGTCCCGCTCGAAAACACAGATGGAGGCAGATTATATGGGTCAGATAGATGGCTGTGAGCGCGCACAGTGCTCGAAACAGCCATCGATTTGACCCATATCTCCACATCTGTACCCTGCTTTAGCCTGACACCCAATATTGTTATCACATAAGTCGATCGTCTATTCGTATATGGCTTTAGATTTCCTGTGCTTGCTAGAGAATGCATATGATCCTAATCTCAGCAACCCCACACACTATCTGTAAAATATGGATTTCATTTTCAGATTGTATACTCTCTTTTTAAGCGTCCCTCACTCACATCCTCACTCGATTGCGGTCATGACTGCCACCATTTAATACTTATGGGTAACTGAGGGTTAGACGCGACATGTTCTATGTGTCCTACAGTAGTGGTTAACAGGTAGTTCCCAACCAACGTTTAAAACTTAACCCAACAAAGCTTCCACCAGCAATGGAATACCATTAATTAATTATTATTAATGATAATAGGATCAGTTTAATCTAGGCAGCCAATTAATTTCTATAATTAATTATGTGTTCAGTAGACTAAAAGCAAACACTAATTACCTCTCAACATCTGAGGAGTCACATGTGTCCACAAAGACCGAAGGAGGCAGAGATACCTTAAAAATAAACAATTTGATTAAAACAAAGCCTTGTGCAGTCTAGGTAATGGACAAATATATAACTAAATATAACTAAAAATTATGGTGACTGTAATATGCACTTTATACTACGACCTCTAGCAGGCGAATCATCCTCCAGGCATTATCTCCACTTTTTGCAGGGAATGAGCGGAGGGGAGACACAGTGTCTTAACACCAAGGTGACAAAGGGCCAGATTAAAATAAAGGGCCGGATATGGCCCCTGGGCCTTAGTTTGCTCACGCCATCACCAAATTTGCTGGTGATGTAGAGAATGGTTGTTGGGAAAAAATTTTAATAGTAAGCCAACTGGTATTATTCCAGCACATGTAGTTTTTGCATAAGTAAAGCTAGGTACACACAGGTAGATCTTTAAAAAGATTCAAGTACAATCAATCAACGTGCGCGGTCAAGGTGCTTGATTGTACTCTAATCTGTTTAAAAAGCTGCCCATGTGTGCCAGCTTTACATGTTGGAAAACCCCATTCAATCTCCATTACTTTGCATGGAACATGAGTCTTCAGTATTGGCTGCCTCCTGCACAGCTGTCCGCTATCAGTGTGAAGGGGCGGAGTAGGCACTCCTCACTCGGAAGCTGTGTGAGTGAGGCTGCTTCTCTAGCGTGTTGTGATTCACATGGGCTGCAAGCTGGGGAGAATGGGTCCCCATTGAATGGGAATCGATGTGCACATTGATTTCCGTTCAATTGATTGATTCTACACACGGGAATCTGCCCGTTAAGGTTAAGTCAAAATTTTGTCTGAAGACCTTTCTTCATCTCCAGCAACTTTAGTGATCATATCACGTTCAGGGGACTTTGCAATAAACTCCCAGCTAGTCTAAGTAAAAATAAAAAAAAGTAGAAAACTGCAGTGCAATGTGTGATATGGTCATGAAATAAATTGATTCTGCCAAACTGTTTTGTGTCCACAATTGCCACAGAATCCTGCGTACCTTTTCGTAGTCTCCTTCACTGTCACTTTCCTCATTCAGATCTTTGAAGGCTGGTGATCGAACTGGAGTTTCTACTGTCTTATCTATAAAGCTCTGACCATCAGGTGGTGACCTCCTGGAAAACAAAAAAAAAAATATATTTTAAATAAAATCCCTAAAGTGGGCAACACTTTTTGTTTTCCCTAATAACTCTTCCTAAAACCCCTCATACACACTTAGATTTTGTCGGCCGATCGACCGCCGAAAAATCGGGTGCCGATCTTAAGCTTAAAGAGACTAAATCGGCAGCCAAATCCATCTAAGCCATTACGTAATTCTAAGTTCACTCTGATGCTTTAGACGGGGACACAGTGTCCCTGTCTAAAGTATGTCTCCTTAGCTCCAAGGGATCTGAGATCGGGGGCTTGGGAATCAGCTGTCTGCAGCTGCCTCTTGCTTCTCTCCCTGTGAGGGGGGAAGGGGGAGGTGCTAGCAGCTACCTTCCCTCTCCCTTCTAGGTTGACATACAACACAGCCAGCTAGATGCTGTCTGCCGGGTCTCCCTAGCTCACAGCACGAGCGCTAGAGACCCGCCGGACAGCGCTGGCACACAAAGGGTTCCCGGGCCGATTGTGACCCGACGACCCGATCAGATTCCATATTTATCTGCCTGGCTTATGGGTGGTTAATTCAGTGCAATTTAGCAAGGTCCACTGAGGGCGTTTATTATGGTTTTCAAAGGGAAGTGTCTCTTTAAGTGTTCCCATACACCTTTAAAATTCTCTGTCAGATTTCCTTTAGATCTCTTTTTGTTTTACCAAAACCATGTAATATGAGGGACTTTCTTAACCATCAAGTCTACCTGTGTTCAATCACAGAGGACCCGTCACTACATAGTTGTTGGTAGATCTAATGGATATCTGACAGAGAGATCTTAAGCTAGGAACACACGGCTCGATTTAAGCATACAATCGATGTAAAATTAGATTGAAGAACCTCGATTTTGGTATTTTATCGATTGTACCGTGTGCGCTATAGTGTCATACAATCGTAGTACAATATCGATGTAGAGAACATCGATTATTGACTAAAGTCGCCGATGCCATTGATGTCCTACAAACAGTAAACTATCACTTCCTCGAATACAATTGTACGATGAAAATGAAAAAGTAGTTCGATCATGGTACAATTCAACGATAATTTTCCAACTAGTCCGATCACTTTTCAATCGATGTAAAGCTCTTCATCGAACTAAAATCGTCGATTGTACCATGTGTCAGGGCTACGATTTTGGTACAATCGATGTAATTTTTCATTGATTTACATCGATTGTACGCTTAAATCGAGCCGTGTGTTCCTAGCTTTAAGGTGTATGGCCAGCCTGAGTCTAAAGTAGGGATCTGAGACATCCTGAAAGTTTGGTTCTTTATTGATTTCAGTTAGCCAATAATGGTATCACTTCAAATCCAAACTTCCTGTTTTGGTTTTGCTAAGCAAGGGTAATTAAATGAACCCTAATAATTTTTTTTTTGTTGACTTAAAATTATTAATTTTTAAGTTGATCAAGCGTAAATCGTTTCCTGGCCACCTGATACAATCAACCAAGTGTTTAAAAATGATTAGATATGTGAGTAACTTTTAGTCAATCGTACAAGTATCTGGTGGGTTTCTAGGTATTTACGGACGTAACGATAGTTTGATCGTAACAAATTTAGTTGTGTGGTAGAACAATCAATTGATGTTCAATGATCAATCGAAATTTGAATCACACAAGAAGAACGAATCGGAGATCAATCAAAAATCGACCCGTGTATGGCCAGCTTCAGTCTTTCTGTCATCATCACACAAACAAAAAGTGATGGAAAATCTGAAATGTAGAAGTTCTCACAAAACAGGAGTAGAGCAGACACCAGTTGGGAAACCTTTTCTGGTAACAGCTGTCTAAGCAAGGAATTTCCCAACCTCTAAAGATTTCTTACATTTCGTATGCCTTGGTTCTGAAAATGATCTTTAGTAATTATCTCCAGATACAGCAGAGCGTTATGTGGACACGTATACAGTCACATTGTGACATAGATCTAGTGTCTACACCCCAGGTGCCCAATCTGCGGCCCAGGGGGCGCATGCAGCCCTTTGGGTGTCCTTTGGCAGTCCCTCAAAACCTTATTGTTATTGCATTGGGCTTAGGAACTCACCTGTCCGCCAATCCCCCGTTGACAGGTCCTCTCTTAGGAACTTCTTACAGGAGGAGGAGAGGCAATAAACTTACGTGATAGGTGTACGTAAAAGCCAATCAGCGACCCAGTTGGCACCTGAGCAGGTCCCTCACCTCTCCTCTATTGTTGGTGGGGTATCGGCAGACAGGAGAGTGCCTATGCTCCCACTATTTTACAAATGAACGGGGGGTGATTGTATAATATATATTGCGGCACATAACATTTTCAATCTACACTGCCTTTAAAGGTTATGTGCAGCCCTTTAGTGATGCTGAGGGCCACACTTGTGTTTGCAGTTGTCCACCACTGGCCTATACATAGCTTTAACTTTTTCCCCGAAGGCAGCTTCATAAGACCCACCCATGGTTTTAGGGAGTAATGCTAGCCATACACAGCCCGATAAATAGCCCGATCAACCAAGCCCGATCGAAGTTTGCCGATAAAAAGATCGGCGTTTTCTCGGATGATCTAACAAAAAACCTCCACATAGGAAAAATGATTTTTGAACGATGTAACAGTTTTGATCGTACATCATAGTCGGAGTTTATCATAATTTTTGTCGTCCAATTTTTCATTCAATGGGAAGTAATAGTGATAACGGGGATGATCGGTGTTCATTTAGTCGGGCGCTACAAGAAAAGTAGAATGATGTAACCGGACCGATTAAAATTTTCCAACATGTCCGATCATGTGATGCCCGATTTTCTGCTAAATTTTGATCGAGAAAGCTCTGTCGGACCATGTGGGCAAAACCGGATTTATGCCCGATTAACCAAAAACTTCGATCGGGCTTGGTTGATCGGGCTATTTATCGGGCTGTGTATGGCTAGCATTATACACGTCTAGATTTTTCATCCAATCAACTTCATTCAATCAACTTTTTTGGTTGATTGATTGAAAATCTATTGCAGCTCACATGGTTAGATCAACCTAAAACAATTAAAATTGGGAAAAAAATTGATTGAAAAAGAATTGGACGTGCTGGTAAATTTAAATTGGTTGTATTGAAATTCATTACACTTTCAGTAGATCCCAAAAAAGTTGATCAAATATCTGTTTCAACAGTTGACAAACATACAATCAATCACCAATTTCCCTGACCCCAAAAATTGATATTTTTAAGTTGATTGAACAGAAAATCTAGACGTGTATGGGAGGCTTTACTTTACTCTGGTAGCTTACCCTGGAACATTATTTTTACATATTCATATTTGCATTCAACGCTACTCAGCACTGCCTCTGATTGGCATGAAGAGGAGGTTATAAAATTATTTCCCTTCGCCCCTCCCCCTCCTCAGGCAATAGTGGCAATCATGCTAATTACAGAGAGTTGCGTGCGGAGACAAGGAAATAGAACGAAAAATATGGTAAATTCTCAGTTTTTGCTGAGCATAGTGACCTGCCCAAGAGACATGTAATATAACATACAGTTTTTTTGTTGATATACTTACAGTATTTTTGAGAATGCAGTCTGCCCAGGATGAGGCTTTGGTGGTTGTACCCGCGGTAATATAGCAGGTGGTTTAGGAAGTCCACTTTTTACAGAGTTGAAGGCCCCATTAATGTTATCGTTATTGATCATTATTTTTGGTTTGCTTCGTGGAACAATTGGCGGAGTGATATCTTCGATACCTCTAGACAAGTAGGCAGGTTTTGTCGGTGGTAAAGGAGGAGGTATCTGGCTAGGCATGTTTGGTAGTTTGTCAATAGCAGGAACAGCAGTCTTGGAAGGAACCGGTGGAGTAGGTAGATTTTTCAGCTTGTTGCACAGTTCTAGCTTTAACTGTATATTATTAACATTGGGATTTTGGGATATGCCACGCATTTCTTCTTCGGTGAGACAGTTTGGAAGACTTTTAGAGTTACTAAATGAGGGTAACTCCCCCCTGTAAGGAGTCGGAGGTTGAAATGATGGTGAGGTTACATCATTAGCAATGGAGAAGCCAGAAGAGGATTTTCTTGGCTGTGGTGACAGTTTTTCCGGCTTTCTAATTGCACTGTGTATTGGTGGAGGAGGAGGAGGAGGTTTAGACTCAAATGGTCTGTGAGATGGTGGAAAACCAGGAATCGGTGGAGGCTTAACATCCAGGTCGATTTTGCTTTGAGCAGTAGAATCTTTCCTTGGGCGAGTAAGATCTATTTCAGATAACGCCTTGTTCGGTAGAAGAGGAAGCGGCTTTGAATTTCCAGGACTGCATACTGAATGTCTCTTTGGGGATTCTTCAGCCTTTGCTGGTCTTGGAACTGGCGGTGGTGGATAGGTGGGTGCACCATCTGAGGAACACAACGAATAAATTACCAAATTATAACTCTATTCAATACTGTATTTAAGTATTCAACTATTAAATTATTTCCTTATTATTTAAATATTCCTCTTGTAGAATTAAAACGACCTGAGTGTTAAGCTGGCCACACATGGGTAGATTCCCGTTCAATGACCGGCGATTTATTACCAGCACGGTGACGTCACCACACTGTGATTGATCGCCGGTCACTCGTACACGCCCCTTCACACACACACACACACAGAACAGAGAAGCTAGCTGAACACACAGCTGTGTGTGCGGCTAGCTGTCAGCCTGTCCATTGGATGGGGATAGCGCTGCCCCTATTCAATGCAATGGATTTCGACCAAGGTTTTCCAACATGTTGGAAACCTGTTTGGTCCAGTTCCTTCGAGCAGGATCCTAGTAAAGCCAGCCATACACAGTCGGATTCCATGGCCGCTCGATCACCATCCGATCGATTCCGGCGATTCTGGCGGGAATCGCAGGTGTGATCGATCGGCCAATTAAGAGAATCCGATCGCTGCATACCACCTTTTCCAACGGATTCCGGGACGATTCCGTGTCCGATTGTCCACCTCACAAATGGCAACTCCCCCTGATGTGTGCAGAATCGGATCAAAAAGACCAACATGTTGGCTCTCTGTCGGATCCGATTCTGAGCCCCTGAACGATCGGACGTGATCGATCGGACAAGGTGGGCTGCACACGATTCCGGCACGATCGTTTCGCGTGCACGCGCCCGGAATCGATCGGCCCGGAATCCGGCCGGAATTCGACCCGTGTATGGGGGCCTTTACAGATTAGAGGAACATTGGGATCCGTGAGCACGCAGAGCGTTTGATGTTCCTCTAATCTGTTACTTCATCAAGCCATGTGTGGCTAGCTTTAGAGGAAATTAAATTACCCTTCAGTTTAGTAAAAATTCCCTATTTTACCATACAACAACTAAAGTGGGGTACTGCAAATGATAGGTAAGGGACCTTGGTGGAGTGTTAGTTGTCATTAGAGATGGTCAAATCTTTCGACTTGCTAACTTTGTGAGCTGATTGCAAAGCCCCTGAACATGGTATCATCACCAAAATTGCTGGAGATGTAGAGAAGGGTTGTGGGAACATTGGAAAAAAAAGTTTTGCTCTAGCACGTGTAGCTTTAAAAAGAAATTTAGATTTTTGAAATTTTGACTTGACTTTTAACTTAATTTGTGCAAAAACTATTTGTGTTAGAGACATACTTTTTTTTCTGAAGTATACCCCCAACCCATTCTCTACATCTCCAAAAAAATTCGACCATCTCTAGTTGTCATAAGCCAGAAGAACAACACCAAAGCAATTTATAAAAAATTCACAGAAACGAGAATTCAAGCAAGGTTGGTTGAGTGCACGAGGTGGCTAGCTTCAGGTGAATCAACTTGGCCAGAGACAGCCCAATAGAGACACAATATGTTACAAAGGTAAAATAAATGCGGCAATGCAAATGATAGGCCTCAGGTAAGGGACCTTGGTGGAGTGTTAAGGCTGCATACACAGGCCGATACCCATGCAATTCAAAGGGTATCAAGCCCAGCGTGACGACGTCATCGCATTGGGCTGAAGCTTCATCTATATCGAGGCGTAGCACTGCTGCGTCATCCATAACGGCCACTACTTTGGATGGGGAACCGCAGCCCCCATTCAGAGTAATGGAAATGGAACAAGGTTTTCCAACATGTTGGGAACCTGTTCGGCCGTGCCTGGGTGGCTAAAATTTTGGTCTTTGATAGTGATCCAGGAACATTTGGTTGGAAGAACATTTTCGAGGTGACTAGTGGGAAGGCAGTCACCAAGTTGGGGGAAACATTGAGCTCTTACAAGGGTGAATGATCCACATGGTTTCCTGGAACGTTGCAAATGGTTAAAGTTGAAAGGAGTTAATGTCACAGAAGTACCCACCAAGCTGGCTTTGGTAACGGTTGGTGGCGGTACAGGCAGTTGGTGAATCGGTAGTTGGGACACTGTCTGGGACCTGTTGTAGTTATCTGTTACGCTGGTAGTTAATAAAGCTATGGCCAGAATGTATCCACTTTCAAATCTGACATGTAGTGTCCTGCATCTTTATTTGGGGTTTTATATAGGGGAGCGGGAAAAGGGGGACATTTGGTTAGGCCAGGGAGGTAGGTCGGGATACTAACTATGCTTCCTCTACAGCCATCCCTGCCCAAGTCATTATACCAGGCAGCCATTAACCAGCACAGTGGTTCCCAAACTTCCACTGCAGGGCCCCCCTTTACTGTTTAGGAACATTATCGAGCCTCTCTCCATATTCAAACTGAATAAGAATGAGGGCCAGCGCCCCCCTGGAATACCTTCGCACCCCCCAGTTTGGGAACCACTGAACCAGCATGTGGAGGGAAGGATCACAACAACATTGTTTGTGCATCAATTTTTTTACACAATTTTGGTAGAACATTTTTGTAAATCATTGTCCATCAGAAAGGCTCGGTGTTTGTTTTATCTTCTCCAAATGCAAAATCTTTCTTTACCACATTAATCAAGTAACGCTGGCTTACCATCAATATCATCTGGGCTTATGTAGTCCTCCTCATCGTCATCTTCATCCTGGAAGGTATCTGTTGGCATATAGAATTAGTGGTCTGGTAGTTGGCCACATATGTATATTATAGTATATTGTCTACATCTCAAAGTGCACAAAGTACACAGTGCGGTAAACTAGTAAAGGTTATCAAATACATCTGATTTACTGGGAAACCTCTAACTCAAATATTCAGTAATGCATGAAAGTCCAGCTAAAACCAATTTACTTATGTTTTAGATGCATAGCATGGCTCTATCTAAGGCTCTGCTAAAGAGAATTCCCCTCACTTACATATCCCACTTACCTTTTACCAAATTGGTTAAAACTGTGAAAGAAAGTATGAAGGCATCAAAAAAACAGGATCCCATTACCCCAGGCCAGTCAAACCCCCCCCCCTTGACATGTTTCACTCAGGTAGATTTATTATTATGGCAATTGTTCAGGTTTTGTTATATAATTAAATACGTTCTTGGAACTCTTGGAGTTTACCAGCCTCTTAAGCTAATGTGCTCAAATCTATTAAAAACCAGACCGTGTATGCTAGCTTTAGGGGCATACTTACCTATTTTACAGAAGGTAAGGATAGGGTATTGTTTTGGTAATCAAAGTTGGGAGTACTACTCCAGGTACAGTTACAATGAGGTGTGTACACTCTGAGACAGGGAGGTGGGCAAACTACAAGTATGGGTATATTGGCGCCGTTAGGTTTTTAATCTGGCCTTTTGTCACCTTGATGTCAAAGATGCTCTGGCTCCCTTGCCTTCAACTGCAAAAGTGAGATAATGCCTAGAGCAATGGTGGCAAACCTTGTTGCCAGAGTGGGCACTTGGACCCTCTCTGTAGCAGGCGAGCTGTCACCAGCCACAGAGGAAAGGAACTGCACAGCCTATGGCTCTCAATGCTGTCAGTTCTCTTCCTCCTCTCGTCTAATTCCCACACAGCAACCCCATACCCTCGCAATGGGAAGGGAAAAAATAGATGCGGCTATAAGTAGTGCCTACTGATTGAGAAAAAATTAAGTGTGTGTTGAAGCTATATGTAAAATCTGCGTGACCTGGTACTTCAGCGGAGACACGGACAAACGAATTGGGCTCGATCGACTGTAGCAGTTGTGAGGAAGTGCTGTGTTGACGGTGCCTCAGTGAGAGTGCGTGATAATCAAACGTGGTTTGAGGCAACTCGAGGCAGCTGTGTGCATGAACACACGGTGTGGGGGTGCCGTGTGTAATGTTTGGCGAGTGCCTGTGTACATAAACACAGACCACACAGCGGCTTTGTTTTCAAGAGTGTGTCACTAGCCAAGCGGTCTGTTTGCGGGAGGTCACACGGACAGTGGCAATGGTCATGTGTGCAGTGATTATTATATATGGTCTCCGCAGACACCGCTCAGGTGGGTGCCGCACATCATTTATGGCCTGTATTGTGGTGGTCACGGACCACCATTACACACAGGGGTCAAAACAGTCACGGCTCTGCGTCATGTGTGAGGTCAACATGCGGAGCTCGCACACCAACCACCTAACTCAACCACACATTAACATTTTACACATCCCTTATAAACAAAGTTTTCATAATCAACTAGACCACGCCCGCTGACACCATATGTACTCCACAACAAGAAGCCCTCCTGTATCTTTGGTGGCCTTCTACACTACACACACTCTGTCCTGCAGGTTCAATCAACTACGGTACACGCATTTGAGACACCAAAAAAACTACTTATCGGGGAAAAAAAAACTGGACAGGGTCGCCGTTTCTGACCCAAAATTAAATTTAAAAACCCATTTCTGCTAAAATCAAAAAGTCCCCCCCTGTCAGGACTACAACAAAAAACGATGAACGTTATCAATCTGCCGAGACTGTAGCTCTGTAATATAGCCGCGGGCAGACTGGCGGTCCATGTGACATTGCCTACAGTAAATCATGCTCGGGTAAAAAGCGAGCTACTGGTGTAAAATCTCTTCCTGTTCTAAGTTTATATATACCAAATTATTTGGTTAAACATGTCCTTGTTACCAGCAATGCTCCGCAGAAGAAACTGTTTGTAAAGTTTATATACTTAGTGAGAATGGAATTACACTATTTTTGTGACAGTGGGGAATTTTAAGCTAGCCATACCAGTCGCTTCCAGGCCGATCGATCACCTATCCTATCCGATTTTCCGCGATCTCAGCGGGATTGGGTCCGATTGATCGGCCCATTAATTGTGTCCCGAGATCGCTAACATACCACCCTTGTCTCAGCACGGATTCCGGGCCGATTCCGTGTCCGATCGCTTTCTCCACAAATGGCACGCCCCCTGAATGTGTTGCAGAATCGGATCAGAAAGACCAACATGTTTGTTTTGGGTCCTACTTCCAATTCTGGCCCCCGACATCGTCTGTGATCTGGACGGACAAGGTTGGGCTTTCACGCTCCGGGATGAGCGAGTTCGCGTGCACACAGGCTGCCCGTGAATCGATCGTCCGGAAACGATCGTCCGAATCCCATGGAACGTACCCGGGGATGGGGGCGCGTTAGACTCACAACTGAAAGTCAGACCAAATATCCCTTCTTGTCGGTTGACCCCGAGAGATGCCCTCATTTGAATACTCCCCTACACCTCTAATGACAACTGTAAAATGTTGTATATCTCTAACAAATTACACACTTGGCCAAGCACAAGTACGCCCAATTAAAATTTTGTTTCTATCTAATACAATCTATAGCCAGGCCAGTATTAGAGATGGTTGCCCAAATTTTGACTAGTTTACTGAAGGGTTATTTACAAAACCCCTAAACATAGTAGAGAAGGGCTGTGGGGACACAACAAAAAAAAGTATTGCTCTAGTGTACTGTAATAGAATTGTCTATAAATATGTGTTTGGTCGGCAATGGCATTTTATAGGAATATGTGTATATATCTTTAAGTCTTCTGTAAAAGATAATAGATGTTGCGCACAACCGTCACAAGTGGCACAGTTACAGTGATGTCAGTGGTCAGAAAGGCCCTCAGTGGGTGTATGGGGCCTGAGTAAAACTGGGTCAGTATGAGGGGTAGGGGTTTAAGATGCATGTAGGTGTGCACCCCTTCAAAATGGAGTGTGGCCTCCTGTAACAGACCAATAGGAACAAGGACACGAGGTGCACAACCTGGTACACCAATAGCCCCCTATGCTTCCGCTCGAAACGTGCCCCATTGTTCTTATTGAGCCCTCCAGCACCTGTTAGCAGGAAGTGATCTCATCCCTAACCAGGAAGTGAGGTCATCATGGAAAGCACTAGGCCCTGAGAGATTAATCCTTGCAAACCTTCTTTAATGTGAGTAGTTCACATAAAAATTGTTCGAATGTACGTGTCGTTTCTTTGGTTTCCAGGCACCCTCTTGTGGCTGAAAGCCGCAATGGCGCTTAAAAACAAAAAAATGATCATCTGTGAATCTATAACACTGTGTGGCGGTACAAACAATCAGTGTTAGCTTCGACTGGCGAACAGTTTTTATATTTCACAATATGATCTCATTGATGATTGAATCGAAGAATAATCCACGCGTCTATGGCTACCTTAAGGTAAAGAGAGTATAGACATGAACTCTTACCATCGGCTGGATTGTGGACGTATTTAATAGGAATAGGGCGTTCTATCGATCCGTAGAAGCTGTCCGAGTCCGAGCCACTCTCACTGCAGAGAAAGATAAATGAATGCTAGGAAAATTTATCAATGTTTATGTAAACATTATCAATGTTTTATCAATAAACTTAAAATAAATAAATCGTTAGTACAAGAAAAATATGTCTTGACGTGCCAGAAACATGTTCTTCTTAAAATGTTCGCATTCACAGGTATAACACTGTCCAAATCTTACATAAAGCCAAACAGGTTCAGATTATTTGCAGTGTTCACTTAGCTTAGGAGGGAAATTATTCTCACTTCTGCTGACTTTCTGTTGAGTGTCAGGAACAGGAAGTGAAGAGAAGTCTCCCCCAGAAGGCAATCCAAATAGTAATCAGAGTTGGCAACTGCCAAGCACTGCGATTAACGTAGGGCTCCCGATAGATCACAAAACGCTGTGTAGACATAGCCATAGTTCACTACATGTTTTCCCTAGTAGGCAGAGGGGAAGTCTACCAAGTAGGTGGGAATATAGCACCAACTAGTGTTGATAGCGAATATTTCAATCTCAAATTTCTATTGCGAATATCGTCACTTCGGTAATTCTCGAAGATCTCGAATAAAGTGTTATTTGTTCATAATCTCCAATATTTGAGTTTCTGGGGAAAGTACCATGCATTGCGTTCGTAATATGCGCATGTACAAGTGCCGATTTTCGCAATGAATTAATGAGTGTTGTCTTATGTGGTGATTACACTGCAGCTGCTATTTCACATTCTGTCTCTAGATGTCGCATATGCAATATTCACATGTACAAATGCCGATTTTTTCAATAAAAGTAATAATGACCGGAGATCACAAATTGTCAATATTAGGGAAACAATTGCAATATTTTGCGAATACGAATATTGCCAATGCTGCTCATGACTAATACCAACCCACAGAGGGGGCCGTTTCTTCTTTTATGTGACTTATTACCACACAACAGTTTAATTGGCGTGGCTAATGGTTTGCTAATATCTACACATGTAGCAACGTACCTCAGATCCGTAATTGTTTCTTTCTTCTCATGATAATAGTCTATCTCCTTTCTCAGGGAGGACATCCACTTCTGTAACAGAATGTATTATTATTAATGTCTTTCTTCTACACATTTACATCCATGCACCAGAGATATGAAAATCTGATGAGAAAACATTAGAGCTCAGTAGAGACAGACAGTAGAGATGATTTTTCCGGCTCTCTGGGTGGCTTTTGTAGTGGATACAGAACCCCCAGCTCTCGGGGGGGGGGGGGTTGTTAGATGCAGGCTCCACCCCCAGCTCTCTAGGGGGGGGTGTTGGCCCATAGTGCTGACCAGCTCCTAGGACCGCTCCTGCTTGGGTTCTAGTGCTGGCAGACCAAATGGGTGGAAGTGGCTTCGGTTCGCCAGTACTAAACATGGTGGAACCAGGAATGAAAAATGGTGAAGGTAAGTTTTAATTTTTTTTTTTAGCAGTTTCCCAGATGTAAACTGCTGACATGTGAGTAATATGTCTATGTATTGTATGTGTGTTTTTTTATTTCGAGTTTACAACCACTTTAAGCCAGAAAGTCAGATGACTAGTGAAACATCACCAATTAAACTACATCCAGTTCCTTTTACTTATTACTGAAGACCTGGATTAAGAAAAACATCTTATGCCTGCCATACACCCACAGATGGGTGCCGACAGACATTCTCCGATATGCACCGGAATGCAAACGTGATGACGTCATCACGTTTGCACCCTGGTGCATTATGGGGCTGCTTCAGTCGGCCGGCACCCTTTGTGTGCCGGCCATTAGCTTCAATGAAGACGCCGGTCTTCATTGAAGCTAATGGCATTGGCTTGCATTGGCCAGAGAATATTGGACATGTCTGTTCTCTGGCCGGCCGAGCTGTGGGGCGACAGGGATCTGTCGCCCCATGTGGGCACATGCTGATAAATGCAGATTTTTCCGCTGACTGGCAGCGCGAGCGCGCACGCCCGTCGGTCACGTGAAAAATCGGCAGCTTATCGGCATGTGTATGGCAGGCATTATTTTAAGGGACACATTGATATGGTAATTTTAGTCCCGCAATCTCCTTTCATGTGGCAGAGCGACCTACCTTCCGCTCGTCTTCAGACGCTGCTGAGAAGTACCATGTTCGATGTTTTTTGCTGATGTGCACCATCTTGAATGGGAAAACATTATTAGATGTGGTTTCTTCTGCTGCCCGCATGACCCTAGTAAAGAAGAATATAAAGCAGTGATCAACTGAGTTGATATCGAGGTCCACAGGTGCGGCCCTCGGCATGACTAAAGGGCCACACATAACATTTTTTATAAGCATTTTATAATTACAACAGGCAGAGCTAGAAGACATTATTTTTCAATTTAAACTTGTTTTAATGATACTTCAAGCATTAGGAAACACTACAAAAGAGAGGGGAGAGGGACATTCAGGAGGAGCCACTTAGGGGACCTTGTGAACGCATATCTACCGACCGATTACTAAAAGTACCTTGGACCACGAATTACTAATTAGAGACCCAGCCGTGCAGCTCTGAAAGACGGCTCCTCGTTCCCCCGTGGATATATATATGGGATGAAATGCCAAAGATGAGATCATTTTGAATAACTATGTGGACCCCCTGATGAAATTCGTGATTGAAACATATGTCGAGGTATACATCACCGCCTATATTCTGGGATCTCATATCGCATTTCTATCTCCCATCTGCATGCCCAATGTGGGAGCGAAGAGCGACAACTTCATGAATCGTCTGGAATTTTTATGGTTTTATGGACATTAAATCAGCACTATTTACTTTTGCTACTACCACTGTATTATTTATTGCCACAGGGGGATACTGCGTATATGTGACCATTGATTGAAGTGAACATTGGAATGACTTCCTTTTTTTGTTGGATGGACATGAATACTGAGATGTTATACTTACCATGATGAACATGACTACTTAGATGTTATACTTGTTATACTTACCATTACTCCTTGAAACCTTCGACCTCCGAAGTCCCCCCAGTCCCTGGTACCCAGGGAAAATTTTCGTGAGACGGACGCTGGTGAGTGGCTGTATTTGGGGACGCTGATCCCAGACATACCATTCCTAGTGTCCCTCTCCCCTCTCTTTTGTAGTTCTATTTGGGATGTCGGTCGAACTAGTGTATTCATAACCGTATACTTTGGGATCGTTCCTTCATTGTATTAGGAAACACTGTAGTATGGTAATTCACATTTTGTGTCATATATATATAATCAAAGTTTATGTGTCTCATATATATCATCAAAGCCTTGGGGACAGGCGAGTTCCTATGCATTAACAGTTAGATTTCAGGGGGTGCAAATGGAGGACCAAGGGCGCCGCTGAAGAACACCCAAAGGGACGCAAGTGCTTCTATTGTCCTATGTGACTAAATTCCATAATGAACAAACCTACAATCTCCCCTCATTAAAACGTCAACCCCACATTGGGTATATCAATTCCAAGTGGATGCCACACTTTTCCCATCTATAAATGTCTTGACTTTTGTATTGTAGAAACTGTTGTAGAAATATGTAACTGTTGTTAAAACTCAATAAAAACGTTAAAACTCCACAGTGTATAATTCTGTGGTTAAAGCAAGTCCCATGCTATCCAATAGGTTTGGGACTTTGCCAACACCAGATCCCAAAAAAATTGGTTCTTTTCATAGAAATCCATAATATCCTGTTAATGCAATTTAGAATACCCACTTAAATCCAAAAGAAAACAAATCTGTAAACATACAAACACATACGGTGGGAATAAAAAGTATATACACCCCTGTTAAGATGTCCAGTTGTGCAAAGTTTTGGAATGGTCCAGCCTTTTTGCTCACCAAAGCACAATTACATTTCATACCTGAAAGTCTCTGGATACGTGACTATCACAACTTTATGAGCTTTTCAGACTTTCTAAAACTAGACTATCGCTTCCTCTACTATGTCTGTGGCTACGCTCTGTGTCTGTAGTAATGATAGGCTTCCCTATTCTGAGAAACAGGCTACAGCCTTATCCTAGACTACTACCAAAGGTTTAAACCAGGGGTGGGCAAACTAAGGCCCGGGGGCTTTCTTTTGTGGCCCTTTGTCACCTTGTTGAAGAGATGCTCCCCTCTGTTTTTTCTCTGCAATGAGTGCACATAATTCATAGAGGCAGGGCTGCTGTCAGGGGGGCATTCCTGTCCTGGGCAGCTAGGGGGGGCGAAATGCCGCGCTACCCGATTGATACCTACCCCCCGGAACTTTTTTCCGAAAAAAATTCAGAGTATGGGGCCCCAGGATTTCTGGCGGTGGCCCTGCCTAGAAGTATTCAACCAGTCTCTAGAAGTGATGGCCGAACTGCCCGCAAGGCGGACAGTTTGGCAGTGAACATGGATGGTGGACAGTTCGGCAGCGAACATGGATGTTCGCCCTGCTTCTATCTCTATTCCTATTCTAGCAGGATCAGAAGCAGCGAGATCTCGCCAGAGGAAGAATCTTTTCACTAGAAGACTGGGCATTAAGCCGGTCTCCTAGTGAAAAACCGGCGCGAGAACAGGAAGTGACGTCACATCCGGCTCTTGTAATCAGGAACTATGCGTTCCAGGTACCGGACGTGACGTCACTGACGTAATTTTCTGTTTTTTTCCAATTCAAATTCCCTGCCTAGAGGTGAGGAATTTGAATCTGTCCTCGGATCGCGGACTTCTTTAAAAGTCCGATCCGCCCGTTCGCAGATGGACCTCACCGATGTTCGGCCATCACTAGTCTCTAGTAATTATCTCTGCTCATTGAAATGAATGAGCATTTTTTTAAGCACAGGAAACGTAAAGATAACAATGTCACACGTCACCTATTACTAGTGATGGCCGAACTGCCCGCAAGGCGGACAGTTCGGCCGCGAACAAGCATGTTCGCCTCCTTCTCGCCGGCGGACAGTACGGGTGTTCGACCCGCCGTGTCCGCCGATGAGAACGAGCCCTCTATTCTTCCTGCGGTGGGATCATTAGCAGCGAGATCCCGCCGCAGGAAGAATCTTTCACTGATAGACCGGGTTCTCTACCCGGTCTTCAGTGAAAGATTTGGGGAATTTGAATATGTCCGCGAACGGGCGGACGGCGGACCTTTTTAAAAGTCCGCTCCGCCCGTTCGCGGACGGACATGGCACTTGTTCGGCCATCACTACCTATTACACATTACTGCGATTTATGGAATTGTCACACCTATGGCGGGTCGGTCATTACAGGCTCTTGGTCCGGCCCGTTGGTGCTTGGTGGTGGGATAGGCCAATTCATTGGCCTCTCCTCCCATTATTTCGTCTTTGACGTTAATCTGGGATGGCTACACACCTATTGGGGTAGAGTGGCATGTTGCTTTATGCTAAATCTTAGTCCGGCCCCTGTATCAAATCTAAGAAGCCAATGAGACCCACAACTGTAAAAGTTTTCCGACCCCTGGTATAGACACACATAAGTGTCCAGATGCTGCACCATTAATAGTCCTAATAGCATTGTATCTCAATCTACATCAACATTACACACTATAGCATATATTCTTTATTAACATTCTGCACTTTTAAAAAAAGCTCTAACCCCCCCCCCCCCCCCCCTCTTCAGTCTGGCCTCCCCATCTTCTCATTCCTAACATCACCACCATGCCAGTCCCATCCCCCCACCTATTGTATACTCTGTTCCCCAACCTATTAGATTGTAAGCCTGACCGGACAGGGTCGTCTACTCCTCCTGTGTCATAACCTGTACCTGTGTGTTATCGTGTGTTGTGTCTCAACTCTAATCTATTGTACAGCGCTGCGTAATATGTTGGAGCTATATTAATAAATGATAATAATGATAATTAACAAATGACATATTTGCACTTACCTGTCGTAACCATTTAGTGAGAAGGCTCCCTGTGAAGATGCTGAGGTGCTGGATTTGAAGTAGTACACGCAACCTTTGTGTATTATAACGTATCGCAGGGGCCCTAGAAAGATAAACAGAACAGCTCATTTTACCTTTTAATTTCCTTTATTATTTACCTCCACAGATCTACACTTCCTCATCATCACATATGAGTATGACAAGCATGTTATCTGGTCAGAAAACAAGGGTCATAAGCTGGATACACACATGTAGATATGGGCCAGATCTCTCTTAAGAGCAAAGGTAGAGAGGAGGGGCTGCGAGGGATCTTCTTAAATTACTAATTACGTTTTTATTTTATTGCTTTCCTCCCTATTATCTGCATTTCTAGTGCCATTCATGCAAAGATGTACGGGTGGTAGGTCTGATTTAGGTTCAAAGTCGAAATTTTGAACTTTATTTATGCATAAACTATTTGTCTTACAGCAATAAATTCTTATTTTGTCGTATACCCTGAACATCAACAGTAAGTTTAGTAAAGATACCATGCCGAGGGGCTTTGCTATCAACTCACAAAATCAAACTGTACGTTTTTTCCAACACAAATTCGACCATCTTCACTACCTACTGCCAGCCAGGGGATTTCCACAGTGACAGACACATACATAGGCAGCTTATCCGGTACTGCCCTGTGGTCATAATGTTACTCATATGACAGACAGGATTTTACCTGCTATATGTGATGCTTATCAGTGACCAGTGAGTAATGCTAGGCATACACATGCCGATAAGCGGACGATTTTTAATCTGACCGACGGGCG
>CM070032.1:217799923-217810332 GCA_036250615.1 Ptychadena robeensis
AATTCCTCGATCTAATCGAGCATCGATTGAACCAAAAATTGAACCATGTGTGGCTAGCTTAAGGGTAGGCACACACGCTGAGATTCTTCTGATGAGGGACAGACTGCAGTGTGATGATGTCCTCACCCTGCAGCCGGCCCCTCAGAGGATCGGCCGGAACCCTTTAGTGCCGGACATTACCCAAAGTAATGAGATTGGCCAGGAATTTACCAACATGTTGGATCACCGTGCAATCTGACATGCAGGAGATTATTGGTCGATCTTCCCAGGGGCCCACCCGATTTATGTCCGATCGACCGTCATGTGTCTTCCTGCCAATCGCCCAGCGGTCGCTCAGCCAAAAATCGGGCAGAAATGCCGTGTATGGCTACCTTTAGAGAAGGATAGTTTCACGGTCCTAACCTTGAGCCTTATGACTCCCCTCTTCATCCTATGAATATCCTACCTGCTGTGGTTCTCTTGATGAATTAAGTCTCAAATATCCAAAGGTAGAAAATTATAACTTACAATATATTCCATAAAACCAATCTAAAATAGAAGGTATTCATCTTCCATCACAAATTCCAAAAGTAAAAATTCTCACTTCAGGACAGTGGGTGGAGCCAAGCAAATCATTCCCATGCGTCCCCATCAGCCAGATGCACATCCAGAACCACTGGTGCACAGAGCAAATAAGGACTTATAGTTATCCAACCCAAACTGCATAGAGATATCTCAGGCTTGTTGGCCATCATCAGTTCAGTGCATGGAAACTATGGAGTACGGCTTGGGAGCCGAACATACAGGAACAACTAAGCCTAATGCTGCCCTCTCTAAGCTGTCACCCTAATCCCTGCTGTTGTTATGGGAAAAAATGGAATTTGGATGGTAAACATTTTTTCTCTTAGGGCTTGTTTCCACTTGGTGATCGGCCACCCATACATTAGAATGGGGTCACCTCCACAGCTGTGGTCGGCCATAGAGATGAATGGACACTGTTAAAAATGACATCTCCATCCATGGATTCTTAACCATAAAGAGTGAATGGGCGTGACCAGCCAGGGGGGGGGGGGGGACAGGACATCTTGCCACACACCCCCACTTCCTGTGAGATCGCTGGGCGCTAACTATCCATCTGTGAGATCGCTGGGCGCTAACTATCTCCCACGGGGGGCGCGCCGAGATTCAAACCACATCAAAATGAAATAGTGGAAACATGGCCCTACCAAGGAGTGCGGACGTCCCCGGTTTTCCCCTATGGGAAATGAAATACCAGCTTATACGTGACACACTCACAACACCTTGCCAGGCATTGTGGTTCCGACGGTGTCAGGCTGACGTGTGGCAATCACCTAAGGTTCACTATGTGTGATGTGAACAAAATGTGCCCAATGTGTTTTCAGGTGTGATTCATTCAATTAAATAAATAGGGTGCGGTAATGCCAACATGGTGAATACTGCTACCTAAATGCACCAAACAGTGCCCGAGAACGGGCAAACTGCAGGCGACCACCATGGACACGCCGACATTTAATGGATGCCCTGTTGTCAATGTAGACTCAGACTTTTTTTAAATCAAAGTGTGACACCATGTATAGTGCATCTGTTGACTGCTTTTCATTGGTTTAAAAAATATTGCAAATGGGATTGTGTGTTGTGGTAGATGCTTAATAGGGACAAATGTTCTGTGCTTGCTATGGGACCTATATAACGTTGGGATACCCTCTTCCGACAATGCTCTAGAGATTTTCTAACCAAATGAAATTTACCACAAGTTCGCCCAGGTATAATAACTCTATCTCCTTAGGCTCATGAAATGCATCAGTAAGACCAGACTCTTTTATTTGTAGAAGGCATACAAGTTGGTTGCCAGTTACCAAGTTGGGTAAATGGACCCAAAATTACAGCTTTAAAACACCCAGTGTTCATTTATCTCCAAAACAGGAACACATGTACTTTATAAATCTATATGTCAGACCACTGCATGGTGTGATGGATAGAGCATGGATAGAGCATAGTGAAATGTGCGTGTATCACAGATAGGTATTGCATATGTTACTTTATATAATGCCCAGATATACATTTCTATAACAGAGACGTGGCTGTTACAGCATCAGAACTGTCCTGATTTGTAACATAAGCTGACAAAATCCGGAGCAGTACAATGACACATTTCCTCAATTTCCTGATTAATGGTCAGGAGACTAACATATGATGAACCCATTGAATTCAAAATATGAAATAAAGAAGATATAGCATTCCAGTGACTTCTGCCTACAGATACTCCAGAATCCAGAAATATTCTTCAGCATTTATTGCAGTGTTTAGCATTTAATTAGCAGCTATTTACGAAAAAAAGCATTCCTTACATATTGATGGGAGGTCAACTTTCAACATGACGACTGGGTGTATACTGGCTCCAATGGAAATCACTGAAGTCAGGTTTATTTTACATCGGCAGGGTACCCCATTTAAGCCACATTAAAATAATTAATTGGATACTTCCTTTCTTTCTATTTTATATCTGAATTTTACTAGGACGTGACATGAATATAAACTACCATTCAAAGGGGCCGCACAGATAAAGTAGGACACGTGGCTTTTTCTTTTCATTTCAAAGTATGTTGTCTCATGATACCATCACGTTAGTAAAGTAATGTACGAACAGGAGCATTCACTATGGCATTGTGGGGCCATGTTGGTGTCGGTAAAGTGCATTTTCCATTGGGAGGTAAGTGTAGGTAGGTATTTGAGATCCTCACAGGGCTAATGGAACTACATGATAGAGTAGGGGACAACAATGGAGGCTTCAACCACAGTTTAGACCAGTGGTGGGCAACTGAGTAGACATGAAGGGCCACACTAAAGGGCCGCACATAAAATTTGCAATCTACATTGACTTGTATAAGCAATTTATAATGACAGCATGCATAGCTAGAAGACATTGTTTTTCATTTTTAAATACCAAAACTTGTTAGAAAATATATTTCAAGCATTAGGGAACACTTTAGTACAGTAATGCCCATTTTGTGTCATACATATGACTCATCAATATCATCAAAGGTTATGTGCCACAATATATATTAAACAATCATCCCCCATTCGTTGGTGGAATAGTGGGAACATAGGCCATCTGCCGACTGCTCTGGCTGCTATACATAAAAGCTAATCAGCGACCCAGATGGCGTCTGAGCAAGTCCCTCGTCTCGCCTCTCCTCCTCTTCCCACTCTAAGAAGATCCTGGGCGAAGATGCACCAGAGGGGGATTGGCGGACAGGTGTGTTCCAATGCCTTATGTATTACAAGTTAGGTTTTGGGTGGCATTAGTGGGGAACCTAGGGGGCTGCTTAAAAATGCCCAAAGGGCCACATGGTGTTTAGACCAATGACTGGAAAAGGCAGAGATAGACCATGTGGACAAAAGTGGGCAAAAGTACTATTTGAATATCCCTAGCCCAAACAAAATCCCAAATAGTCATACTCAAATATAGGGCTAGCTTCATTTCAGTGTCTCATTTATGCTGAATCAAGGCTGTGCCCCCTTAATAAACTGGTGGCCACAACCTTTGTTAGAGGCCACTTACAGATCTATAGTAGATGAAAGTGCAATATATCATTATGTTTATTGCTTTATGATGGGCTATAAAATAAAGAGGATAAAACGCATCACCCCAACAAACTGAATCACGGTCATTGGCCTCAAGACATAGGTAGGTACTAGTTTCACATTGTGGCCTATGGAGAATGTAGCAGGTTGTTTTTTTTTATTTTATTTTGGACAAACCAAAAAAAAAAGCTTTTTCTTGGCATGTGAATCTTACCATTTACAATTTAACTTTTTTTTCAATAACATTCAATATATTTGCCATAAGTCAATCAGCCTCAATATGTGTCATATTGTGTCCCCTGGTCCAAACTGTACACAGGAGAAACTGTTTCATTTCATATGAAGTGCTGGCCACAGGTTACAGCAGTCTCTGGGGATTTCACACTCTGGTCATAGTTCTATTAAACCTTTCCACCCACCTAACGTTTGCCACATCCATGCCGTCTATGCATGACATATCACCCAAAGTAGCGTCAGTTCTGGTAAGTAGTACATGGTAAATGTAAATCTGATTTGTCAGCCACAAATGCCACACAGATCATTTGTTTCCATTGATGTATATATGATTCCAAGCACCATCCAGGGCTATCTTGTCTCCTCTACATGCAGGGGCGGCAGGGGCGGTCCCAGGGAGATCGGCGCACTGGGCACCCCCTCTGACAACCCCCCCCTTGAGTCGTTAAAGGTCACAACACCTCACAAGCACATCAACACCCCCCTACGGGAGTGAGGTGAGACTTGTGAGACTCAGCAAGGGGGAATGGCATTGCTCGGGATGCATCTCCACTCCCGGGAGAGGCGAGTCTCCTCTACTCCTCTCTACCCAGGCGAGTGTGCAGATAGAGGTGCGCACTGTGTGGGGGAGAGGGCAAGACATCTGGGCATCGGAAAAACATTTCTGATGCTCACATGCCCCTGGTTGCCCCAGGTTGCCCATGCCTAAAACCACCACTGGTGGTCAGAGATTGGCTAAAGTGGTGTCCTGACGCTAAATCAATGGGAAAGGAAGGTCTGGAGCTATGAAAGAAGTGAAATAAGTGGAAAGCATCCATGATAGGGATGAGAAGGCAACTGCAGGGGCAGTCCTAGAGAGACCGGCACCCTGGGCAAGCACCCCCTCTGATTCCCCACCCACATCTCTGGTCACTCCCAGGGGAGGTGACACTTGGGAACTCAGTACTGTTCTGCCATACACCCCCCCCCACGGAAAAGCATCTCCATTCCCAGGGGGCGTGGTCCTTCTCACTCCCCGCTGTGCATCACTTTTTCGATACCCAGAGGCCGCCCATGTCACTGACATCACTTCCGGTTTTAAAGCCGACTGAGGTACACTAGAGACTGTGGTCTCCGGCCAAATCTTTCTGCTTCTGATCTGGCCAGCGGAAGAATAATAAACGTATTCCAGCCATACTGTTTGCCGGAAGAGGAAAAATGAACATTCCATGTTCGCAGCCTTTCAGACAGTTCAGCTATCACTAGTGGACATCATTTTCCATTCTGCTGGATCACTAAGGGTCCCCATGCATAGGTTGATACCCACATGATTAATGAATGCTCTAGCCATGCGGGATGATTTCACCACGCTGCACTATAGTGTTCATCAATGTACAGCAAACCGATGCACACCACTTTGTGCAATTGAATCCAGGTCGATACTTTCGATGGTCTCCATCCAAAGTAATGGAAATTGAACAGAGATTTATCAACATGTTAGTTACCTGTTTGATGAGGCTTTTGGGTGGCCGTGTTCGATTAACGGACAATCGATCACCACAAACGCGCACCTACACTTGACTGAAATCTCTGGAATCTTACTAAAATTGACCCGTGTATGGAGACCCTTAACAACAACACGGTGTAGGGAAGATCACTAGGGGAAGTGCTTCCCAAACTTTTCTTGCTGCGCCCCTCCCATTCCTACTAAGAAATATTATTGAGCCCCCCCTCCCTATTCAAACACAGGTTAAGAATGAAGGCCAGCACCCCCCTGGAACACCTTTGTGCCCCCCAGTTTGGGAACAAGTCACCTAGAGCAAGAATCATCCAGCATCAGTACACAGTTTAACTCTGTAACAAGGTCGCCAATTATATTATTATTATCATTTATTTATATAGCGCCAACATATTACACAGCGTTGTACAATACATTAGAGTTGAGACAACACAATATAACACACAGGCACAGGTTGTGACACAGGAGGAGTAGAGGACCCGGCCCGTTCCCCTTACAATCTAATTATATTGGAGATTAGGCATTCAGATGTAGATGAAGATGCATTGACCACAATAATATCAACTGATTTCCCGTGCGCCACGGCCACCCACTCATTTGCGATGCTGACAAATTTAGCTCAGGTGATGAGTGGGCAGCCAGCAAACAAAAAACCCCGAAGAGCCAAAACTGCCTCACATGTTGGGGAAAAGTGGGTGTTTAGAAGTTTAAAAATATCTGGGAAAGGAACTAACTCAGGATGTTTTTGATTTTCAAAAACACCAACGCGATCTCTACAGTAAATACACCACATTGTGAACAAAGGTCATGTAGAGGATTCTGCCTTCTATAGCTGTGAGTAGAGATGGTCGAATTTTTCAACTTGCTAGTTTTGTGAGCTGATTGCAAAGCCCCTGAACATGGTATCATCACCAAAATTGCTGGAGATGAAGAGAAGGGTTGTGGGAACATTTGGAAAAAAATAGTTTTGCTCTGGCTCTGTAGTTTTTGCATAAATAAAGTTAAAAAACAAAGTCGAAATTCAGATTTTTGAAATTTTGACTTGACTTTGAACTTAATTTATGCAAAAAATATTTGTGTTAGAGACATACTTTTTTTTTTCCGTATACCCCCAACCCTTCTCTACATCTCCAGCAAGTTTGGTGATTATCCCATGTTCAGGGGCTGTGGAATTAATCGGAAATCGTCGAATTTGTGAAAAAAAAATTCGACCATCTCTAGCAGTGAGATGCATCCCGGATCTCAGTTATGATGAAGCCCAGTGCTGCAAACCTTTATATGTAACAGGCTGTATAAGCTAAAACTTGTTTTGTGTTTTTATTGTTAATATGATTGTAAAAAAATTGGAATAATTTCAGTATAGGGTTTTTATTGCTTTAGTCGTATTTGTTTAGCTCAGGGGTAGGCAAACTTTTCGACTCGTGGGCCAGATTGGGTTCTTAAATTTGATAGAGGGGTCAGACCCAGAGTCTGTAATGGCCGACCTGCTATAGGGGTGCCGATTCCATACGTCGCCGGCATCACTGATGATGGCCGTGATGTGTAATAGAGAAACTTTTTTATTTCCTGCACAAAAAAATGCTCATTCTGAGTAGTGATGAGCGGCATAGGCAACATTCGTATTCGCGGCATGCCGCGAATATTATGGAAAACATTCGGAAAATATTCGCATTCGGCAATATTCGGGGTTTTTTTTATTGCGAATATCGGCAGTTTTTATTGCGAATTTCGCAAGCGCAATATATGTTTAACATGGCGCGAATTTTTATGCGAATTGTAAAAGTGACGGTTTTCGCAATATTCGCATCATCCCAATATTCAATAAAAAAAACTGTTGATGGTGTTGCTGAGCTCTTGTTGCAGCCTTCCCATTCATCCACTTGCATTGAGAGGCATGTGTAATGCATAAAAAATACCGAATATCCAGAATTGCGAATATTCGGCAATATATTCACCATCTTCGCGAATTGCCGATATTCGCGATTAATATTCGGAATCCGAATATTCGCGATCATCACTAATTCTGAGCAGAGATTATTCCTAGAGTCTGTTGTCACCATGAGGATGCGCCCACGGTGTCATCACATGATCACCCCTGCATCACCCTCAAGGCAACATTTGGACACCTCTAGACATTACATGATCTCATTGCAGAGAACAAGTGGAGGGGAGAAGCTTTTCAACAAGGTGACAAAGGGCTGGAAAAGAAAGCTAGACAGGCTGCATCTGTCCCCGGGCCTTTGTTTTCCCACCCATGGTTTGGCTGTATTTTTTTGCTTTTAACCTTATCTATCACCAAGAGCCAAAGCTTATGGCACCTAGGTTTTTACCTGCTAAAGGGCAACACAGCGTTGGTCGGCAACAAAATTGGCCGCCGATTGGGGTTGCCCAGAGAACGGACATGTGCGATAATCTCTGGCCGATGGCGTTAGTTTCAATGGGGATCCCCATTGAAACTAATGGCTGGCACACAAAGTGTGCCCGCCGATGCTGTGAGCAACGGAGTGCGGTGTTATGACATAATCCCGCTGCACTTCATCGCTGATCTGTCATCCCCACCTTGGTACGTGTGTGGGGGCCTAAAGACTTCATACAACCAACTGATGCTATTGCTTTTCCTAGACTGAGTTACCTTTAGGATGTTGCTTGCTAAGCTTACCCCATATATACCACTTAAATCCCTATGTGGGGGACCTATGGCTCCCTCCTTTACATTTACCCAAAATCTCCTTTCTAGTCTCTCTCCCTCGCACTTCCTTATCATTGGGCCATTTTCCTTTAAATGATAAGCAGCACAGGCAATATTCCTAAAAAATATCAAAAAATTTTCTCCCAATATTCCCAACAAATTTGTAAAGTTGCGAATTCATGATCTCCGGTCATTATTACCTTAAATGCCGATCTTCCCATATTTTCATGAATCTAACTACTTATTTGCCTTCATTGCGCAAATGAGCACTTGTGCATGTGCATTTTGCGAACGCAATGTAAAAAATCTTTAGTATTCGCAGTTACAAAGTTATAACACTACATTCAAAATCTGCGCAAAAGTGCCGATATTCACAATAAAAGATTGCAATTCGAATATTCACGATCTACACTTTTCTTCATTAGTTCAAGTGAACATTTTGTTTTTTGCATTGTGCACGGTCTCCTTTTAACATAAAATATTTATTATGGCCTGGTTACATAATGTTTATATAGTGTTATCTAATTTTTATGTTATTTGTACCCCTCTTTCCTAGGGCCGGTGACCCTCAAGTTAAGCTCCTTTATAGTGTTGCATTTGTTTAAAATATTACAGTGAGGGAAATATGTGGTACTGGTACTGTAACAAGGAGGGAATAATAGCTACCCCGTCCCTTAAACTTACCAGCTTAGTTTAGTCATTTTAAAAAACATATTTAAATCTGCCTGTTTGCCATGGGACAAGATACGTCGTTTCACAAATGGGGCCCACTACAGGGCTTGTGCTTTTTCATCTTTTCTTTTCATTTAAAAAGATGTAGGTCGGTTTGGAGTGGACCAATGAGTTATTGAACTCAAAGGCTGTTTGTTGAATAATTGTCCCAAAAAATTGGGTCACAATTGTTCCGTCGTGTCCCCCTAGCTGCTCGAGCCACCACCAGGGCCCAAGCAGCTAGGGGGACATGGTAGACAGCATCTAGGGACCCCAGCTGTGTGCAGAGGCTGCAAGGTCACTGAGGCTGTCAGTAAGCTGGCAGCCTCTGCTTACTGTAACCACACGAAGGGAGAGGGAGGAGATGCTAGTACCCCGCTCAACAGCTTCGGAGCTGTGGAGACGAATCTCCGACGGAACTGAGGAGACATACCCGTACTTTGGACGGGGACTCTTGTCCCCGTCCAAAGTTTTAAACAGATCTAAGAATTACGGACATGGGCGTAATGGCTTAGATCGATTTGGCGGCCGACTTCAGCCCTTTAAGCTTTAGATTGCCACCTGATTTTTGTCCGATCGCCCGAAAAATCTGGTGGAAATCTAAGTGTGCTTAAATTCCATAAACTTTAAAGTCCTTTTGGCCAAATGTCATAGATGTGAAGAAGCCCTAATAGAAGATCAGATTGTATCACCATTAAATGTCAGAAATTCCTCCAGTTATATATGTGACATCTTGCACTGGTGACAACCATCTGCTTTGGTTTCAAATCAACAGGACATTTACAATTGTATATTTTGTCTCTGTTATATGTTATGCTTCACCGATTCACTCAACTTGAGGTGTCAGTGGCATGGTCATCTCCATTGTTTTCCATGATATCAGCATTACGCATCACTCAAATAGAACTAGACAGATGTATCTGTGAAATGCATGACTCCATCTTGACCACCTAACCAAATGATGACCCCCTTGTCATTTCAGATCTGTACAAGCATACACTGCATAACATAGATCAGTCAAAAGATAAAACCACTTGAGGTCCCCATACATGCATAGATATGCATTGAATCGATGGCAGCTTTGAACACCATGCATGTTCATGGCCATCTATCTAGCGCCATCCAATGCGGCCACCCCTGTCTTTGAAGACAGGTCTGTCAAACAGGTAACGTACATGTCCGTAAATCCTAATCAAATGTCATCCAAAGGATTGACCAGGAATCGGGCACCTAAAATGGGGCGCCTTTTTCCAGTCCAATCGACGGGACGTCATCGTGACGTCACCATGCTGTTCTTAAGTGGGTCATCTGTTGAATGCCTGTCATCTGGACGCCACCATGCTGTGCTCGTACGGGTCATCTGTTGAGCGCCCGGCACTCTGTGTACAATGGTATCTATCAAGAGGTTGGATACCATATTTGGCATCTACCAAAATATCATCTCTTCTTAAAGATGATACATTGGAAACAGGAAAAGGCAAAGTTTTAAGGTTTGAACCACTTCAAAAAGGCCCACATTCAGATGTCTAAAGGTGCCCATACACGGGTAAATTTTGGAACTGATTGCCTCACAATCGATCGCTGTGCGTGTTTTGGATCCCACTAGAAGAAAACCGATCAAACAGAGAAGCAACATGTTAAGCTAGCCACACATGGTTCAATTGACATCAAATCGATCATCAATTCGATCGA
>CM070032.1:217810432-217822541 GCA_036250615.1 Ptychadena robeensis
ATCGATCGAATTACATTGATTGTACAGTCAATTGAACCATGTGTGGCTAGCTTTAGTAAACACAGAATACAATTTCCATTACTTTGAAGTATTGAATGGGATCAATTGTGCAAAGTGGTGCGCGATGATTCTCCATTCAATCGGTGAACACTTGGCGTCATCACATTTCACACAAGGGTTCATCGATTGAAGGAAAATCGATCCATGTATGGGGACATTAAGTTAGGATGAAAGATGTTTTGGTCTTATGACTGCAATATTTTCTATATTGGTTCGCAACAGGATTGTGATTTCTTGCACCACCCCCTGCCCCTTTTTCCAGGGGACTGGAATCTGTATAAGACCTTTATTTATTTAAACTGTATAAACCTTGGTTTCTTTTCTTTTCAAAAAGCAACCAAGGTTTTATACAATTTATAGTCATACTTTTGATTTAAATTATAGAGATTTGTTGTAATCATAGGATTTCACAATTTACAGGGCCTGAAGGATGTGGTGCTATAGTCTAACACAGTGGTTCCCAAACTTTCCTTGCAGGGCCCCCTTTTCTATTTAGGGCCAGCGCACCCCTGGAATACCTTCGCGCCCGCCCCCCCAGTTTGGGAACCACTGGTCTAACATAAGATACCATACCAGGAGTCCTTGACTTGATGAAACAGAACTTTTTGGGCGACATAAGGGAAACCTTAAACAATATTAGGCAAGTGGCTTTCATACTGTGACTGATCGGTGTATGTCCTCACTTCCAGACTACAGAATGTGAAAATGCACAAAAAATTGTAATAAAAAACAAAACCCAACAACTACAATAGAGACCTAAACTGTGAACAGAAGCAAAGTAGTAGCCTCACAACATGGACATACGTCAAAAGATCCATCTTCCATCATAACAGAAATGCTACGTATCCCAAAACAATGGCAATGCCACAAACCTGACTTCCAGACGACACATGGCTCTTCTTTCAACGGACACGGCAAGAGACTTGGATCTTCTTATGGATGTCGCCATCAGAGCAAAACCCAGATTTCAAAGGCCAAACTCATACTGGAAAGTGGAACAGTTCTGCAGCAATGACAGAGAAGCGGCGTGCCTTGACTGCTTCTCAGAAACAACTAGCTGGTCAAGTCATAGTATAGGACTGCCCATAACTTGCTTCCTCTGGTGATACAAGCTTCCTCTTCTCTGGGGTCTGTCGCTGCAACTGCTCTATTTTTTTTTCTCTTACAGGCTTCCTGTTCTCACATCTCCAAGTCGCATCAAATAGGCGAACGCAAATAAAGAACCTACTACTCATATCAAAGGGAGTTTCCATGCAAGGGTCTTGTTTGTACCACTACCTTGTTTCCTCATTAATGACAAATATAAACATGCAACCTACACCTACAATAATTATATCAAGTCAATGCTACAACTGCTGTTTTCTGTCTATGTAATAGATCAAAGAAAAATTATTGGCAGCAGGATGCTTGGAAGAACTTGGAATAAGACAGGGCTGAAGATGCTTGCGAAGCCAATCATTAAGCACCAGTGCTGTCCTATGGGTGGAACGGGGTCGGTGACATGCACCACAATGTTTAAAGCTTGTACCACCGATATCATCAATTTCCTTCCTATGGTCAAGTAATTCTTTTCCCTTCCTGACAGGAGTCAGTGCTTGGACCTCAGGGGTCGATTGCCAGGTTCAAATGTTTCAAAATAATGAAGTCATAACCTCTATGTAGGCGAATACAGAGCTTAGATATGGATATGACTCAAGTGGAAGGAGAAGCCAATTTTTGGCCCCTATGCTTACCTAACTTATGCTGGCCATACACATACCGATAAACGGCCGGATTTTAATCTGACCGACGGGCGTGCGCGCTCTCGCCGTCGGTCAGGTTAAAATCCGGCCGTTTATCGGCATGTCCCCACATGGGGCGACAGATGCCTGTCGCCCCACTTCTCGGCCGGCCAGAGATCCGACATGTCGGAAAATCTGAGCTGATGGGAGCCGATTGCCATAAGCAGCAATGAAGACGGCGTCTCCATCGCTGCTTATGGCCGGCACACAAAGGGTGCCTGGCCGATTGTGGGGCCCCAGAATGCAATGGGAGGCTAACGCGATGACGTCATCACGTTAGCCTCCCGGCGTGACATCGGGGGAAGTCTGCCTGCACACATCGCGTGTGTATGGCAGGCATTAGGCCTTCTCTCCTAACATATCCAGAGTCTTGTGAGATTGCTAGGATTGTAAATCATTTGGGATTCCACTTACTACAGTGTAGGAAAGATATTATGCATTGCATGTAGTTGGTCAGTGTGCCCACAGTGTGCTGACCATTTGAAGAGCTTAGGGTATAGTTTAATAGAATCTAAGCCTACCTAATGTACCTATAAATGTAACATGTGCACCTCCCCTGTCTGTGATGAGTGCACAAACATGTACCAGAGCGAATCAAGGGTCAGGGTCTGGCATCTTCCAGTACCTCTCACTTTGCACCCGGCAGCAGATCATCACTGCACCTGTTCCAACGCAGACCCTTGCACATGTCCCGAATAAAGTCTATGCACATTCTGCCAGTTGGTGTAAGAACTGGTACCTTTATTGATGGCTTCTCTGTAAAGCAATCAGTTCCATGCCAGCCATGTGAGAGCAGCCGTTGTCAACTTGGTCAGTCTACAGTCTAGCCCTTAATCCACCTCTTGTGAACTCCTCAGGGCTAGGGCACCCTTGCCCCTAAACTGGGACAAGGGAGATTTCATCAGTTACATCTCTGCAGATTCCTGGTCTTCAATCCCACAGACTGGTGGTGTCCAGTACCCATGGGGCTTGTGTCTGGCACGACACTCTAGATCACAACAGGTCACTTGATCAGACACCCAGGCAAAGATCCCTCCAATCTGGACACTGGGCCTTATATCACCTATTACTAGGCAGGGCACTCCCATTTGGCTTGGTCACATCATCACAATATTAAAGGCATATTCCATCACTGTCTTTAACCCTTCACACTCAGGTTTCTAGTATACCATATACAGGCCTATATACACATCATCCATATGCCACAGTCCTTACAGTCACTGCTCACATGCACCACTTGTACCCAGCCCATAGTCAGAAATAGGGTGGTCAGTTACTAACAAAGTGGTGGTATTGTGGTTTGTGTAGCAATGTAAATATATTGTGGCCTTCTAAGAAGAATGGCGTTGGTACAATGGCTGCTTAAGTAAGAGAAGTACACTGGGCATCTAAGGATAAGTGTGACAGTACAATGGTGGTGGCATTAAGCAAGGGTATTCAAGTTAGTCACCAGGCGGGTTTAAAGTTAGGAACCAGGGAAAAAGGTAGATTTACAAGCTTTGTTCTCTATTGCTGTCCCACACCAGTTCTGTTTCATACAAACTTTATCTATGTACCTTTGGGGTGATCATACTCAATTGGATGCTCTCACAGCATCAATCCACACAATTGCAATCTTTTTTAAGGGCTCCTGCCCGTGTTTATTTGCACACCATCCAAAAACAAAACTTGCCCTCGCAGGGGTTAATAAACATCCAAGCACAAGTCCTTGAAATATGCCAAACATCCACTTCCCAGCAGGAACAGGTCCGGGCCTCACACTCTTTGAGCCCCCTGTACCAGATGCTTCAGTACAACAGGCCTTGGCCCCACACTCCTTGTGTGCCCCCTGTCTATACTCAAAAGCCGTGTCTCCAACTTCTATCAGCTATCAGAAGCTGTGTCTCCAGCTTCTATCAGGCACCCACTGACACAATGGTCTCTGCTCCTTTTGTGGAGACACACCTGGCTCCACTTACCTGCAAACAGGTGTTAACCATTTAGTGGACCCTGGGGGAATAGGGAGGCCACCCAGTTCCATGCTCCCTATACCAGAGTACGGGAGCCCTTTAAGAAAAGAAAAGAAAACACATTCAGCAACCTTATGGTGCTGGGCAATAGTTTCCTTCCAGGATGCCACCTAACGCAGTGACAGATGACCAGTCTGTCACAACATACACTTGTTTGCTGTCACCCAACACAACACATGTATACCAGGCAGGATGTAGAGATCAGGCAGGATAAATTGTGAAATGACCTACCTGCCTGCTGCTTTATAAGGGTAGACCCTGTGTTTGTTTAGGATCGCACTCCCGATTCCCATTATGTCTACTATCTGTTAAATGCCACCCATGAAATGGCCCTTGTATGTGTGTGACCTCATCTTCATTGGTGGTCGGAATTGATGCAAATAGTTCTTTTAAAAAACTCTGCGGTTAAGCGTAGGAGCTGTCTATGTGTAAAAAAATGGGAAATGAAAGTTGCACTTAGTGTACATTTTTTATAAACTATACCTTGCCAAGTTTGGAATTCAACTACCATGGACCTTTGGATAAAGAAATGCAGTGAGTGTATTTCACCACCACAAAAATGGGAATGGCTAAACTGGGCAAAATATTGGATGTGGCCTACAACAGCCTGGTCAAAAAAATCTAATCCTGCATACTGAATTTCATATCCTTTACGTCTGTTGACATACATCTTTATGAGATCTCATGTGAACTAGCCTATTGTATATAATACATCTAAGGCCATGTCTCCACTGCGTTCAAATCCCTGCACATGCTTCAAACACTAGAATTTTGACTCATCGGCAATGTGTAATGAGCCGCATAGGCAATATTAATTTTCATAAAATACCGCAAATGTATTGCAATAGATTGGAGAATCTGGGATCTCCAGTCATTATTACCTACATTGCACAAATCGGCACTTGTACATGCGCAAATTGCGAACACAATGCATGGTACTTTCCACAGATTACAAATTTTTTCGAGCGAATTGTCACTTGCACATGTTCCGGATACTGGTGTATAAAATCTGGAATATTACAAAGAAATAGCACTATAGTCAAGATGTTTGCGAATTCTCAACATGCCGATAGTCTCAATAAAATTTTCGATTAGAATAATCGCGATCAACACTATACAATAACTATACAATAACAAGCCGCGTTTTGTTGAATGCTGAAAACAAACTGAACAGTGAATACATGGCCTTATCAAAAACAAGATAGTTGTGTGTCAGTTAAATATTTTCAGACAAATCTAGGGTAAAATGTAAAAAGAAAATTTGATAAAACAATTAAATGTCTCTGGACAGTAAAATAAATTATATATGTCCGGCCTAATATGCAACATAAAACGCCTGGTCTACAAGCAGAAAAATACATGTCCGTGGCCAGTAGAAGATTGACAGGAAGATTGACTTTTTTCTGTGGTTAGTGAGAGTTAAAAAAAAAAGGAATCAGTCATTGGTGGAAAATAAGAGTGTTACATGAGTGAGGAGTGGTGGGTGGCATAAGTATTGGGTGTAGAGGCAACACTGACCTTCAGCAGGCAGTGAGGGGGAAAATAGGTGTCCGAAGAGGGTAAAAAAAAGTCTTGGGAGCAAGTACAGCCAACAGTATGTGGGAAGGAGAACTGGCAATTTTGTGTATATGTTACCATGGTGGGTAAGGTGTTAAGTGTGTTGTACTGAAACTGACAGGAAATGTATTTGAGCTGTTCCTAGACAGAGCAGATGTGGGTGGTGAATATCGGAACATTCTGGAATCTGTTTGTGATGTAATAATGGTAAACCTTTTGGGAGTGGTCAGCTTGAAAACAGAAGAGACTTAAGGCCTCAGGAGGGAGGATTCGGGGTCTTCGTCTGGAGGGGAGAGTAGAGAGTGGAGCTCTGCTGGATCTGGTGGGAAGTAGGCCATGCTGGTCTGCAGATCCGAAGACTTGAGAGTGCACAGCTGTAGCTAAAGACTTCACCCTTGTCCCCCAGCTGGGGGGCAAGGGCATCCCTAGCCAGAGTGACATCTGGGGAGAGAGAAAGCTAGGGCACAGATTGATACTGGCAGCAGATGTTCCCAGATGGCTCCCATGGAGATACGTGGAGTGTAACTGGCAATGAGAATACAATATAGGGCAAAATATATCTACACCAAGCCAACTTGTACTGGACCCTTATTGTGGCTATTATTGAGACTGCAGGCATTGACCACTACAGGCACGGTGCAAAGCAATAGTTCGACTGGTCCTAGCTGCCTCTTTGAATGGAATGGGGTTGTATGCTGTGATGGAGGACCTGAGCACCTGGCCGAGAGGCGACAAGAAATGAACTATTCCTAGTGGCCTCCCTGGCCTCTGCCACTGTGATGGAGGGCCCAGCAGCAATAGTCTGCAACACCCGGGGATGAGACCATAGGTGTCTCCTGTTTCACCTTAGTACGTGCGGTGAAGCCTGTTCCCCATCTGTGGAAAGTTCTGAATACAATAATGTTTAGTGAGATGAGGGGGAACAAAGTTAGGGGTACAATAGTGCCTTGTAGGGATTGAGGGAAAAGATGGTGCCCATTGGGAATTTGAGAGAAAGGAAGTTATAGGGGAATTTGAGAGGAAGAAAGTGGGGGGGGGGTTGCAAAACTAAACTACACATTGGGCATGGAGAGGGACATTAGTTCCAGTGGGGTGTAAAAACCCCTTAATTTTAACTTTCTTAACTAATCATGTTAGCATGTAGTAGTCCAGTTAGTTGTGCCGAGTTCTGGTAGCTCTAAGTTGATTAAAAAATAATTCATAAGAATTGTGTTTGATATATGATGTCTATATATGTGTATTTATCTTGCTTGCCTCACTTTGGTAAACAGATTGGGCATCCAAAAAGTAAACACATATAGTATATATAGTATATAAGTCAGGTCTGGCACAGCCGGCTGGCACATGTGACATCACCATGCCTCCTTCTACCAGCTCAAACACGTAGCAGCTCTTGCAATGGACTGCAGTGCATTCTCATGGGATTTCCCAATTCTCAATGTACTGTGACATCACACATGTCACCAGGAAGTGCTAGCTGGAATACATACTTTTCTGCATGAACAGTTCTGTTTACCAATGTATTTTTAACTAACCATTCTAACTGAATTGAAATAGAAACAATTGCAAATGTACAGAAATCCAATATTTTAGGTAACAGTGTCACAGCTCACAACTTAGCGATGTGAGCTAAACTTTAGTTCTTCCTACTTAACAAGTTTTTCTGCAGAACTTCCAAGATGTTTCATCAGTCTCTTGACGACGGAATATTTTTTCTCTGCTTGTTGCTAGGAACCAACAAATCTTTCTAAGAAGTGTCAAGTTTTTAGTCTAGGTTTTGGATAGTGACTGAAATAAGGGGTTGGTAGATATCGGGTCGTAAGCCTATAGGCATATAGGCTTTTTCTCATTAGGTTTAAGATAGGGACTGAAATAAGGGGATGGTATACATTTGGTTGGTAGATCTCGGGTCGTAAGCCTATAGGTATATAAGCTTTTTCTCATCAGGTTTCAGATAGGGACTGAAATAAGGGATTGGTATACATTTGGTTGGTAAATCTTGGGTTATAAGCTTATAGGCATATAGGCTTTTTCTCATTAGGTTTAAGATACTGACTGAAATTAGGGGTTGGTATAAATTTGGTTGGTAGATCTGAGTAGTAAGCCTATAGGCATATAGGGGTTTTCCCATTAGGTTTTGGATAGTGACTGAAATAAGGGGTTGGTATACATTTAGTTGGTAGATCTTGGGTTGTAAGCCTATAGGCTTATAGACTTTTTTCATTAGGTTTAAAGTAGGAATTAAAATAAGGGGTTGGTATACATTTAGTTGGTAGATCTTGAGAAGTAAGCCTATAGGCATATAGACTTTTTCTCATCAGGTTTAAGATAGGGATTGAAATAAGGGATTGATATACAATTGGCTGGTGGATCTTGAGTAGTAAGCCTATAGGCATATAGGCTTAGTCGGGGGAGGCCGAGAATAACTGTTATCTCTCAAGGGTTGGGTTGCCTATCCCCTAAATGGTAATAGAGAGGATTCGGGGTACCCTCGATGGGGACTTTGAATTGGCAAAACCCAGCCTCTTAAAAGTTATATGAATGGATTAACTAATGGTAAAGGTAGTTTGCAATATTTATTCAAAAAATAAAGCAATAAGTCCAACACCAGGGATGTCCCATTTGGGTACTAGGTTTCCTGGTGGTGAACTGTATAACGATTGGTTCAAACCATGGGTTATCTTGTCAACATGTTTCGCCCTCAATTGCAGGACTTCTTCAGGACAGAACCATTTGCTTTTGTATTGAAGATGGTGAGAAGAACACGATACCAGCAGTGTAGATTTCTAGGTCAGATTCACCAAAACTGTGTTCACCAGGATTCACCAGGATGGTCAGAGGCAGAGCTGGTTATTGTTGTCCTTTCAGCACCCTCGTCACCACACATTACAATACAATACAAAAGTAAATGCTTCTGTCCTGAAGAAGTCCTGCAATTGAGGGTAAAACATGTTGACAAGATAACCCATGGTTTGAACCAATCATTGTACAGTTCACCACCTAGTAAACCTAGTACCCAAATAGAACAGCACTGGTGTTGGACTTATTGTTTCATTTTTTGAATAAATATTGCAAACTACCTTTACCATTTGTTAATCCATTCATCTAACTTTTAAGAGGCTGTGTTTTGCCAATTCAAAGTCCCCATAAAGAGTACCCCTCTATTACATTTGGTCGGTAGAGCGGCAGTTCCCTGGTATTTTTACCAGTATCAGACACTCTGCTGTATAGGGTGCGTATCATACAGCGGACTAGTAGTTACAAAATACAGTATCTCTTTACTCTTTTTCACTGCCACATGGCTCTGAGCTGTGGGCCAAGAGTCAGTGTCCTCCAGCTTCCTCCTATACAATATCAGAGGCTGTAAAACTTAAGCCCAAACAAGGAAATGATAGTAACACCTACATGTCATGTAATGCTGAATCTCTATAATTAAAAGGTCTGAAATCCAGAGTTTAAAAGGGAAGGGCCAAGGCTGGGAAGGAAAGGGCTAGATGACAATGTTTGTCCATCAGCCAGGAAATGAGGTTGGCCCTATCTGACTTGCTTCCCATTCATAGTGACAAATCTGTGTGTTGGGAGTATAGTAAGAAGATTATATTAGTAAGAAAATTCACTGCAAATGAGGAGACTGCACAACTGTTAAAGACTGAAAGTAAAGGTGCCCATTCACAAGTTGATTATCTAATCCATTCACAAGCAATTGACCGCCACCCTTTGATTGATCCCGCTCGAAGAAAGCTTGGTGAAACAGGAAACCAACATGTTGGTAAATCCTTGTTCGATTGACATTACTTTGAATGGGGACCAGGATCCACTTAAAAAAGTATCAAACAGGAATCGATTGCGCAAAGTGGTGCGCATTGATTTGTCGTTCAATAGATGAGTGCTTGAGCAAAGCATGGTGACATCATCACGCTGTCCTCGAGGGTTCATCAATTGAATGGGTTTTGAACCGTCTATGCCCACCTTTAGGCTGCGTCTACAGTACGGAAAACTGTGCGGTTTTCCAGCGGATAGACCGCGGGGAAACCACACAGTGCAGCCGCCTCCTGTAAATTCTTATGGGGAATGAAGTGGCAGTCTATACTGGTGCATCATGCCCGCGGTTGGGGGTGGCCCGGGAGCGGATTCACAACACCTGCCTGGACGTTGGGGATCTGGGGGCGTCACGCGGCCGCACCGGAGACATGTGCACGGTTTGCACGCGTCACACCCCGCACCCATTGTTTACCAATGGGCGCGGGGTGTGACGCGTGCAAACCGTGCTGATGTGTTTCCAGGCATGGTTTGCCAATAGTAATGTAAAGGACAGCTCACAAAAAAAGGATGGGCGCTATAGGCACGCACATGCCAACGTGCCCATAATGCCCCCGCGGTTGCTGGGGCTGCATAGTGTAGACCCAGCCTTACGCTGGAATGTTTTTCCCCAGAGTGCAGATCACTTGTGAGAATCCCAACATCACCTGCAGACTGGATTTGTATCTTTGTTCTCATAACTGAGCATCTCGTCACAAATGCAAAGATACCGTTCTCATCACGATTGCACAGCTCATTATTGTGAAAGCTCTATAAATCTCAAAGAAATTTGAATTCAAGGAAGGCAGTGCTTCCTCTTTTCATAGGACAAACACAAATTACAAAACCCTGAAAAGAAAGTAAAATAAAGTAAAGCTGGCCATGCACCTTTAGATCTCTCTGTCAGATATCCTTAAAGCCCCCCATAGACAGGCAGACTCCGGCAACTTCTGTACAACCACTTTTTCTTTCTCTACCAAAACCATGTCATCTGAGGACCTTTCTAAGCACCTCCTCACTATGTTTCTAGTCAGGGAGGACCAGCCTAACATAGCAGTGATATATCCTTTCCATCGCTATGTAGTTCCATCGATTGAGGTCACATACTCATAGTTTGGTGTATGGAAGTCCTCGAAAGTTGATGGAGGGAATCGAAGGTGTATAGAGAGTGAGAGCTTTAGATCTCCTGTAACTTATGTAGGCCGGTCCTCTAGGGATTACATAGGTAGACTGGATGGTGTAAAGATTAGAACGGGTTCCCTTATAGTTTCAAAAGGAGAGTCTAAAGGAAATCTGACAGAGAAATCTAAAGGTGTATGGGGGCCCTAAGTCAAAAACTATTCAATTTAGTGTTGGATAGACCTGGGAAGTGTTAAACCCCCAGTAATGTTTTATTTGGGGTCTGTCTGTGAATGTATTCATCCCCGCTGTTTGGTGACCATTCTAGTGAGTTTCCATGAAATCTGAGGATCCCAAAGTTGAGCATCAAAGAAAAAGCCTTTGCCTGGGATACAGAGATTTCTAAGATCTTTCTGTGAGCCCAAATGACAGCAGCAGCACGGGAGAGATGACTATATCCCAATGGTGCCCATACACACATAGATATGGGCTAGATCGATGGCTGCTTCGAGCGCCGTGCCTGCTCACAGCCATTTATCTGCCACATATCTAATGCGGCCATCCCTGTTTTCGAGCGAGATCAATCAATTTCGCTTGAAAACAGGCTTCAACTAATGGCTTTGATTGCATGCGGCCGTGGTTTCTCGCGTTCTGAAAGTGGGTGGCTTGTCCTGATCGTGGCCATAGACATGAATGGACATGATTTTTGATCGCGCGTGGAACCAAGTTTTTTTAAAGGCTATGTTCCCACATCGACGATCGGCCACGGGGCCATGCGTTTGCTGCCACGATCAGGCGTGATTGACCAGGCAATCTTTACACACAATTTTTCAATCAATCTGATCGCGGACATAAGTTGAAGTGGGGACAAGCCCATTTAACTAATTGGACAAGATCAACAGCGATTGCCGCACGTGATTAATCGCCTATGTGGTAACATAGCCTAACAATCGCAGGAGATTCCTCATGTGGGGACATAGCCTTAAGCCCCCCATAGACATGCAGACTCCTCCATACAACTTTCATGAGACTTACCAACAACTATGTAGTATAGTGACCTCCCTGATAGAATACATAGTGATTGGAAGGTGTAGAAAGGTCCTCCTATTACATGGTTTTGGTAGAAGAAAAGTTGGTTGTACAGAAGTTGCATGGAGGAGTCTGCCTGTCTATGGGGGGCTTTACAGGGGATTTCCCCTTTGGAGGAATTCCCCTTATTATACAGGGATCCTTTATCACTTTCGATTGTATCGAAAAGATGAAACTTGAGTCTGATTACAAAACTACAACCCCGTCTGGATAAAAACAGAACTATAGTTATAGTTATGTGTCTGACCTATTGTTTGATGTGCTCAGGGACTAAAAAAGTCCTTGTATAGATTCAGCTCCATGTTGATGTCACATGATATCTGTCCAACCTGTTTCTATATATACAAATGAAGAATCATTAAGCTGGCCATAAACCTTTAGATCTCTCTGTCAGATATCCTTTAGATCTAGTAACAACTATGTAGTGCCGGGTCCTCTGCGATTGAACACAGGTAGACTTGATGGTTTAGAAAGTCCCTCATATTACATGGTTTTGGTAAAACAAAAGGAGATCTCAAGGATATCTGACAGAGAAATCTAAAGGTGTATAGCTAGGCATACACGTACCAATTCCTGCACGATCCGATCCCCGATCGGATGCCGTGTGCGCTCCCGCATCCCTTAGAGATCGGGTCGTGCAGGAATTGGATGCAGCAACTGACGAGGATTGGGCTAAAATCAGCCGCCCTGTGGATT
>CM070032.1:217880938-217894114 GCA_036250615.1 Ptychadena robeensis
ACTATTTTCATCGGACTTAATCCCTTTGTATAAAGAGCATAGGCCCACGCTTTTTATCACCCCCCAAAAAACTTTTCAAGTAGCACACCCACCAACCACCCTGGTTAGCAACTTTTTCAAGTAGCACCCCTCCCCCCTCAACAACTTGGATCGGACATTGAACCAACATGTTGTTTTTTTTTGGCCGATCGTTTGGCAATCGAAGTACATTGGTGGACCCATAGCTCCCTATGAAGCAGCCTTTCTGATCGATGGATTCTCTGGAATCGGCCATTTTGGATATTGGCTCATGTCTAAATCGGATTCCCATGGTGGTGTTCCATCGATTCCAAAACAATCAATCGGCGATTCCACGATCGCCGGGAATGATCGGATCAGGAATTGATTGATGACAATGGCTACCTTTAGAGCTTCTCCTCACTTGCGCGGCCGACCCGGTTTTGAACTGCGTCCCAGCAATTATTTTCAATAGCCGTGTCCCCACGGGTGGCCGCTTCACTGAATGGTTAAAAAAATAGTGTGACGGCTGCCCCGCGGCCAGCCCCCAATGTGGGGACAAGCCCTTAGGCTTCTCTTTCTCTTCCTTTGTATGGTCAGATGGTTTACCCATAAATTAGGATAACCCATAGTGCTCTGAGAATCATTTGTTACATTTTTGTTGGTAACAATTGTATATGTAAATAATATCAGGGAGGACCTGGCACTACATAGCAGTTATATATACCTTCCAATCACTATCCAATCACTATGTATTCTATAAGGGAGGACCCGGCACTACATAGCAGTGATATATACCTTCCAATCACTATGTATTCTATCAGGGAGGACCCAGCACTACATAGCAGTTATATATACCTTCCAATCACTATCCAATCACTATGTATTCTATAAGGGAGGACCCGGCACTACATAGCAGTGATATATACCTTCCAATCACTATGTATTCTATCAGGGAGGACCTGGCACTACATAGCAGTGATATTTACCTTCCAATCACTATGTATTCTATCAGGGAGGACCCGGCACTACATAGCAGTGATATATACCTTCCAATCACTATGTATTCTATCAGGGAGGTCACTATACTACATAGTTGTTGGTAGATCTGATGCAAATTGTATGGAGGAATCTGAAGGTGTATGGGGGGCTTTAGAGGGAGTACACATACCCACCCAGTCAGTGGGGACAGGATCTGACTGGATTCTTAACCTGGTGGGCAGAGCCAGTGCCGCCATTTATAATTAGAAACTCCAGTAAGCTCAATAAAACATTCTGTATTCAATATTAATTGACTAATAAAACAAATAAATGAAACAGGGCAACTATATCCTGAAGGGAGAGCAGTAAAATACAGGATTCTTTGGGTCATGTGACCCCATGTGAAAGATAAGTTTTTTCATTGATCCTCTATTTTCATTTCTAGCAGGATGGTAACAACCAACAGTTGCAAAATGTAGGATTTTTTTTTTTGTTACATAACGCCTTGAAGCAGTTCTGTTTTGTCGTGAATAAATGAATTACCATAACTCCGAAGGGTCCATTGCTATTTTCACACGGGCGATTACAATCTTTGTTTTCACACTAAGGGACATTTACAAAACCAATGTTGCAATGTGGAAATACGGGAAACAGCTGAAATAAAGTTGTTTGGTAAAGTTTTGAAATTTTTTTTATCAAAAAGCTATTTTTTGTTGTTGTAACACTGCTGCACAATGTATAGATGATGTGCTTGTTCCAGATCCTGTTTATTCTCATGTAGCTCAAACCAATGATCTTGGCAATGTAACATTAGAAAAGGGAATATACCTTCCAAAATCTCTGGGTGAACCATCTAGATAGAAGATGCCATGACTTGGATTTAAGCAAATACAATTTTTAACATAGCTTAACCTCCCTAGCGCTCTTGCAAGATCCAGATTTCTGTACCAAAAGCGCACCATAGACTCTAATGGAATTTTATGTTGTAGGCCTGTAACTTCCAAAAATCTGTCCGTACAAGGGTCTAATAGACATCCTGACTATAATAATGTTTGAAACACACAATTATTATAAAAAAGTACATAAAAAAAATTATGAAATGTATCATTTGAATGCTTAAATCTCTTGAATACTTATTTGGTATGAAAGATTTCAAAACAGTATTTATGTTTGTTTATAATATCATTTTATTACAATTGGAAATGTGTTTTGTTTTTGCTTTACTTTGAATTGTATTGGATACAGTTATCACTGTATCCAATACAATGGAATGTGGCACCATCTGAAAGGGTTAACTTCAAAGACCACATCTGGAAATGACAATGGGGTGATATTCCAGGTGTGCTCTTTGAAGATAGCCAATTTGCATATGAATGTCCCACCCCCCACACCCCCCTCCCCCCGGGGACGGGGGGGCAGGACATTCATATGCAAATTGGGCTGGGAGAGGAGTGACAATGCTGGCTTGCTTCAGATCCCCGGGACAGCACAGAGCAGAATGTGCTGCTATACAAGACAAGAAAGTGCAGGACGAGATGGTGCCGTCCCGATCGCTAGGGGGGTTAAATTACCTTTCTTCCCCATTCTGAAGCTCGGTTTGAACTGCAGCGGTTCGTCTTGACCATGTCATTGAGTTGCCACTATGTGTTTGGGTGATCAGTAATTTGTGTCAAAGAGCAGTTGCACAGGTGTGCCTAATAAAATAGCCGGTGAGTGTGTCACAACGGGTGACACCAGAGCAAGGGTGACACCAGATATTTAAGAGTGTGGACCCACTGGACATACTTGCACAGTTGGCAAAGGTGCAATCTGGGGCGCAGAATCTAAGGGAGATCTAGAGATAAGCAAAGGGAGATCTAGAGATAAGCAAAGTCCATGGGACGAGCCGAGGGTCTGGAGCTGGAAAGACAGAGGAGGTATCGGAACGAAGTGCAGAGGATCAAGAGGTAGGGAGAATCCGTTTGAACGAGTAGAGTCTGGAACCAGGAAGTCAAGAAGTTAACAAGCAAGGAGGCTGGAGGTAAACACATGAGACCTATTGTCCAGGCACCTTCCTGTTGCCTGAGACTCTCTTAAATAGGGCAGGAGGGAGGAGCAGTTTACAAGGTATTAGGAGCTAGATGCAGGCAATAAAGAAGCTGCAGACACAGATCCCCTTGCCCTGTGGAGATCTGTGACAGAGTGTAAATAACGCGGTATGCTTGTCTTCATAGTTCAAAAAGCTTACCACATTTCATGCACGATAAAACACAAGACCGAGGAGGAAAAACCAAGAAACTGAGTACGGTGGAAACCAAGACTGATTCACAGAGTGAATATACATGTTCTAGCAGAGAGTGCAGAGATGGACCAAGCAGGACATTTTAGCATTATATGTCCCATCTCCCGAAAAACTGTAGGGTGTGCAGGGCTGGAACATACTGGATATTGGATTTCACTAGGAGTAGAGATACTTCTCAAAGCACAGAGATTTATTTATAGACACTTACTTTACACTGGTAGCTTATTCTCAAACATACTATTTACATATTCACTCAGGAGGAGGGGTAAGTCTCTGGCTGGCACAGCAGGTAATGCGCATGCTTATTGAGCAGCTCATTAATCATATGGAATTGCAAAGGCGGTGAACGTATTACTTTCTATGACAGATGGAGATTTTCCCCTCCACCTGAGTGAATATGTAGATGGCATGTCTAAAGGTGAGCTGCCAGTGTAAAGTTAAGCTCAGAAGGGTTTATTTCTATTTTCACATGGGTGATTACAATCAGTCTTTGTTTTTAACACTGAAGGACATTCACAAAATAAATGTTGCAATGTGGAAAAACGGGAAACAGCTGAAATAAAGTTGTTTCACAAAGTTTTGAATTTCGTTTTTTATCAAAACTTTTTTGTTGTTGTAACACCGCTGCACAATGTATATATTATGACCAATGTGCTTGTTCCAGATCCTGTTTATTCTTGTGTAGCTCTGCCAAATCCACAAACTAATGATCTTGGCAATGTAACATCAGGAAAAGAAATATTCCTTCCAAAATCGCCGGGTAAACCACCTAGATAGAAGATGCCATGACTTGGATTTAAGCAAATACAATTTTAAACATAGCTGCACCCACTTTCTTTACACAGGACAGACTCCAAGCCTCCACTTCATCATGATTAAGAAGTATTAAGGCTGCTCCACTGTGTCAAGATCGAACGTGGGGATTTTGGCGCAATGGAGAAGAAGCCCATTGAAAGCAATAGTGCAGATATCAACAGGGCCGCCGTCAGGCGGGGACAGGGGGCTCTCCCATCCGGGGCCCGACCATCTAGGAGGGCCTGCGCACTGGCTGACAGCAGCCTCCACTCATCTAGGTACTAGCCGTACTTGCCAGAGAGGGGAGAGATATGCAGTGTCCTCCTCCACCCCCTCCTCCCCAATGTGTGTGAAAGAAGCCGGCGACTGTGATTTGATCTGTACAGGTGTAAACTAGCGACATCTTGTGGCTTAGGTTGATATTGCAAACACAATAAAGAGCTGTACAAACAACTTTACATTAAAAGTTTTATTGTTTAATGTATACAATGTATGTCAGTTGGATAACTGCAGGGAACCATTAATAACTATGAAAGGTTGCAGTTAGGGGTGTGACATTGGGAATGTAAATTACTAATCCCCCAAAAAAGTGTCAAGAAGGGTCAAGAACAGGGAGGTCCATCTGCAGCAGACTCTTCCGAGCAGGAACCCTCAGACTGGGGGGGGGGGGGGGTTCATAGTCATGTCACTATGGAGCAATGTCTCTGAGGAATGTTTCCAGGACCTTGTTGTATCTATGCCACGAAGGATGAAGGCAAAAGGGGGTCCAACCCGGTACTAGCAAGGTGTGCCATATAAAGAGGCCAGTGTGTGTAGGTTAAAGCTGAAAACTTCATGATATATTAAAAACTTTCACACAACCAGAGCATGGTCTCATGATGACTATAACAGAAACATGCAAATGTGCTCTGAGAAGTTACAGCTGTACGTAATGATAAATGTTCCATGACCCAGGCTCATTGTTGATGTTTTTGGACTTAAAGAAACTTCAGGGTCTCTTTCTCATGGAAGACATAACGCAGCGTTCTAGTTATAAGTAGATTTCTGGGCACTGTGATTCAGCTGTGTTACTCAAAACAGGTAGTGAAACGTGATTTTCAATTTAAAAGGTCATGAGAGCAATTTTGTGTGCATGGTATAACCCGGGGGCAGTAGAACACCCCGCTACGGAGAACACTCATTGACTGACAGTAACTGGGACAAGAGAACTTCCAGCTTATAGACGTTGTTGCATAACGTGTCCCTCTTCTTACTATATTTATTACAAATTAGAATAGAAATAGAAGCGGAGTTAGGAAACACTTTGTAAGAGATGAAATTGTAAAACATTTGCTGTAATTGTGTGTTGCCCCCTGTGTTGTGCAGTACTGGGTGTAATGTGGGAAAAGGGGATCTAACTTTAATGTAACCACATCTGTCATATCGCAAGTGATTATTTCCATAAACTTCCAGGCATTGTTAATTTTTTTATGTATTTTGGGTTAAGTTGCTATTGTAGGTTATACTGGAACTTTTTTTGTCAGAAAACAAAAATCATTGTAAAAAAATGAAAATAAAACTGGGAAACCATTGGTGGGTTGTGTATTTTGGATTAAGTTGCTATTATAGGTTATTCGGCTGCTATGATGAGATGTGTCCCTGGACGGGAGAGAGACACTCTCATCAATGCTAATCATCCAAGTCTCGCGAGACTTCCAACAGCCGCGAGGGGAACGTGGCATGGGACAGATGTCCCAAATCCCATTGCGACTGTATGAAGTTTTGCCGAGGCGAGACATCAGACAGTGGGAGGGGCGCGCTCGAAAAAAAAAAACTCCTGCTGTCATAAAAAGGTTTTTTTTTTTTTTTCAATTGCGGGTCTCGGCAGTATCGGCTGCACTGCTGAGTGACCTAGGAGGTGATAGGTCCGCTTTGATGAGCATGAGCAGTTATTTACATATGGGAAGAGAGATGAGTTTGAGCTCATGACAGTAATAGCTGAACAAGTTGATGTTCTTGCAGTAAAAAAAATTGTGTCAAGACCCATCTCTCCTTCCATACTTAAAAAGCTGCCCATGAATAAGTTGTTAGTGCCAGATTGTAAAATGTGTCTCTACATAAGTTGGTGTATTCCGAGAATGGGGGCAGCTAGTGCACTGCTTATAGAGTTTGGATCTTGACATTTATTTTAATGGGAAAAAAGTGTGTCTTATAGTCCAAAAAATATGGTATATAGGAGACACTTTCAATCTTTCCAATAACTTTCATTTTACAAAGGTGGGAATAGTCAAACTGGGAGACAATGTATTTTATTGTAGGCTCAATGCCATGGAACATTGGACTGTTTCAGTTACATACATCATCTCTGCTGCAAAAGCTCCAATATGAAAAAGAAGTAAGTTAATCATTCAACTGTAGTGAGAAGCATACCTGTAAGTTTTCTCTAGTTGGTTAACGTCACTTCCGGGCGTCAATTCCGGACGTCACTTCCGTTATGTGGAGCGACACTTCTGCGTTCCAAATACAGGATGCTACGTCACTGACGTCACTTGCGATATCGGGAGGTTAACCTTTCCTCCCTTCTATTTAGTACCTGCCAACTTTAGGAGGGAGGGGATGTAACTCTCCCTTTTAACTTCCCACCCCGCTCATTATCTGCAGTGTATAGTGTCAGTTTGGTAAACATGCATTTTGATAAAAAAAATTTATTGAAAAAAAATATTGATTTAACAATACAACTTTTACATTTCTATCGTATGAATGGAAATATTGCATTTACAATATTTACACTCAAGTCCATAAATATTGGGTTTCATCCCTGGTGATGCTCTGCCAGGCCTCTACTGTTCAGTTCTTGCTTGTTCTTGGGACATTTTCTCTTCAGTTCTGTCCTTAGCGAGTGAAATGCATGCACATGGATTCAGGTCAGGTGATTGACTTGGCCATTGCATAACATTCCACTTCGTTCCCTTAAAAAAATAACTCTTTGGTTGCTTTTGCAGCAGTTTTGGGTCATTGTCCATCTGCATTGTGAAGTGGCGTCCAATGAATTCTAAAGCAGTTGGATGAATATGAGAATCAGATAATATTGCCCAAAACACTTCAGAATTCATCCTGCTGCTTTTGTCAGCAGTCACATCAATAAATACAAGAAAACCAGTTCCATTGGCAGCCATGCATGCCAACGCCATGACACTACCACCACCATGCTTCACTGATGAGGTGGTATGCCTAGGATCATGAGCAGTTCCTATACTTCTCCATACTCTTCTCATCACTCAAGCTACTCTTACAAGTTGATCTTGGTCTCATCTGTCCATAGGATGCTGTTCCAGAACTGTGAAAGCTTTTAAGATGTCGTTGGCAAACTCTAATCTGGCCTTCCTGTTTTTGAGGCTCACCAATGGTTTACATATTGTGGTAACCCCTCTGTACTCACTCTGGTAAAGTCTTCTCTTTTCTTCAGGGAAAGAATTCTTCGGTCATCCACCACAGTTGTTTTCAGGGGTCTTCCGGGTCTTCTGGTGTTGCTGAGTTCACTAGTGCGTTCATTCTTTTTAAGAATGTTCCAAACAGTTGTTTTGGCTACAACTAATGTTTTTCTCATTGTGTTTGTTTCATTCCAAATTCATTGCGGTGGTGTATAGAGCCAAAAATGTTAGAATTGTGTTGATGTCCCAATATTTATGGACCTGACTATATTTCCTTATACATTTTTTTTTTTACTAAAACATGTACTGTATATAGGTATATGCTTGTGTTTTCTATAGAAAGAAACATACATGCCAAAATTAACAATAGAAACCCTTGTTGAATAGAGTGCTCATATCTTTTATATCTAGACATAGGGAAGTGTGTTGTATATATTAGTCATATACATGTAATATGTTGTATTCCATCCCCTTAGGAATAAAGTATGACTCCTCAATGAGTCCTTACAAATTCCCAGCCTCTTCTTTCTCATAGCATGAGGATACATGTAAGGGCCCCCATACACCTTTAGATTTCTCTGTCAGATTTCCTTTAGATCTCCTTTTGTTTTACCAAAACTATGTAATATGAGAGACTTTCTAAACCATCAAGTCTACCTGTGTTCAATCGCAGAGGACCCGGCACTACATAATTGTTGGTAGATCTAAAGGATATCTGACAGAGAGATCTAAAGGTGTATGGTCAGCTTTACACATTTGTATGTTTTATAGTCTTATAGGCTATGTTTCCACTATACGTCGGGACCCCCTCCGCTAAGTGTATTGCTTGGCGGGGATACTGACGGAGCACATAGACTTTACTTGCTTGCGGATGCTGTGTTTAGACAATGCAGAGGCTCAACGTACTCCACTACGTTCAGCCTTGCATTGGCAGAACGGCTCGGTGCAGTGAAGATACAGCATGCGCCGAGCAGTTAAATGAATGTAAAGTGTACAAGCAGTCCACTTTGCGGAGGGGGTCCCGACGTATGTGGAAACATAGTCTTAAGCTCCCTATACACCATACAATCTTACCATACAAGTTCTGTACAACCAACTTTTCTTCGACTACAACCATGTAATATGAGGAGCTTTCTAAACCTTCCAACACTATGTATTCTATCAGGGAGGACCCAGCACTACATAGCAGTGATATATACCTTCCAATCACTATGTATTCTATCAGGGAGGACCCGGCACTACATAACAGTGATATATACCTTCCAATCACTATGTATGCTATCAGGGAGGACCCGGCACTACATAGCAGTGATATATACCTTCCAATCACTATGTATTCTCTCAGGGAGTACCCGGCACTACATATCAGTGATATATACCTTCCAATCACTCTGTATTCTATCTGGGAGGACTCAGCACTACATAGCAGTGATATATACCTTCCAATCACTATGTATTCTATCAGGGAGGCCCCAGCACTACATAGCAGTGATATATACCTTCCAATCACTATGTATTCTATCAGGGAGGCCACTATACTACAGAGTTGTTGGTAGAGCTAAAGGAAATTGTATGGAAAGATCTAAAGGTGTATGGGGGGCTTAAGTCCTAATTAGCAAACCATGAACTGGAAGGGAAATGTTATTTCCAGTGGTGAAAAGTCTTGAACAATGTTGTACAGTAGACTATTTGGTCTAGAGTAAAGCCCCCCATACACCTTCAGATTCCTCCATACAACTTTCATGAGACCTACCAACAACTATGTAGTATAGTGACCTCCCTGATAGAATACATAGTGATTGGAAGGTGTAGAAAGGTCCTCCTATTACATGGTTTTGGTAGAAGAAAAGTTGGTTGTACAGAAGTTGCATGGTAATTGTATGTGGTGTATGGGGGGCTTTATACTGAAAGCTTTGTGTATATGTTTAGAGTTCAGCTATGAGAAGTTATCTTTAGCTATATAAACAACTCTACCATTAGAACTGATCTAAGAATACTCTTCTCTAGTTCAGACTTGGTAACATCAAGGTATTCAGCTGCATAATTGAAGTGGTTGTGACATCAGCAGACATGATGTAAATGGTAGAAGAACTCTGGTGGCATCTGACCTAGTAATGTGACTCATTGCAGGAGAAGGCTGACACATCCTTGATTACCTCTTAAGGAAAGATTTCCATGACACAGATGGGGTGTTCCCCAGTTGTAGGATATGGCTTGTTCTCTGTGTCTTACAATGACAATGCACATCTATACACGTGCTGCATACACTCCTCAGTTCCTGCACTGGTATCACAATTACACTTCAGTTGCACTTTCCATTGACAACATGCTGAATCATGTAATAGTCCCGGCTTAATTTATTATACAAAAACAGCTCATTTTCCTTACAGTAAAATAATTAAATTTAGAATGTAAAAATTCCGAAGAACTGACTCTGTATATTGTACTACAGGGTGGGCCATTTATATGGATACACCTTAATAAAATGGGAATGGTTGGTGATATTAACTTCCTGTTTGTGGCACATTAGTATATGTAAGGGGGAAACTTTTCAAGATGGGTGGTGACCATGGCAGTCATTTGAAGTCGGCCATTTTGAATCCAACTTTTGTTGATACTTATTGGGAATTTCACAAGAAAAACAATGGTGTGCTTGGTTTTAACGTAACTCTTCTTCTTTTATGAGTTATTTACAAGTTTCTGTCCACTTATAAAACGTGTTCAATGTGCTGCCCATTGTGTTGGATTGTCAATGCAACCCTCTTCTCCCACTCTTCACACGCTGATAGCAACACCGCAGGAGAAATGTTAGCACAGGCTTCCAGTATCCGTAGTTTCAGGTGCTGCACATCTCGTATCTTCACAACATAGACCATTGCCTTCAGATGACCCCAAAGTTAAAAGTCTAAGGGGGTCAGATCAGGAGACCTTGGCGGCCATTCAACTGGGCCACGACGACCAATCCACTTTCCAGGAAACTGTTTATCTAGGAATGCTCGGACCTGACACCCAAAATGTGGGTGGAACGTGCCAGCTTCAGTGCATAAAGAGGGAAACACATCATCATGTAGCAATTTCAAGGTCTCCCGATAGACTCCTTTAGACTCTATGAGATGTGCAGCACCTGAAACTACGGACACTGGATACCTGTGCTAGCATTTCTCCTGCGGTGTTGCTATCAGTGTGTGAAGAGTGGGAGAAGAGGGTTGCATTGACAATCCAACACAATGGGCAGCACATTGAACACATTTTATAAGTGGACAGAAACTTGTAAATAACTTATGAAAGAATAAAGTGACCTTAAAACCAAGCACACCATTGTTTGTGAAATTCCCAATAAGTTTGATGTGTCACATGACCCTCTTCCTATTGAAAAACAAAAGTTGGATTCAAAATGGCCGACTTTAAAATGGCCACCATGGTCACCACTCTTCTTGAAAAGTTTCCCCCCTCACATATACTAATGTGCCACAAACAGGAAGTTAATATCACCAACCATTCCCATTTTATTAAGGTGTATCCATATAAATGGCCCACCCTCTACATTGCAACTTGTTACACCCCCTTTAATGCTTTCCAGAAGGTGTGGAACCAGAAATAATTTTAGGGAGCACATTGGAGAGGACACTAGGAAACTAGGATATAAATTACTAAGGACCAATTGACATCCCTTTGGAGAAAGAGGGACAGTTAGATATGGAGAAGTACGCTATCCATGCCAGGTGAAAAATGTGATGGTTAATGAATGTAAATATACCATGTGAATGCATACTGTAGTTGTCAGTTTCATGTGTAATATGGGAAAGTGGGATGGATCCTGGAATATTAACATACAATGTATTAAGGTTTGTATGGTAGGGATCCCCAGGTGTCTCCTCCTTAAAATCTTGTTTCCACTTGAGCAATCAGCCACAATCGTGGTTGATCGTGGCCATTCATCTGAATGGGGTCACCTCCTCTGCTGCGATCGGCCACAATCAGGTGAATGGATGCGGTTAAGAGCGTCTGAATCCATAGATTCCTTAACAGCGCCCATTCACTGTCTATGGAAGCGATCAGGCAGGAATGTTACCTGTTAGGAAGGTAGCACAGAAACCTACTACCCTGACAATCAAAGCACGTTAAAGACTTACAGGGTCAGCTTCATGGTCAGTCTGCTTGTGTGTCTCCAAGATATAGAAACTTGCCTGCTACAGAAAAGTCCTGACTCCTTTAAAATACTGTAGCTTGTGATAAAATGTTATCATGATGCTCAAAGTTTTATCTGGTAGTTGGAGGACTTGTGTATAGTTTGCAAAGTGGTCTATGATCAGTAGGAAATTATAATATATAGTGGTTTATACAATAGACCCACAAGATAAGACTAAAATGTTTGTTTCGACTTCAGATGTCAGTTTATAACCTGATTTCCGCCGCGAAGCCAGTGTACAGTTTTGCCTGGGGGTTGCACCCAAGGACCCCAGGGGTGGGAGAAACTTTCCTCTGAGCCCAGATAGCATACACGGTACTGTATATACACAGTACAGTATTGAGGATGATACGTGCATAATTGGTGGATAGCCAATGCAAAATGGACCCAAAAAAGGAAGGACAGATGGAAAGAGAAGAGAGACATACACAGGTTGAACACAGGTAGACTTGATATTACATGGTTTTGGTGAGATCTAAAGGAAATCTGACAGCGAAAGCTCAAGGTGTATGGGGGCCCTTAGTTTAACACTCAAACCTTTGCATGAGTAAACTCTTTTGTCACCACTGGAGGGCAGCTGCAAAATGCTCTCAATGCTTTTTTAGACCATATATGTAGAGTATATAAATATAGGTAATGCGTCACTCCTTTGGTATGTACGGATCCTCCTCTACATGCCTTAGTTCCATTCTTGACTTGTCATTTTTAGAACAGCGGAGTTGAAAAAAGAAAGAAAACAAAGCAAAACAAGGAAGCTTAGGCTGTACTGTTACGCTGTCTGTACTTTTCATTACTGGATTTTTTTTGGGACCTGCTTGAATTCCTAGAGTTCACTGATCAAAATGATGATGAAAAAACACAGTTTCATATGTCATGGATAAAAGGGTATCCCCTCTTTAAATTCTAAGGTTAACAACAATAACTTTATCAGGCATTACCAAATCAATAAGGACGAATTTTGGCTCTGTCTTCTTTACAACAGTTAGTCCAGTGGTTCCCAAATTTTCCCTGCAGGGCCCTTCCCTATTCAAACACAGGTGAAGAATGAGAGCCAGCGCCCCCCTGGAATACCTTTGTGCCCCCACCCCCCAGTTGTGGAACCACTGAGTTAGTCAGAGAGACATAAATGATCTCTTCTTCAACCTTCTTGACAAATAGTAAAAGGATTTTGAACCTACAACTTACTTGTTTTTTTTGCAAACATGATGCGCTATATGCAAAAAAAACTCCACCTTGGTCTTGTTTGTCCAAAGAAAATTCCATAAGTTTTCAGACCTAAGCCATGCTGCCATGTCATTTTCAGAGAGAAGAGACATAAGTCATGCTGCCATGTCCTTTTCAGAGAGAAGAGACCTAAGTCATGCTGCCATGTTCTTTTCAGAGAGAAGAGACCTAAGCCATGCTGCCATGTCCTTTTAAGAGAGAAGAGACCTAAGCCATGCTGCCATGCCCTTTTCAGAGAAAAGAGACCTAAGCCATGCTGCCATGTCCTTTTCAGAGAGAAGAGACCTAAGCCATGCTGC
>CM070032.1:217904957-217918928 GCA_036250615.1 Ptychadena robeensis
AATCGAATCGGAGGTTGGACGAAACAAAAATCTTGACGTGTAAACCCACCTTAAGACCAAATCTGTCAGTAAGTAGTGTATTCTAATCACAAATTTTTATTGGGAATATCGGCACTTCTGGAATTTGGCAAAATCTTAAATATAGTTGTACATATTCATAATCACAAATATACAAGATTTTTTACATCAGTATGCGGTGTAACTACCATGCATTGCATTCACAATATGCGCATGTACAAGTGCTGATTTGCGCAATGAAGGTAATGATGACTGGAGATCACTAATTCTCAAATTTATTGTGAATATTAGGCAACAAAATTGCAAATAGGTGTATCGGCTCCATGAGTCCGCCCCACCCCACCTCAAGGAATGCGCTTAGGAGCCAATAGTGCATTAGAGACATACTCTTAAGCAGGGTACAGACAGATATTGGAGCCGTCCGATGTACCCTGCAGCAGCGTTATGACGTCATCACACTGCTGTCAGATATCGGAGAAACTGGGGAGAGCAGAACTGCCTCTCCCCGACGCCTCCTCCTCAGCCGAGCTTTGCCTGGAGACCCAGGCAAAGCATCGGACATCGCCGTATTAACGGTCATGTCCGATAAGGCTGTTTTTCCCGCTCGAAAACAGCGATGGGGGCAGATTAAATGGGTCAGATAGATGGCTGTGAGCGCGCACGGTGCTCGAAACGGCCCTCGATTTGACCCATATCTCCACGTCTGTACCCTGCTTAAATCATTGGTAGCAGAGTGCTCCTGATACTGAACACTACCCTATAAGCCCAAATGTGTGGGATTTCTTGGGGCTCAAAGAGGGACTTTGCTTTGGGTATTTCACCTCCTTCACTTCTCCACTAGGTCTGTAAGTAGGTAACTGCAAGTACAGTAAAGCTAGCCACACACGGTTCGATTTTGGTTCAATCGATGCTCGATTAGATGAATTTTTTCATCGATTGAATGAAAATCGAGAAATGCCCACATGGTACGATCGACGATAATTGTTCGATGAAGGCAGAAAATCGAATCGAATTTTGATCGGACATGTTGGAAAATCATCGTCGATTGCGCCAAAATCGTTTTATAATCGTCAATGTTTGTGGTGTTTCTCCTGGATCGATTAGATTAGATATACATAACATAGACCACTTCAATCTGGAATTCAAACGTTTCAATACCAAAATCGACGATTTTATTAATATTTTGGAATCGAAATCTCACCACAATCGCAAACTCAATGTGGGATTAATGTTGATGCAATTAAGATCGATTTTCGATTAGACGATTGAATTCCTCGATCTAATCGAGCATCGATTGAACCGAAATTGAACCATGTGTGGGCCTTTAGATTTCTTTGTCAGATTTCCTTTAGATCTTTTGTTTTACCAAAACCATGTAATATGAGGGACTTTCTAAACCATCAAGTCTACCTGTGTTCAATCGCAGAGGACCCGGCACTAGAAAGTTGTTGGTAGATCTAAAGCCCCCCATAGACAGGCAGACTCCATGCAACTTCTGTACAACCAACTTTTCTTCTACCAAAACCATGTAATAGGAGGACCTTTCTACACCTTCCAATCACTATGTATTCTATCAGGGAGGTCACTATACTACATAGTTGTTGGTAGGTCTCATGAAAGTTGTATGGAGAAGTCTGCCTGTCTATGGGGGGCTTAAAGGATATCTGACAGATAGATCTAATAGTGTATGGCCAGCTTAAAAGTAATCTGTATGGAGAGGGGGTTTAAAGGGGGTTGACCTTGGAAAAAAGTCCCTCCTAAACAGAGGCATTATATTTGAAATAATTCAGCAAAGTCCCCAAAATGCTTCATAAATGGTGCTTAGATCTTCAGATTTATTTAGGGGCTTCAAGAAATATTTGGATAGAACCTGTCTAAAATGACTCCTTACCACAAAATCAGCTACACAAACCATTGGATGAGCCTCATCAAGGAAATAAAATCAGCGTTGCACACAGGGCACATCTATTATGTAGACGCATACAAAACAATCTGTCTATAAAACAAGTTCTCTGGGTTATCACTGGCTGCTCATATTCTACCATAACTCAGGAAACCACATGTGAATTCCACATACATTATTGTGCCTTAAGCCCCCCATACACCTTCAGATTCCTCCATACAACTTTCATGAGACCTACCAACAACTATGTAGTATAGTGACCTCCCTGATAGAATACATAGTGATTGGAAGGTGTAGAAAGGTCCTCCTATTACATGGTTTTGGTAGAAGAAAAGTTGGTTGTACAGAAGTTGCATGGTAATTGTATGTGGTGTATTGGGGTTCTTTTTTCTAAACATGTCACTTCAGGTTGTTTTCTAAACAATTATTTGAAATATGTTTATTCTGAGTTATTTTTGTAATTGTATATTTTTAGAATTTTTCTTTTTTTCTATAGATTTTGACAAATTTATTGGGACATCCCTCCAAAACATAGAATTCAGACGTTTCCATCACTTCCATGGCCACAGGTGTATACTTTCATCACCTCGGCTTGCAGATTATAGTCACTTGGCTTGGTTCCATGACAGGGTTTATCCGTCTGTTGGTTGAATATAACGAACATGTAAAAGATGAGGAGATCTTAGGAGATCAGTAAATTCCAGAGATAAGATGCCACTTGCGCAAAGTCCACTTATGGAATTTCCTTGCTGCTCAATATTCCACAGCCGACAGTGATATATATAGTGATATTATAATAAATTGGAAGTCGGATACCTTTGGTGTCTTCCCAGAGTGTTGCTACCGTCTGGTTTGCTTTTTCCTACAGAGCGTCAAACCACGGCTCCGACTCGCAGCTCAACTAACGCCATTCGAGGAGCTCTGTCTAGACCAGACCAACAAAGAGCACATGCTGTCACAACTATATGCTCTCCTCTTGATCTTAGGGTCCCCATACACCGTCAGATTTCTCTGTCAGATTTCCTTTAGATCTCCTTTTGTTTTACCAAAACAGTGTAATATGAGGGACTTTCTAAACCATCAAGTCTATTTGCAGAGGGCCCTATACTACATAGTTGTAGATCTAAAGGATATCTGACAGAGAGATCTAAAGATGTATGGCCAGCTTTAGTCCATCCTGATAGCCCCACATACATTAAAGAATGGGAAAGGGACCTGAAGGTCACCCTCAAAGAGGCCCAGGTGGCCCGTATCCTCTACTTTGCCCACATCTCCTTATTATGCAAGAAAACGCAGGAGTCCAATTTTAAACTGCTATCGAGGTGCTGACCTTCCTGGCTGCCATATACCCCATAGTGCCAGATGAGTGTTGGAGAGGCTGCTGGAACAAGGGGACCTTCCTCCACATTTGTTGATGGACGTGCCCTACGATTGAGCCATTCTGGGGGAAGGTTCATGACATGCTTGGTAGGGTGCTAGTGGGGAAAGACCCTCTCTCCATTCTCTTCCATTACTCGTCTAATAGCTTGGCTTCCTATAAGCGTTCAGTGATCCCACACCTACTGAACGTGGCGAAAGCTCTCATTCCAAGATTGTGGCGCTCAGACACAGTCCATGACCAAATAATTCAGCAAGATCTCAAGGGTTCAGGACCTGGAGCAACTGACGCTCATGTCTCAAGACAGGGAATGGAGATTTCTAGACACATTGTAAAGATGGGACCACTTTACTGAATCAGACCACTATAAGGCCCGAACTGCAGACTAAGACATATCCCATAACCCCTCCGGGATGTAGCATGGCCCAAGTGCCACTAGTCGGAAGATGGGGTCACTGGGTCTCTGGTGGCCTCTCACTTTTCCGTTTTGGGTAGATCTTTCTACATCAATTGATGGCATGCCTGTGAACTTCCTACCCCATGTGAACCTCCTTTTTTGACCCCCAATACCTGTGTTCCCCTTACACGCAACATCCTCTGTTAAATAACTGACCTGTGTACCCCCCCCCCCTTTTTATATGTTTTTGTTGTTTCCGTTTATGTCAATGTGTTAAATGAATCTGTGTTTGTATCTAATGTATCTAAAATTTCATTAAATAAAGATTTAACAATGCACAAAAGTCACCAACTTTCTGAAGAGTCAAAAGCTATAGGCCTTATGTAGTGACTTGCATTAGTTTTGAGTAGTGTTGAGCTCGAATATTCGAATTGCGAATATATTTGGCTAATATCGGCAGCGGATATTCACAATTTTCGCCAATGGGATGCTTATGGGCATGGATTGCAAATATATATTCGCAATGCGAAAATAAAGAGCACATGTGACCATTCGAATATTCGTGAATACAGAATCTAATATTAGCAGAATTATTCACAAAATATCGCAAATTTGAATATTGCCTATGCCGCTCATCACTAGTGTTGAGCTGGAATATTCTAATATCGATTATTTTTAAAATATCTTGAATATGTCGGCGGATATTCATGATTTTGAATGTTCGCGGTATGACCATGTATTGCGAAAATAAACATAACATGTGACCATTCAATGTGCAATACAAATATTATTTTCGCAATGAAAAGATCTTTTCAAAAAACATGATCATACCCTGAATATTTGAATAGGAATATAAAATAGTAGAATTATGCACGAAATATTGCAAATTTGTATATTGCCTATGCCGCTCATCGCTAACTTGCATCTGCAGATTCAGGATAGTGTCCCCTTTATGATTCCTGCCCATAATCCCCCTGGGTCCCAGGGATATATAAGGGAAGGGTCTACCCCCAGGAAGTTGCTCTATGAGGTCAGTTCTGATGGAGTAAGAGTAACTGGGCATGCTGTCCACTCCGAGGCCTGGGACCAACTATAGTCGGGCCGGGGATAAGCCGGGGAGAGCGAAAGCACGCACTGTATTGATAAGACCCAGTTAGGAGGAGCTGCTACCTTTACAGCCACATACTTGTGTCAGGTTTTCAGTGGGGGTGATGCCGGTGCCTTTAGACTGACAACCAGCCCCTTTTACCCATGTGACAGGCAAGTACCAGATTGCAGTGGCCGTATTTCCCCTGGCCACATCTAGGCATAGACCAAGGGTCTCCAGGTAAAGCATCGGCTGAGCCGGGGAGAGAGCAGAGCAAATCTGACAGCAGCATGATGATGTCATAACGCTGCTGCAGGGAACATCGGACGGCTCAAATATCGCGCCGTCTGTACCCTGCTTTTGGGTGGTTTTACATTGTAAGGTTTTTTTGTTTAATGAAGGGAGAACGAACTATTTTTTAAAATCTAGAATGGCCAATTTGTTGATGGATGAATTTTGTTCGACCTCGAACCAAATTTTTTTTAAATCAACCAAAATATCATTCGTCAGATTTTCTTTGGATCTTCTTTTGTTTTACCAAAACCATGTAATATGAGGGACTTTCTAATAATATCTGACAGAGAGATCTAAAGGTGTATGGCCAGTTTAAAGGTCCCCACACACGTATCAAGTGGGGACCAACAGATGAGCTGTGCAGAGCAGCGTGATGATGTCATCACTAACAGCATCGGCGGGCATCCTTTGAAACTAATGGCATCGTCCAGAGATTTACGGACATGTCCGTTCTCTGGCCAACCAAGATTGTGGGCACGCACAGCGGTCGGCGGCAAAATCATCCACCAGTTGTTGCGTGTGGTTGGGCCTTTAGTCTACCTGTGTTCAATCGCAGACCACCCTATACTACATTGTTGTTGGTAGATCTAAAGGATATCTGACAGAGAGATCTAAAGGTGTATGGCCAGCTTAAAGTCCATGAGGATAGCCAACTCGTTTTGGCTTGATTCGGCCAATATGCATCTACCAATATGTTTCTCCTTTGGATCCTTGGGATGTTGGGGAAATGCCACAGAAAACTCCATTGCCATAGATCAAGCAGAGAGTGCACAACATTTGTTTTCCTATCCTTAGCACCATTCACGAAAGGTTATTTCCATTGACAGTCCTACATCTGTACACGGTTTTAGAATGCTGGCCAGTAAGCTGCAATCCACCCAACTAGGTCTAGACATGTGAAGGAATATACGGGGAAATAGAAACCTGTGTTTCCCAAGCGTTTAATTGAAGATCTTGGTGAGCAGGAAATATGACGAGGGAAAACACCAGCATCAGGAAGCATTAATATGCAAACCCATCTGCTGCAGGCCCACATCACACTTTATGATTATATACGAGAAATATACAGGTAAATGGGAAAAATATAGATAATATATATATATATCATATACATATCTGCATACATATATATTCACAATATAATTTTACAATATATTTATTTATTTACTATATTATACTTTTTTTTATATATAATATATTTACAATAACATAAACTTTATATCTTTTTATATTTTGCTTTTCCTCGTTCCTCCATACACTCCCTCTTCAACATGCAAATGAACTTTTCAATACTTACTTATTTTAGACTCTGTGACATTTTCAGCATATCTCTGTGATTCTATATTGGGAACGTTATTCAAATATCACAATTGCTTGATGGGTGGATGTAGACCTGAGGAAGCTGGCATTTCCATCCAGATTGTCCTAGGTATGACCATAGGTGATGCTGTTTAAAAAAAACGGGAAATCCAATGAATGTAAGGCATTCATGATGGTTGGGGAAGGGCTAGGTGATGATTATGATACCTGAAGTCCTTGAGCTAAGAAATGAGGAAGACTCTACTGCACACAAGCCCCCCATACATGTTTAGAATTCTTGGCGATCTCCTGGCAGATTTAGCGCGCATGATGGCGTCATCACAAATGGCTGGTCGTGCCGAGAATCGTCCGGGCACTCTTTGTGTGCCGGCATTTACTGTGGATGGGGACGCTGGTCATGGGCGATTTGTGGGCCAAACTATGGCCCAATTTAAGGACAGCACTTTCGATTTGTGGCAGATCGATCTCCTTGAGTGCACATGGCAGTCGATCGGACAAAACCAGGCACATATCAAAAGCGTGTATGGGGGGCTTTATTCATTGCACTTAAATATAAAGTATAAAGCATATAAAGCATTAAGGTTCTCCATCGATCTCCCAGCAGATCCACACGGGTTTTGCTGAGAATCGACCAGGCACCTTTTGTGTGCCAGTAGTTACTTTTAAATAATTAAATTGATCTAGGAATTATGAACATGTCCGTAATGGCTTAGATTGATTTGGCAGCCGATTTCTGGCCAAACTGAAAGTTTAAGCATTTGATTCGTCGATCAGCCAAGAAATCAAGTGCAATTCGATGCTTTTGGCTTTCTAATTCATTGTAGATGTGTGAAAGTGTATTTGCTGTTCTGACATGCTCTATGATTTTTTTTATGTTGTTCATAGAGATGCAATGTGGGTGGCTGAGTCCATTTTCTCAAAGTAGGAGAAGAATTACATGTCATATAATTCAAGAATAAATAAATATAAAAACAATTCTAGAATAACTGTACGTCCTTTAAATTGTATGTGTTATTTGCTATATATTTCAGTTTGATATGTTTTTAATGTACTTAAAATGTACTGGTTTATATCAGTTTACTATATGTCTGGTTTGTGTAGTCATACTATTATTTGAGGTAATGAGTTCCAGGATGGTAGAGGAAGACTGGTAAGGTCTGTATAAAAACCTCAGGGTCTCTGCTGTGGTCTCACCACCACCCATCTTGAGTATGAGTCTTCAACATGAGGGCTTTATGATGATAAATATGAATATTTTCCAGTTCCTGTGAGATCTAAAGAATAATATGAGTATACAGCTGGATTGTACAAAGACAATGCTAAAGCTGCCCATGCACTCTATGAAATGAGACGCTTCAGTCTCTCTGCACCCATTATTGGTACTAACTGCACATGGTATTTTGACAATCCAACTGGTTGGGGGAGGGGGGGCTGAAGGGATTGAATAAATATGTAGGAGAGTGGCCCATGTTATGTATGCAAGTAACATGTGTCTCAAGTAATGATGAAACTGTGACCAAGACATGTGGGAGTTATCAAAAGTTCCAGTTATTAGTGGATCTTTGTCTTCATTTAGTGCAGAGAGAGGTGCACTGTTGGTTCCTGTGGGAAGCGGGCTCTGCATGCCTGCGCTACCGGAGACCCATATCTACCTGAGATGTGATTACCTGTTGGGGCAAGGGTGCCCTAGCACTGACAAGTTGTCACCAGGTGGAGTGAGGGCTAGGTCAGAGACTGTGAGAGGCAACAGCATCTTCCACATGGCTGGCACAGAACTGATGGACTGTACCTGTAAATACCAGTTCTTACACCAATCTACCGGTGAACATATAGACTTTATGGGAGTGTGCGAGACCCTATGGGGCCCACATCAAAGGACGATGGGGGTGCTATTGGTCAGAGGCATACCTGGCTGCAAGGCAATGGTTAAAGCTGTTCCTAGATGTCGACCCGCTATTGACAGGGGGTGCAGCAGACTGAAGGTCTGGCTACGAGGTGACAGTAAGTAACCATTCCTAGCGGTCTCCCTGATTAGCAGGACAGTGATGGAGGGCCTAGTGGAATACTCTGCCACCGGGTGCACCCATGTGCTTGGATGGCCCTGACAATGGAAGGTACTTTAAGTCGCAGCGTCTGACCCTTGGTTCACCCCGGTATGTGTTTATGCACTTATCATACAGATATATACAAATATAGTGGCAGCAGTTTAGAAGTCAGTAGATTTGTGTTTTGTGTTGTGTTGTCAGTAGATTTCTCTTTTGAGAAGTAGATGTTTATAAGAGTGAATATGTATTGGCACCATTGTCTTTACTTATACTCAATATATTATATCAATAATTTATTTTTATAGCTAGAAGCAATTCTTTTCCTATGTGCAATTAGTGTTTTAATTAAAAAGCTCCAAATATTTTTTCGCCATGTCAGTGGATGATCAATCCCCTAGTGAAAAGTTGCGCCCGATTCATGTCAGTGGAATCAGGATGTCAGGGAGAGGATTGTTGAAGTCCTTTTGGTCCCATACCATGAAGCCCTTTTTTCATTATTTTGTGTTGCCGTAGACCATACTTTTATAAATTGAGGTTACAGCCCAATCATTTGAGCTCATCGGTACCCCAGTTTTCCCCATTCTTGTTCCCCTGTGCATCAGGATTGGCTTTAATCAATGTTTGTCATTTTACCAGGTACTAGGTGAATTTCTCATGTCAGGAATCTACTTTACAGCTTGGAGTGTAAAGCTAGCCATACACAGTCAGATTCCATGGCCGCTCGATCACCTATCCGATCGATTCCGGCGGGAATCGCAGGTGTGATCGATCGGCCAATTAAGAGTATCCGATCGCTGCATACCACCTTGTCCAACGGATTCCGGGACGATTCCGTGTCCGATTGTCCACCTCACAAATGGCAACTCCCCCTGATCTGTGCAGAATCGGATCAAAAAGACCAACATGTTGGTTCTCTGTCGGATCCGATTCTGAGCCCCCGATCAATCGGACGTGATCGATCGGACAAGGTGGGCTGCACACGATTCCGGCACGATCGTTTCGCGTGCACGCGAATCGATCGGCCCGGAATCCGGCCGGAATCCGACCCGTGTATGGGGGCCTTAAAACTTTTTGCCTCTCCCTAAAGTGGAAAAGTGGAAAATCCTGGAGGTCCTTCTTAATCCAGCTATGAATGGTCTATTAGAAATACCTATATCATATCCATGACAGCACCTTTGGCTAGAAGAAAGCCAAGAAAGTTCAAATATAATTGCATGTAAATATGCTCAGCTTTCTTCCTCATACTTCATGTCAATTCTACCTTTGGCAACAAAGAAAGACATATTGCTTGTGAAACGTTGGCATATCATATATGATTGGGTCAAACATACCAGGAAGGGGAATGTGTTCCTTGCTTTCTCTTGACCAACAAAAGACATGTTTAAATCACATGAGCCAATGTGCCATAGGATAGTATTACATCTACGGTTGGCTTGGCACGGGTGCAACAAGTTCTACGTGTGTAATCATTCTCCACTTTAGTATTATAACTAATGATAGTAACTATCTGTCAAAAATGTTTGCCTGGGTAATTCAATTTAAATTATTTAAAGGGATTTACCTATATCTTGCATCCATGTGTGCGTATGTGCAGGTATGTGAGCATGTGCACATGCTAATTCATGGTAGGATAGGATCTCTAAAGGCTATGTTTCCACATCCATCGGGACCCCCTCTGCTAAGCACAGTGCTTGGCAGGGATCCTGGCGGAGCACATTGACTTTACCTGCTGTGTTTAGACATATGCAGAGGCTCAACGTACTCCACTTTGTTTAGCCTTGCATCGGCGGAATGGCTCGGCGCTGTGAGAACACAGCATCCGCCGAGCAGGTAAGTGAATGTGCTCCATCTGGACCTACCGCCAAGTAATATGCTTAGTGGAGGGGGTCCCAACGGATGTGGAAACCCCCCCAAAGACACATATGTCCCCTGGAAGGATCCTTCATGATTTTTCCTAGTGACAGGTGAGCTTGGTTTATGGAGAAAGGATAGGACCCCTCTAGGTCTTCCCCCATAGGAAAGAGAGTTTAGCTGAAGCGCAAGATTTATTGTGATTGTCTGAGGCAGTGGTTCCCAAACTGGGGAGCGCGAATGTATTCCAGGGGAGTGCTGGCCCTCATTCTTAACCTGTGTTTGAATGGGTAGGGGGGCTTGATAATGTTCCTAATATATAGAAAAGGGGGGCCCTGCAAGGAAAGTTTGTGAACACTGGTCTGAAGGAACATGCCTGGTATATAAGGTCACAGATACAAGATTTGCTGCATGATATCCTTCGTTTCTATCACAGGTCCTTGTGACCTGTTCCCTGCTTCAGTTCCTGATCTTCATAGATTGACCACGTCTGCCTTTGCTTGTTTCTCTGACCTCACTTCCTATCTGACTGATTCACTTTGACTGACCCCTGCCTTGCCCAACTATTTTGCTTCCTGTCTTCTTACTTGGTCATTTCTGGACTGGACGTACCCACCATTCCTGCCTCACGGACCACACATTTGTGGCTCACTGATACTACTCGTTTTGGTATATGATTGACCCACCAGTGCCAACACAGCACACATTATTTCTGCTGTCCTGAATTACCCAATTAGACTTGTTTAAGTGTGTACTCTTTGTACGGAAACTTGTATAAGCCTGCAGGAGAACATCCTCACCCCCAGAAGCTTTTGGGGAAGACACACTTAAGTTGGCTGTACACGGGACGCTGCCAGTGCAATCGACAAACCTTTAGGCCAAGACTAACCAACATGTCGGATTCCTGTTTGATCATACCAAACACATGACCACTAGAGATGAAATTATTTGGCTAGCTGACTTTGTGAGCAAATCCTCTGAAAATGTTATCATCACCAAAATTGCGAGAAGGGCTGGGGGAACATTGGGGAAAAAAAGTTTTGCTCACGCACATGTCGTTTTTGCATAAATTAAGTTCAAAGTCAAAGTCGAAATTTAGACTTTTTAAAATTTTGACTTGACTTGAACTTAATTTATGCAAAAACTATTTGTATTAGAGCCATACTTTTTTTTGTAGTATACCCCCAACCCTTCTCTACATCTGCAGCAAGGTTGGTGATGATACTATACTTAGGGGCTTTGCAATTAACTTGAATTCGTCAAAATGGTCGAATTTTTTAAAACAAAATTCAACCATCTCTAATTACCAATACGATTTTGCTGCAGAGTTTTAGCCTAAGGGTATGTTTCCACTGCGGTTTTGTGGTCTGACGGGACCTCTACCTTAAGCGCAGTGCTTGGCGGGGGTCCCGACGGATCACATGAACATTACCTGCTCTACTGCATTACTTTAACCCCTGCATAGGCGGATCAGCTCAGCTCAGCGCTGTGAGAACAGAGCATCCGTTTAGCAGGTAAAGTTTATGTGATCTGTCAGCACCCGCCAGGCAATGTACGTAGCGGATCCCAAAAGATTGCAAAACGCTGTGGAGACATTACAGCTGAAGCATTGTGGAGGCAAGGAGGAAGCAATATGGGGACATTTTTGGACTCCTTGAAGAAGGCAGGATTAATTTAGTCAATAGTAATGGCTTAAGGTAACCTTTGTAGCTGCTGTCAGCTGACAGATTCAGCAGGAATGGATTATGTCTATGGAAGGATGCTCTAACTAGCACCAGAGGGGTTCACTCATTTTTATTCCAAAATTCGACCATTTCGACGATTTCAAGTTAATTGCAAAGCCCCTGAACAAGGTATCATCACCAGTCTTGTTGGAGATGTAGAGAAGGGTTGGGGGTATACTACAAAAAACAAAGTATGTCTCTAACACAAATAGTTTTTGCACAAATTAAGTTAAAATTCAAGTCAAAATTTTGAAAATTGGAATTTCGACTTTGTATTTGAACTTAATTTATGCAAAAAAATTCGACCATCTCTATCCACTACCTCCTCACTCACACACTACATGACAGTTTCCTTAACATGTGTCCCACATGAGACTACATTCACAGCATTTTTGTTATATAAGCCAACTCTACCCCACATATGTACAAGAGGCCAGGAGTACACCATCCTAGTGGAAATAACTCCCTATTAATGAGTTTTTGACACATCAGTCAAGAGAAAAAGTTTTATTTAAAAAAAAGATATCAATAATGCATCATTGATGCATGTCGCAACACGTCCTAAGGCAACCCCTGCGTTAAGGCATCCATTAATGCCGTGGAAACATAGCCCTATATTAGATTTATATAATCCAGTGTTGTATAACATACTATTTTGCTTTTACATACACATACATACACTGTCATCGTCCTTTTTTTTCTTCTTTACTTTGTATGGGATCGTCTTTTTTTGTATTGTTATCTAATTTCTTAATAAAATGTTAAAAAAGACAGCTTTGCCTAATGTAAAAGGATTTAATTGACCTCGAAAACATAAATTGGGAGCACACAAATAGATATGGGCCAGATCGATGGCCGACGGCCAACACCGTGCCCGCTAACAACATCTATCTGGCCTATATCATATGCTGCCATCCCTGTTTTTGAGCAATCAATCAATTCCAGGGATATCAGACATCAGACACCGTAAATCAAGGTTGATGTCCATTGCTTTGCATAGGGACCGCGGAATTTCCATGCAAAGCATCGTCAGAGCTGGATGACACAGAAGTGCTACACCTTCAGCTCCTTCGATGTCGGGCAGCAGCGCGATGATGTCATGCTGCTGCCGGGAACCTCGAACGGCTGGTAAATCGAGCCGCGTGTTCCTGGCTATACTTGTACATGTCACCCTGGTATGTATACGCCGGCAATCAACATTTGCATGTAAATACAGTCTTCTCTGGCCTTTCTTTGTCAGAAATTTGTCAGCAAAAAATGTGTTTCCGGCACTGTACATTCCCCTGAACATGCAAAGTTCTGTCAGGGAATCCTGTACAACACACACTTCCTTCTGGTCAAGGCGTCAGAAAAACAGGCTGTAAGATAAATATGGGACGACCAGAGAAAAACCTGCACATATGAAGGGTGATAATAGTGTTGCTTGTGAATATTCGAACTGCAAATTGTTATTGCGAATATCGGCACTTTGAGAATTCGCAAAGATCTCGAATATAGAGCCTTATCTGCCTAATCATGAATATTCAAGATTGTTTCATCATTTGTGTTGATCCTGAATATGCGATAAGCTTTTTCACAATGAAGGTAATAATGACTGGAGATTATGAATATTGAAATGAAGTTACAAATATTAGGCAAAAAGTTTTGGATATTTTGCGAATACGAATATTGCCGATGCTGCTCATCACTAGTGGCTAATGCATAGAAAAGGGTTTTAGGGCCAAGTACTCAGTCCCCAAATCTTTATACCAATACCTTCAATTCAAGAAATAACACAGCAACACTCTGTTGGAATTATTAGGGCCAAAGTTCCCATAATTTATACGTATGTAAAGCCTTCCATACACATTTAGATTTTTACCAATCGGCCAAAAAATCTGGTAAAAATCGTCCAGGCACTCTTTGTGTGCCTGCACTAAGTGTATGTCTCCACTGTGTTCTTGGCTCCATCGGC
>CM070032.1:217919028-217934586 GCA_036250615.1 Ptychadena robeensis
AGGTGGGCTTCACGCGATTCCGGGACGATCGTTTCGCGTGCACGCGCCCGGAATTGATCGGCTCGGAATCCGGCCGGAATCCGACCCGTGTATGGGGGCCTTTAGAGACATACACTTAAGCTAGGCATACATGGTTCGATTTTAGCACGACCAATTTTCGGTTTCATTTGAGATCTTGATCTTTTCATTGGACACCGATCGTAAGCGAATCCAAAGTAAATGCCACATGGAGGGTTCAATCGTAACACGATCAAAATCGCCTATTTTAGTTTTGAACAAAAAACACAGGAAAGAGTCATATATAAATGTGTCATTGAATACAATCTTCCTGACCAACACACACAATGCTACGATTTGAGTTTGATCGTTGTACAATCGATGAAAAATTTCCAACATGTCCGATCACTTTACAGTCGATGTTTTGATCGTCATCAAAAACGTTATAATTCTCGAATATAGAGCTATATCTTCCTATCCATGATTTTTTTAAGATCTTTACATCATTTGAGTTGATGACGATTTGCTTTTTCACATCGAAGGTAATAATGACTGGAGATCACAAATTCTCGAATTTCTGAATACGTTACGAATATTAGGCAAAAAGTTTTGGATATTTTGCGAATACGAATATTGCCTGTGCTGTTCATCACGAGTGGCTAATACATAGAAAAGGGTCAAGTACTCAGTCCCCAAAACTTTATACCAATACCTTCAATTCAATAAATAACACAGCAACACTCTGTTGGAATTATTAGGGCCAAAGTTCCCATAATTTATACATATGTTAAGCCCCTCATACAAACTGTGCCTGGCAAATTTGTTGGCCGATTGACCATTTGTGATGACGTCAATCGGCCTAAAAATTGGGTGAAAATCGGCCAGGCATCGTTTGTGTGCCTGCACTAAGGGTATGTCTCCACTGTGCTCTCAACTGTGTAAAGCCAGCCATACACAGTCGGATTCCATGGCCGCTCGATCACCCATCCGATCGATTCCGACGATTCTGCCGGGAATCGGAGGTGTGATCGATCGGCCAATTAAGAGAATCCGATCGCTGCATACCACCTTGTCCAAGGGATTCCGGGACGATTCCGTGTCCGATTCCATCTCCGACTCCACCTCACAAATGGCAACTCCCCCTGATCTGTGCAGAATCAATCTGATGGAACCAACATATTGGTTCTCTATCGGATCCGATTGTGAGCCCCTGAACGATCGGATGCGATCGATCGGACAAGGTGGGCTGCACACGATTCCGGCACGATCGATTCGCGTGCATGCGCCCGGAATCGATCGTGCCGGAATCCGGTCGGAATCCGACCCGTGTATGGGGGCCTTTAGGGCTTGTTTCCATTGATGCGATCCTGCGCGTTTGTAGCCGCGCGGCCGCAAGCGCAAGCAACCGCATCCATTGGAAACTTCAATATAGTTTCCACTGGTGCGGTTGTGCGCGTTCGGGTGTGGATGCGGTTCAGGGTGCGTTTCTGAACGCTAGCTGCAGCGTTTTGAAAGGCATCCCCGTCCCAACCGCATCCGCATAAAAAAAAAATCGCGTCGCAAAAATGCGCAACAACTATGGCATGCGTTCAGCCGCGCAGGATCGCATCAATGGAAACAAGGCCTCATCCACATTATCTGTCTGCAGCATCGGCTGATTTGCCGATCCACCTTCCGGCCTGCAGACAGGTGGAAATTTGGAAAGGTGGAAAATCGGCCAGGCACCGTTTGTCTCCACTGTGTTCTCGACTGTGTTCTCCACATTACTGGTCTGCAGCAGCTGTTCTACCGATCCACCTTCCGGCCTGAAGACAGGTAATGTGGATTGGCTCCACCGAGAACACAGTGGAGACATACCCAAAGAATTACGGACATGTCCCTAATTGCTTAGATCGATTTGGCTGCCGATTTCGACCCGAATAACCCTTTTAAGCTTAAGATTTCCACCCAAAAGTCTAAACATGTATGGGGTGCTTTATCTTCCCACTTGAAGACAGGGGTGGCCGCTTAAAGCTAGCCACACATAGATAAATTTAAGCGTTCAATCAACGTTGGATTAGATTTTGTAGTTTGATGAAAAAATCGAATATCCATTTTAATTTAATCGATGTACACCACATCAGGAGTACGATTATTGTTCAATTTCGACTGAAAAGTTCATCGAAGTAATCGAAAATCATCGATTGAATTCCTCTTACGATTTCAGTTTCAATCGGAAGTGAAGTGTTAAGCTGGCCATACACGTGTCGGATTCCATGGCCAATTGATCACTCACCCAATTGATTCCAGCGATCTCAGCGGGAATGGGAGCTGCAATCCATCAGCCAATTAAGAGGATCCGATCGCTGCATACCACCTTGTCCGAGTGATCGCGTCCAATTGATCGGGGGCTCAGAATTGGATCCGACAGAGAACCAACACACACATCAAGTATCATTGACTCGACCAAAAAAAAAAAGCTGCAAGGAATGTAGTTCGATGATTGTACAATCGACCAAAATTTGCCAACCTGTCCGATCATCATTCAATCGATGATTTGACAAAAATCGATCAATAATCGTCTATTGTACTATGTGGGCAGGAAAAACATTTTCTTTCCATCGATCAAATTTTTCATGGAAAAACATCGATTGAACACTAAAATCGAACCATTTGTGGCTAGTTTAAGATATGCGCCAGATAGATGGTCATGAGTGCGCACAACGCTCGAAGCGTCCATCGATCTAGCACATATCTATGCGTGTATGGGCGCCTTTAATGAACACGTGTCTTCATTGAAGCAGGCTGACTATTTACCAAGGGATTTAATAACAATAAAGACACAGAACATCCTGTACATATCGACTTTCTTATGAATCTTCTGATAAGATAGAGGAAACGTGCAAGTAATAAACATAATGGCAGATTATCCATTAACTGTAGGTAGACTGGATATTCTTAGGTCTGAGGTCAAAGTTTAATGATGTAACAGCCAGAAGAGAAGAAACACTTTGTTTATCTTAGGAAATGCATAATGTTTTCTTGATATAAGTCAATGGTTCCCAAACTTTCCCCCCTCGAAAGATTATTGACCCCCCCCCACCATTCAAACTACACAGGTTCAGATAAAGGGCCATTTCACACTAGCCGTGTTTGAGTTCCAGTACCGCAACGCAGCGTCTATTGAGTAACGGGAGGTACACAGTTTACAAAGGACCTTTCTTGTACCTTTATTACTGGCCTCGCTTTTGCGTTTAGCTGTAACACGCAAAGTAGCATCTTCAATGGACCGATTTTCACAATGAATTACCTCTATGAGTGTTGTCTCCTGTGGTGATTACACTGCAGCTGCTATTTCACATTCTGCCACTAGATGTCGCCCTGACAATCCACATTGCGCTCTCAAGATGTGATTTTGTGTTTTGCTGTAACACGCAGTAGCCTCTTCAACGAGTGCATCTCTGGCGACATCACACGGTCCCACAATGAAAAGGTCATACTCTGTATTATTAAAAAAAGTAGTGCTCCTTTGAAAATAGTGCTGATCACAAATATTCGAATCACAATTTTTTTATTGCAAATATTGGCACTTTGAGAATACGGGAAGATCTCAAATATAGTGTTATATCTTCGTAATCGCGGATATTCGAGATTCTGGGGAAAGTGCCATGCATTGCGTTCGCAGTATGCACATGTACAAGTGCAGATTTTCACAATGAATGACTTCTTTGAGTGTTGTCTCATGTGGTGATTACACTGCAGCTGCTACTTCACATTCTGTCACTAGACGTCCCTGTGACTACACAAACTGCAGTTTCAAGATGTGCTTTTGTGTTTTGCTGTAACACGCAAAGTAGCATCTTCTATGGGTGCATCTCTGGCGAAATCACACGGTCCAGCAATGAAAAGGTCATACTCCATATTATTAAAAAAAGGAGTGCTCCTTTGAGAATAGTGCTGATCACGAATATTCAAATGACAACATTTTTATTGCGAATATCGGCACTTTGGGGAATCACATCACACGGTCCCGCAATGAAAAGGTATTTAAAAAAAAAGTAGTGTTGCTTTGAGAATAGTGCTGATCACAAATATAGTGTTATCTCTTTGTAATCTTGAATATTCGAGATTCTGGGGAAAGTGCCATGCATTGTGTTCGCAATATGCTCATGCACAAGTGTGATTTTCGCAATGAAGGTAATAATGATGAGATCAATGTCACCTATACATATAGCCAGAATTACAAGATCAACATTTCAACAACACAATTTAAACCAGAGGTAAGAGCAAAACCAACCTCCAATAGTAACACCCTATGACAGGCATACCTGGCACACTATAGGGGGACTTTAAATGGTCAAAAGAGTATTATCCGTTATGGACAAACAAGTAAATATAAAGGGACTTTTCAGGCAGTACCAAATGTAAAAGAAAAGGTTTTTATTCAAACATAAATTATATTATATCAATGTTTTTTACATCACCAAATCATCATCAAATGACCATGGATTTCTCCATCTCGACATGTTTCTCATACAGTGTTTTTTGCTTCGTCAGGAGATACACCGGAGATATGCAATAGTCTTAAGCTAGCCATACACAGTCGGATTCCATGGCCGATCGATCACACGATTCCGGCGATCATGCAGCTGTGAATCCGGAGGTCCGATCGCTCGGCAATTAAGTGTGTCCTATCGCTACGATACCACCTTGTTCCCACGGATTCCTGACGATTCGTGTCCTCGCTTACTCAACAAATGGCAACCTCCCACCTGATGTGTGCAAATCGGATCAGAAGACCACATGTTGGTTCCTCTGTCCGATCCGATTCTGGGGGCCCGCCGAACGATCGGACGTGATCGAGCGACAAGGTGGTCTTCACCCATTCCGGGCGAGCGTTTCCGCGTGCACGCAGCCCGATCGAATCGTTCCGCCCCGGATCCGATAGGGAAACGGACCAGTGTTTGGGGGCCTTTAGATTATTGGCCATTTTCTGCTTGTCCCTATGAAATATGATAGAAATGCTTAGGTTCCCTTGTCATATTGGGTTTCAGGATTGCCACTTTGGGTGGGTGAGGCACGGGGGGTGCCAGGCTTGGGCACGGGGGGCGTCTTCTTTCTTGTATTAGATTCTTAATTGTTGTTGGCACGGTTATGAATAGGTCTCTGGAATATCCAATCCGGTCCAGGATGTAAAGCCGCCACAAGTATAAATCAAATCATTCCAATTGATACAAGCTGGAAGGATGGATTTTTGTTGGATTGGCAAACCAACCCTTCCGCAAACCAACCTTCCGCAACCAACCTTCGAGGGACACAACAACCCCTTAAAAATTGTATCCAAGTACATATAAGAGCTTTCATTGGTCAAAGTATTTTAACAAATGCTATTTGTAAAAAACTCAGTAAAATAAAATTCAATACATTCAGTATTAAATACATTTCCTAACACATAATTATCCTGTGTAGCAATCTCAACGCGTTTCGCTGTTTCCTACCGCTTCTTCAGGAGAATCACAGGTTTATATTAATCTGGAGAGAAATACAGTCCATATTAGTTAATTATTCTCTTCATAAGTTGCGTAATTTGGTAAGTATGTTCTTGAGATTACCTTGGCGTGCTGCTTCAGCTTCCAGCCCGTCCGAGGATAGGGCGGGGGAGGGGGGGGGCGGAGGCAGAGAGCGAGGGAAGGGGGACGAGGGTGCCACTATTGGAGGTTGGTTTTGTTGTTACCTCTGGTTTAAATTGTAATAATGATGAGAATTGTCAAATTTACTAATTTACTGTGAATATTAGGCAAACAATTTGCGATATTTTGTGAATATGAATATTGCCCATGTTGCTCATTCATTAGAATGGAAAGTGTCCTTTGTGCGTCCAACAAGGAGAAAAAGGAGAAAAACAAGCAGTGGATACATGGCCTAAGCAACCCATGAACATCACATGTTAGAATGTAAAGTGAAAATCCTGATCAGGTGACCCCCCCCCCCCTTTCACAATTACTCATTGGTGGTGTAATTTACCCACAATTGTGATTGCAAGCGTTTTTTTTGAGGCATGGGGCAATCACAAACAGATTGTGTTACAGAACATTCTGTTCCGTGTGTTCCTGTCGCTTTACAATGTACGAGGAAGTGGAGGGATCAAACTTCAAAACTCCAGGATTGTTTCAGAAACAACATATCTGTTTTCTGAAAACATCATGAGTCCAGGGGACATTAAATACTTCATGGTATAGATGTCATCACGGGACACAGAGATGAAACATTGGAACAAAAAACCCACAACAACAATATCTAGCTGTCAAAGTGAACTACTCAGGTCAAAAGTTTAATGGTAAATCCTGAGTAAGGGAATTGTATGGAGTGCTGGAGCCAATAGGATGAACATATAAAATAAAGTTGCTTTATTCAATAATAGCTTGTTTCCAGGGATCGACGTGTTTTTAATTGCGCCACCGCATTCCCGATTTTGCACGCAATCCAACCGTTTTTTTTCTGATCGCGCCCATAGGAAATTTATGGACGCGGTCAAAAATCAGAAAAGTCGAATTTCGACTGGGGCATGTCGACTATAAAGTCAAAAAACGACCCAAAATTTCAACTTAAAAATATGTTATAGTGTTGATGTTTAGTGTTGTGAATATCGTCATCATGAATTTTGTGAAGTGCCGATATTCTCAATAATATTAGCAAAAATGTGTGATCAACACCATCACATGAAAACCTTGGACCTTGGAGGTATGTCTGGGGGATGTGGGGACACTAGTAACCATATTCATTAGGCATTAGATCGAAAACTTCATACCCTTTCAGAAATCAATAACCGGGTGGTCATGCTCCCCTATTGGGTGATATCCCTGTATATGTGACTTTATTGATTGGCTGTCTGCGCCGGACCCTTTGGTTCGCCTTCAAGAATATCCACTGCATATGCTGACCTTATCCACCCATCCTGGACTAGGACCATACTCCGACCCCAGACGTGAGTGCCTCACCTTTTTGTATACCATTGTTGGTGTATAAAGGTTTACATTAACCATGTGATGTTATATCTTATTGATTTTTATTGATTCAGGTAGAGATTCCCTGTTGACGTGAAATAGCCATGAATGTATTTGTGATTTTGTATAGAATATATATGTAAACGTTTTTATAAAACTGTATTTATTTATTGGGATCCAATGTTGGGCAATTGAGAATATAGTGATATGAGTGACCAAGGGGACCCGTAATGGGTGGCCTCTTAGGCTATGTTTCCATTATATGTTGGGACCTCTCTGGTAAGCGGGGATCCCGACGGAGCACATAGACCTTACCTGCTCGGCGGATGCGGATGTCTTTACAGCGCCGAGCCATTCCGCCGATGCAAGGCTGAATGTAGTCTTCGACAGAGCACATAGACTTTGCTTGCTCAGCGGATGCTGTGTTTAGACATCTGCCGAGCAGGAAAAGTCTATGTGCGTCGCCAGGATCCCCCCAAGCAACACGCTTAGCGGAGGCGGTCCCGACGTATGGTGGAAACAAGCCCTTAGGGTGAAATGAACACCTCTATTCCCTTATGCTTGATTTTTATTTCTTTTTATAGACCCTTTTGATATGTTATTGCTTCTATTATGATCTGTGACCGAGAGATTGTCCTGATGAATCCCCCTTGATGAGTGAAACGCGTGGACTACATTTGATACATTGAACAATGAAGCACATATGATTATGTATAATATGTACCTAGTGTTTTATTTTTTTATCAGTGATCTTAATAATTAATTGTTTTTTTACCTACTTACCGTGCCATTAAAGTCCCTAGGGAGTAGTCACCCCAATGTTTTGGTTTTTCAACCGCTGTTTATTTATTATTTTAAAAAATGATGTTGAAAATTCGTATAAAAAACAGAAAAACTTAAATCGAAACAAAATCAAATCAGGAAAATTAAAATTCCAGGATAAAGTAATACATTTCAAATCATCCCAGTGGTTCTATTGCTCAATTAAACCAACTTTTCTAGTATTATATGATTTGCCTTCTTCTGTGAACTTTAGAATAAGGTAATTTTAATACTTTAACCATCTGAGCATTTTTCACATTTACCATTATTTTGTTAAAATGTCCTACGGGAAATCGAAACGGATCAGTTTGACCCAGAAAGATTGATGGGGACGTCAGGATCTCGTCTGGGACAGGTAAGATACTGTCAGGATCAGGTACAGAGGGGGCGACCAGACAGGCAACACACACTGACATCCGAGCAGAGGTAGGGTGGTGTCAAAAACAGATTTAATGAGGACTTACAGACAGGAAAAAACAGGTACGAAAAGTCCAGGGTACAGGAGTGTCCAGGGTTCAGGTTCAGGAAATGGCATGAACACAGGAAAAGCAATGAACAGCCAGCGTGTCTGGATGAAGCACACCTATATAGCCCTAAGCTAACGAGCCAGGTGTGTGCTCCACCCAGCCCACGCTTGCAGGGAGCCTTCTGGTGACTGTGGGGCCAACCCATGGAAGGGCAAGCACAGTGCCACTAGCAGGCGGTGACCGGTACAGTCGGGGTCCTCACAGGTACCGAGTGTAGCTCGGGAGGTTATAGGTGGGCATACATGGGTTGATTTTTCAGTCGATTCTCGAGCAATGCGTGTTCACAATTATCCATTGTTCAGAAATTGATTGCCGCCACCCTTTCTTCGAGCAGGATCAATCGATCCCACTTGAAGAAAGCTTGATCGAACAGGGAACCAACCAAGGTTTACCCTTTAAAGTATCAAACAGGATTGATTGAGGAAAGTGGTGCACATCGATTCTCTGTTAAATCAATGAAAGCTGGAGCACAGTGTGGAGATGTCAACACACTGTGCTTAAGGGTTCATCGACTGAATGAACATTGAACTGCGTATGGACCTCAAGTCAATCTGCTTTACAAATTGCTTCAGAATTTTTTTGACAAAACACTATGACCACCACTATTCTTCACAGTTTGGATTACATTTTGGTACTGATGTTTTTCATCCTCTAAACCAGTGGTTCCAGGCCCCTTCCTTTTCTATTTAGGAACATTATCAAGCCAAATTAAAACACAGGTTAAGAATCAGGCCCCCCGCCCTCAGCATACCTTCGCGCCCCCCAGTTTGGGAACCACTGCTCTAAACATACAAATCAAACTTGTGTCTCATCTCACAGAACATGATTTCAGATGGTACTGTAAAAGATCTAGCTTTTTGTAAGCTGGAGGAATTCAGCAATTCCTACCGTCACTCATATGGTCTCATTCACAAAAATATGTTTTATTTTTGGCATTTCTGTTAAATTTGTAGTGTGTTGGCGAGTTCAAATGAGTTCTGCAGTTCAAGTGCTGTCACTCTTCTCACCTCCTTAAATATTGCATGATGACTCTTCCTACGAAGGTCACAGGACACCCACTCCTAGGGATAGCCACAACAGTACCGTATTATATTACATTTCAGCTACAAGTATATGGGTAGTATTACAGACCGCTGAACACCCAATTCTGAATAAATGCTGATGCAATGCTACCATGCTTCTTCTTAATTCCTCTGAAATGCCTGGGGATTGAGGAATGATTCATGAGATTATTTCTTTAGAAAAGCAGATACAATCAAAAACTTTACTCTAATTGCTGTTGTCATAGGGCTGTGACAATTTTACACACCTTTATTCATATCTTATTTGTTGGCATACTTTCATTTAATTACCCTATTTACACAATATCATTATCCATAAGGTCAGGCGTGCCCATAGTTTTTTTGGGCTTGCGGCTTGGGCTACTTTTAACGTGACCGTGTTAAAGTGTAAAAACCGAGTTGTAGTGTTGGGCAGTGTAAGTCTAAAGGTAGCCATACATGGTTCAATTTGCAACAAATCGATCATCAATTTGATCAAAGTATTCGACCATTGAATCGTATATCGATTGTAATTGAACTGAATGACACACCACATTGAGTGTTCGATCTTAAACATTTCCATTACTGCAACAGCAGCCTCAAGATAACCTGACCTATGTATAGTAGTCATAGTGGTCTGACTACAGTAAAAAAAAGCATGCATACAAACATCCTATTCTGCCGACCAGTAGAGAGAACAGTATGCTAATTGATTGGATCTAATCACAATTGGTTGGGACAAGGAATATTTAATGTACACTCAATGTGGTAGCAATCAATTAAAATTTTCCAACTGTTCGAAATTTCGATCGAGCAAATTGACAATTTAAATCGAATTGAAACTATCATTCAATGTGGACATGATTCAATTTGCAATCGACCGACCAAAATAATTGATCGAATTACATTGATTGAACAGTCCATTGAACCGTGTATGACTAGCTGTAGGGTGTTGGAGATCTGGGGGATGAAAGTCAGAGTAGGTATATGTAGAGGTAAAATCTGACAAGAGAAAATAACTGTGTGACTATGAAAGGGTGACATTTGGACTGCCGGGAAGTCTCAGGGGTTAGTTACTACGCCAGAAAATGTCAGGGTTACTACTGATTTATGAGATCTGGGGGTTCAAACGTGTTGTACTGTGAGAGTTACAAAGCCAGCTGGTGACCTGTGGATGGGGACAGGTAATCAGAGGCTCAATCAGGAACAGGGAGGTCCATCTGCAGCAGAATCTACCATGCAAGAAGGTGATGCAGAGCACAGTGGGGAAGACCACCCTACATATGGGGTGAGTACCAAACACCATCTCCTGGTACTCATCTGAGGAGCTCACTAAAAAAGTTATGTGCACCCCTTATTACATCAATCTAATGTCTTAATTTTGTTTTAGAAACATATGTATATCAATTAGGGATCATGAAATTAGAAGGTGATGATATCCCTCTAATCCCCAGGTTGTATGAACTAAATAGTTAATAAAATACCTGTGTGTATATAAGGATGGTGCGTGGTATGTACATGTATAGCAAATATGATTTGATATGATGTATCTGTATATAATTGATTTTTTCCAAAGATATATAATTAATCTTTAGTATTTATAAGATTTGCACCTTAAAATCCAGGGGTGGGAGTTAGGGCTTGTTCCCACATCAGCCACGAGTCTAACGGCGGTGCAAAGACCGCAGGAGATCGCTGGCACCCAGTAATATCCTGCGGTCTCCCCCGATTAGATTGCAGGCAGGAAGTGGGGAATGGGACAGGACATCTTGCCCCACCCCACCTGATCAAGCCCTGAATGGGTGTGGTTTAAATAACACATGATTTTTAATCACGCCCGGCCACCCACGCCCCTCAATCAAAATCAACCAATCACAGCCTTTAATTAAAGCCAGTTCCCATTAAGGCGATCAGCCAAGGCACGGACTCTATTTTATTGGAGCGCGACTATCGTGTCTGATTTGGAACATAGCCTTAAGCTAGCCATACATGTGTCGACTTGTGAGCGATCGATCGCCCATCCGATCGATTCCGGTGAAGCCACAGGCTTCAATCGATCGCCCAATCAAGTACCATCTTAGGCCACCGATTCCTGGATGATTCTGTGCCCGATCGATCGCTTCACAAATGGCAACTCCCCTTGATGTGTGCCAAATCGATCAGAAAAGACCAACAGGTTGGTTCTCTGGCCGATCCGATTTGGGGGCCATGTCGATCGGGCGGGGTCGATCGGGCAAGGTGGGCTGCACGCGATTCCTTGGCGATCGATCCGCGTGCACGCGCCCGGTGATCGATCGGCCAGGAATCGTGTGCGAAATCGACCCATGTATGGCTACCTTTAGAGGTTGGTTGGGTCCCCTCAATCTCTCCCCTTCCCTTTTCCTTTTTAATATGAGTGCTCTGTCTTACAAGCAAAATAAAAAAAAACAATCAGTTAATTATGACAAGCAAGAAATACAAATCGTGCTGTGAATTGTGTTTGTACAGCTTTAAAATGTTAATATTACTGGTGTTAATAAAGACAATCATAAAAAAAACTGTGTTCAGTTCCTGTTATGAATAAAAGGGAGCAAAAAATGGAATAAAAAAAAAATCAACCATATGGGTACTCCTGCTATAGGTTCTAACTTTACAGCTATTTCCAACTTGCCCATATTCCAAGATATTCCAATCGCCCAGATACTCAGCCAATCTCTGGCTCCAATATTGGTCACATGTTAACATATATCACAGACGCCAAACTCAACAATTCTGGATACCTTTAATGTATAAATTATAATTAGCGTGTAAGAAAAAAAACACTTAAAGGTAGCCATACACGGGTCAATTTGTCATTGATCGGATGAAATCGGCGATTGATCGGATCAGGAATCACCTTGGGAATCCAATTTGTGGTCGACTTGGACATGAGCCAATCTCCAAAATGGCTGATTCCACAAGATCCATTGATCGGAAAGGCTGCTGCATAGGGAGATATGGGTCCACCAACGTACTTCCATTGCCAAACGATTGACCAAAAAAAAACCACATGTTGGTTCAATGTCCGATCCAATTTTTTGTCGATTTTGTTTGGTCGATTGTTCAGGGTGGGTGGAACTCGATTGATCACCGATCGATCTTGTGAACCTGCGTGGTGATCGATCGGTCAAAAAAGTGAAAACTCTACCCGTGTATGGGAGCCTTAAAGTCCCTGTGGGAAATGCAGGTAACATGCAGCATAGCAGTAAAGGCTACCATACACCTTACAATCTTATCACAATTTCTGTACAATCAAATTTTGTTCTACCAAAACCATGTAATATGAGGACCTTTCTAATCCTTCCAATCACTATGTATTCTATCAGGGATGGCCCGGCACTACATAGCAGTGATATATACCTTCCAATCACTATGTATTCTATCAGGGAGGACCCCGCACTACATAGCAGTGATATATACCTTCCAATCACTATGTATTCTATCAGGGAGGTCACTATACTACATAGTTGTTGGTAGATCTAATAGAGATTGTATGGATCGGTCTTAAGGTGTATGGGGGGCTTTAGTCTTGCAGTGTAATTTCCGTAATTCTTGTAAGTGAACTTTCCGTACATACTTGAGTACAAGCCGACCTTAAACTGAGGTAAACCTAAAGCCCCCCATACACCTTTAGATTGCTCCATACAATTTCCATTAGATCTACCAACAACTATGTAGTATAGTGTTCTCCCTGATAGAATACATAGTGATTGGAAGGTTAGAAAGCTCCTCATATTACATGGTTTTGGTAAAAGAAAAGTTGATTGTACAGAAATTGTATGGTAAGATCGTAAGGTGTATGGGGGCCTTAATTCTACAAAACAAAACCTGGAAAAACCAAATGACAAAGAAACATGCAGCAAATCTGCTTTTGCTTCGGGATGTCGTTATTTCATCTAGCTGATTTGTGAGTAATTTGCAAAGCCCCTGAACATGATATCATCGCCTTAATTACTGGAGAGGAAAGGGTTGTAGTTTTTGCATAAATTTAAAAGTTAAAAGTGAAGTCTTTTCTAGCTGTGGTGTCTAAAGTCCCCCATAGACAGGCCGATTCCCGGCCATAGTTTCAGCCGACCAACCGGCGTGCTTGCTCCCACCGAGCACATAAATGTTGGTCGGCCGCAACTATAACGGAGCCCACCTTGCGGATCTGACCAAAAGAGCCGGCAGGTCGGATCACACGCGGATCCGTCCTGCTGGTTCTTTTTCTACCCGATCCTCCGATCCTGCGCTGCAGTCTGTTAACTCGGAGGGAAAGTCTCCTCCCCCTCCGAGTTAATTGGCTACAGTCTGACAGGAAACGCGTGTGTTAGTGGAGCACACGGGATTCCTGTCCGTTCTCTAGCCGACTCCTCACAGCGTGGTGACGTCACCACACTGTGAGGAGTCTGCTAATAGTCAGCCATGGACCGGGAGCCATGTAGAAAGAGCAGCTTGTTCAGTCTTTAGTCACTGGAAACCAGGACAATTTACAACAAGAAATGCATCAACGCCCAAAAAAATGAGCGTTTTGTGGCACAAGGTGTCATATGACTTGTTTCACCGACAGACAAAGACTAAATATCTACACCCCTCATCCTGAAAAAGTGGCAAGTTGTGCCACGAAACGCTTATTGTTTTGGCTTTGATGCATTTCTTGTTTTAAATTATTGCCAAATAAAAAGAAAAATACTTTTACGGGCGCCTCTTCCCAGCGGAAGAGTGGAAACCACTTCACCCATCAAAACATCTCTAGATAATGACTTCCAGTTCTACTATAAAAAAGTAGTGTAGATGCTAGGGGTAGGACCTAATGAGGTTATAGAAGGGAACCCATATCCACTCAACAATCCCTTATGCTAGGCATACACATGCCGATAAGCGGCCGATTTTTTATCTGACCGACGGGCGTGCGTGCTCACGCTGCCGGTCAGGTTAAAAATCGGCCGCTAATCGGCATGTGCCCACATGGGGCGACAGATCCCTGTCGCCCCACAGCTCGGCCGGCCAGAAAACGGACATGTCCGATCTTCTCTGGCCAATGCAAGCCGATGCCATAAGCTGCAATGAAGACGGTGTCTTCATGCAGCTTGTGGCCAGCACACAAAGGGTGCCCGGCCGATAGAAGGGGCCCCATAATGCAATGGGATGCTAACGTCATGACGTCATCACGTTAGCATCTCGGCATACATCGGAGCAGGTCTGTCTGACCTGCTCGGTGTGTGTATGCCGAGCATTAGTCAAGCATGATGTAGTTATAACTCCCTGGAAATGTGAAGCCCTTTGCTTGACCTTTGAAATAACCATGTTTCCAGCATCTAAATGACTCTAGCCAGCCGTATGGTATGTAGGATTGGCCATCTTAGTGGGTGGAAAAGCCACGCTCATATTGACAATGCTTAAGTCACATAACAGCATCCCTGTCACATGTCGCCATCATTAGTGATGCCGGGGATGCATAGAATTGGCACACCTATGGCAGGTCGGCCGATGCAGACATTTGGTCCGACTCCTTTTATCAAATTTAAGACTCCAATGTGGCCCATGAGTCAAACAGTTTGCCCACACCTGGTAAAGGTGTGTATTTAGTACACATTAAATGTTTTTTTAAACTTTCAAATTCCATTGAAAGCATCCTGTTTGTTTGTCATAGGGATAGAACGTTCCCTCAAGATGTTCTACTGCTGGAGAATGCATAGAGATCAATAAGGAAAGAACATATTGATCACTTTCTTCTCCATTATTTCACCTGCAGAAGAACTTATCTTAGAACAACCATCTCTCGATAATGAATTCCAGTTCTACTAGAAAAAGTTAGGGTAGGTCCTAGGGGTAGGACTTAAGACCCCCATACACGTCTAGATTTTTCATCCAATCAACTTAATTTAATACATTTACAGTTGATTGAACAGAAAATCTAGAAAATCTAGACGTGTATGGGGGGCTTTAATGAGGTTATAGAAGGGAACCCATATCCACTCAACAATCCCTTAGTCAAGCATGGTGTAGTCATAACTAGTGATGGCGCGAACATGGAATTTGATGTTCGCGAACGGCGAACGCGAACCTCTGCAAATGTCCGCGAACCCGGCGAACCCCATAGACTTCAATGGGCTGGCGAACATTAAAAAGCAAAAGGACCCTTTCTGGCCACAATAGTGTTGGGAAAGTTATTTCAAGGGGACTAACACC
>CM070032.1:218056215-218067608 GCA_036250615.1 Ptychadena robeensis
GGGGGCGCACTTGGGCAGCTCAGCCTCTGTTGTTGGTGGACCTTGTCCCGGCCCTGATGACAACATCCACATATAAATTACTCAATATACAGTATATGGAGTCATGGCTGAATGTAGGGGAGGCATCAAAACTCTCAGTTATTTTTACAGATCACACACACGCAGGGGACACATGAAGCTTAGATCTATGTCAACAACCCAGATAAAGGTAATTATTTCTCCAAAATAACAAGCTATGGTTGTGATACAGATAGACAAAATATACTACAGAGTGGAAAATACCACTTGTAGCGAGAGTTCCCCCTGACCATGGTCAGGGGCAAGGGGACTTTACCGGCCACAGGTTGGTTTAGAGTATGTTGGTAGACAAATACAGTAATGAATACAGTAGTAAAAATAACAACATATTTATTGCATGATTAAAAACATATAACATGGCATGGCAGTGTTGGCTTATTGGTGATACATATCATTGGTGGCAACAGTTAAGCAACTTCATGAAGGTCCATACGGTGTTTAGGTACAATTAAACATGATAATAGAACACAAAAAAAGATAAAAGCCAGGACAGAGGAGCATGTATCCGTTAGGATCCACTCCACCCCAACGCGCGTTTCGTATACAACTTCCTCAGGGGGTCTCTGTATCCTCACAGTTCTTAGATGGATTTCAAAAGGCCATTTATGAGATGCATCTGTCCACTGCCTCCAGAAATCTGGGGCCATACACGGGAAAGGAATGGGGGGCCAAGAGACGGCGACCACGCAGCAGAGAAGACCTGTTGCAGTTTTGAGTAGATAGGTAAGTCTCAAGTATGAGGTATTAGGGTAAACCAGGTATAAGTGTTCAATGATAAGCAATAGGTCAATTGCCGTGGTATCGCCCTCCCCTGCACCGTGTATGGTTGTGATACAGACTAATGGCAAACTGCGTTTCGCTATAAACCCATGGAAGTGGTTGATGTATGCATTTCACCAAGAGGTCACACTAATCATAGATAATGCTAGCTTTAAATTCTGCAAAAGAGAACTTCTAAGTATCACGCCAGCTTGTTGAGAAATATAATATAAAACATATACTTTACCAAGATGGTGGGCAATGAGACCTCGCGTTTCAATGGCTCGATCCCCCTGGTTGTGCTGGCTGGAACTTTTTTTGGTATGTAAGTGGCAGGATCTCCCCTTGGATCGTGATCGCCGGATCTCTTTCTAGTATCCCCACGCCTCTCTTTTTAGGGAAAACTTTACCTAACAGACACACCCCGAAAGCATTTGGATCATCCAATTACATCAAAGGAATTTCCATATTATAAATTTATTAATTTAAAATTAACCTGCTAAACCAAAAGAATGTTATATTACCATTAAATCGCTGGATGGCAGTATGGTATAAACTAAAGAGTAAAATTATATTTTTAATATTAAGAATTCAAGAACAAGTGTTACATTACAATGTATTAAAAAAGTATTTTATGAACAATGCTTGCTTGATTTTATGCCTGTGAAAGTAACACAGTGTGTTCCTGCAGACAATGTTAAAAAATCCAGGCAGATATCACAGGCCTTGTCCCAATATCTACAACGTTTCCAAGGACAGGCCAGATAATATTATAAGAACGTCTATTGTTCTCACATAAACCACCTGGAAAACACATCTTACATAATTATACAAGCTTTAAAATGGAGGAGACAAAACAAAATGGCGTATACATATATGCCAATAGATATTAGAACCAGAAATATATATGAAACGTTATACCCCTTATAAAAGGCACGACAGTTCACAATATGCGCATGTACAAGTGCCGATTTACACAATGAAGGTAAAAATGACTGGAGATCACTAATTCTCAAACTGACAATTTTAAGCCCAGTCAGCACTGGAAGGGTCAGGTAACACTAGAGAGTGGCATTGGGGTGATAGGGGGGTTTCAGATTAAAGGTGCGTAAATTAGCTAGCAGAGCTGCGAATCAATGTGTCCTACACAGAACAAAGTAGAATACCATCCCTCAACTTTATGACATTCAGCAGATTCAATGTGCCATGAGTTTGTAGGCCAGAGGTTGCAGTGAGGTTATTATGGAGGAACCTGGTGAAGTCTCAGACTGTAGATTTTGCTATAAAATAGGAGGTGGTCGTGGTTAACCGAGGGAAATTTTCATCTGACATTTAAAAAGGAAGTTTTCTGCATCCTGTGAGGTCTCGCTAGATGCTAGCCACCGAAGGATATTTTAAGTAGATCATAGAGTGAGTTATATACAGTGGGAGAGGAACAGGAGGGGGCTACAAACAGACTAAAGATCCAAGGCGGCTATGAATCACTGCAGTCACTTTAAGTACCCTTATATCACATTGGATAACTATTTTTTTTATCTGATAACATATGATCATTGTGAAATATAAACTACGAAGAAAACAACGCAGTGATGTTAGTCGAAATTTGTACTATTTCCCATGTGCATGTGGGGGTCAGATATTTGTGGCATGATAAAGTGAGATTCATTCATAGTGGACAAGTAAAGCTAGCCACACACAGCTTGTTGAAGTAACAAATTAGAGGAACATCGGGTGCTGTGCGCGCTCACGGCTCCCAATGTTCTTCTAATCTGTTTCTTCATCTGAGCCATCCACGGTTCCTTCGAGCAGGATCAATGGAACTCGACCAAACAGGTTTCCAACATGTTGGAAAACCTTGGTCGAAATCCATTACATTGAATGGGAAGGGGCTGACAGCTGAGCCGCACACACAGGCTGTGATCAGCTGTGTGTGTGAAGGGGGCGTGGCCAGCTCTGCCAGAAAAGAGGGGGGCGTGCAGGCTGGCTGTTTCTCTGGCTCGGTAAACGAGAGACCCGGGGAACGGGGGAAACCCGTACAGTAATTGATGTGCCCATGTGGTGCACATTTACTACCGTACCCACAATTACTCACAGCGGGGTGACGTCGCCATGCTGTAATTGACCACTGGTCGATTGCACGGGAATCTACCCGTGTATGGCAACAGTCATCATTATATCAGATTCCCTTATGCTTCCTCAAAAGGAAGATGAAGGCATTCATGAGGACGTGGTTAGTCATGAATGGGTATATCAGGTCTGTGGGGCTCCACACCTGATGATCCAGGCATTGACACACCTCTCTGTCTTGAATTGATGGTGGTAGTTCTTGTTAATGTTCGGTATATATAGATGTGTAACAGCAACATGTGCCTATCTCTATGATTATGCTCATACATGAGTGAAACACGTAAGAGGGGTAACTCCCATGTCGGGGGTGTCACAAAACTCGCTGTATGAATTTTAATGAAGTTGAAAAAAGTGTGTTATGCGGATTGCTTTAATCCCTAGAGTGCGAATCCATAATTTCTAAGGTTGTGCGGTACTGGTCAGAGTGGGACAGACTCTATTTGGTTTCCAGCACCCGACATCACAAGTGTTATACTCTCAAGAAGCCCAGAAGGACTGATAAATAAGAATCAATACTATGCATACACAGGCAACTGTTTTCTTAACTTTTCCATGTTTGCACTAATTTTGGCAGCATTAACCTCCCTAGCGGTTGAGACGAACCCTGTTCGTTCGCCGTTCAGGGTCGTCTCAACCACAGGGGAAGCCAGCATCGAGGAGACCCGATGCCTCCCTGGAAAGCTGCAGCGATTGTCTTGATCGCTGCAGCATTTCCGGGGTTTCGGCACCGCTCCGATCGCATCACTGTGACGTGGAAGGGGGCGGGGGGGTACCATAGACCTCCATGTTAATGAAGGAGTGCCGGCTTTCCCTCTCACGCAGCTGGTGTCAGTAATGACACCAGCTGTGTGAAGAGCAGCGGCGGGAGGCCAGAAATTACAGGCAGTGTACTGTGTACACTGCCTCGATTGCCCGTACCGGCGTGATACGGGCAGTGCGCTAGGGAGGTTAATAAAACAATTTCATCAAGCTAAGTTAGTTACTAGTTACCAGTAGTTACCAGTTAGTTGCTATGATGCTATAATGGTTACCACTGTAAACAAATCAGTTTCTGGAGTTGTAGGCAGAACTAGAAAAAAGGGGTGAGGTAGAAAGAAAAAAATCATGGCAGGAATCATGCTATAGGAGCACCATTACTTTTGTCCATAAAGTTAACAGATGTGGTTCAGGTTCCCTTTAGTTTAACCTCCCTAGCGCTCTTGCAAGGTCCAGATTTCTGTACCAAAAGCGCACTATAGACTCTAATGGAATTTTTTTGTGTTGTAGGCCTGTGACTTCCCAAAATCTGTCCGTACAAGGGTCTAGTAGACATCCTGATTATAATAATGTTTGAAACACACAATTATGTAAAAGAAAGTGAAAATTACATTTAAAAAAAAATGAATAAAAGGTATCATCTGATAAAATCTCTAAAATACATCTATCGTATGAAAGATTTAAAAACAGTGTGTATTTATATTTATGTTTTGTTTATAATAAAAATTTTATTACAATTGGAAATGTGTTTTTTTTTACTTTGAATTGTATTGGATACAGTTATCACTGCGCTGCCGGGGCTCTGATCTTCGCTGGACAGCACCATCTTGTCCAGAGCAGTACTGACAGGACAACACTGGATGAGATGGTGCCGTCAAAAGAGCTAGGGGGGGTTAAAGCTGGTTTGTTCTATTTTTTTAAATTCCAGACTTGCATGATTGTCTCTCTGAGCTTGCTACAAGTATGTTCTCAAGCAGAGGGAGAAAGTGAAAGCATTTGCCTGAATCTCACACAAGAATGTTGATTACAAAATCGAGAGTTTTCGTAACCTTAAAATCTTGTCAAAAGCAGCAAAATTATAGTCAATTCTCTTCTTCTTCATTCTGATGTTTGCAAAAGCTCCTTTAAACAATAGTTGACCCTTTTCAGTGTCAAAATGGCCTCTAATCAGTCTCATTATTTATAATTTCTGCACAGAAATAAGGAACAGCAAAAAAAACTGGAAGTCCAGCAATAATGTCATTCCAACATGAATCAGCACCATGAGATTGTCACCTAAATAAATTTTATTTCAATTTAATTATAGCTTACTGGTGAAATCTTTCTGTAAATTGGGACAAGCTGAGGGGTGGAGATCTATACTCAGCTTATCTCTGGACTTGTGACTGATATAATGCCAAATTAAAATCCATTAGTACTTTTTTTCTTCATTCAGAACTGTCAGAGCTTGTTACAGTTTCATCTAGCTTCATGAAGAAAATAGTAACTGTATATACCCTAGTATAAGTCAGCCAGAATATTAGCCGAGGTACCTAATTTTATCAATGGAAATTGTGAAAACATATTGACTCGAGTAAAAGCCGAGGGTGGGAAATGCAGCAGCTACTTGCAAAGTCAGATGAAGGAGTTTTCAAAATGAAATTCCACCATTGCTAGTAAAAATTAACAAAATGTCCACAAGATGGAGCTGCCACCCTAGTTTGTTTACATTTTAGCAGCCAAGCTCGGAAATGAGTCAGATAGGAAGACTAGTGAACACTCAGTAAAGTGGGACCCTGACTCAAGTATAAGCCGAATGGGCTTTTTTAAAATCACATTTATTGTGCTGTAAAACTCAGCTTATATTATCGTCTCCATTCCCTCACAGCCTCTCCTATAAAGGCTTCTCCATTGCCTCACAGCATCATCCGGTCTTGCTTCACCTTTCCCTTACAGCATCCTCCATAGTAGGCTTCACCATTCCCTCACAAAATCCTCCATACTGACTTCACCATTCCCTCATAGCATCAGCCATACTGGCTTCACCATTCCCTTTTAGCATCAGCCATGCTGTTTTCACCATTCCCTCACATCATCCTACATACTGGCTTCATCATTCCATCACAGCATCCTATACACTGGCGTCACCATTTCCTCACAACATCCTACATACTGGCTTCATAATTCCCTCACAGCATCCTATATACTGGCGTCACCATTTCCTCACAACATCCTACATACTGGCTTCATCATTCCCTCACAACATCCTACATGCTGGCTTCACCATTCCCTCACAACATCCTACATACTGGCTTCATCATTCCCTCACAACATCCTACATACTGGCTTCACCATTCCCGAACAGCATCCTACATACTGGCTTCATCATTCCCTCCTAGCATCCTACATACTGGCTTCATCATTCCCTCCTAGCATCCTATATACTGGCTTCACCATTCCCTCACAACATCCTACATACTGGCTTCATCATTACCTCACAACATCCTACATACTAGCTTCACCATTCCCTCACAGCATCCTACATACTGGCTTCATCATTACCTCACAACATCCTACATACTGGCTTCATCATTACCTCACAACATCCTACATACTGGCTTCATCATTCCCTCCTAGCATCCTATATACTGGCTTCATCATTACCTCACAACATCCTCCATACTGTCTTTAAGGATCCCAGTTGATCTAGTGATTAGGATTCGGTGTTCTCTATACTGGCTTCATCATTCCCTCACATCATCCTTCATACTGGCTTCAGCATTCCCTCACAGCATCCTTCATATTGGCTTTATCATGCCCTAACAGCATCCTCCGTGCTAGCTTTAAGGATCCCTGATGATCAAGTGATTAGGATTCGGTGCTCTCTATACTGGCTTCTCCATTCCCTCACAACATCCCTCATAGTGGGCTTCATAGTTTCCTCACAGCATCTTCCATACTGGCTTCACTATTCCCTCACAGAATCCTTTATAGTGGGCTACAGCATTCCCTCACAGCATCCTCCATATTATTATTATTATCACTTATTTATATAGCCCCAACATATTTTGCAGTGCTTTACTATAAATGAGATGAATGAGACAACACAAGATAACACACAGGTACAGGTTATGACACAGAAGGAGTCTTAAGAATCTCTGGTGATTTAGTGATTAGGATTCATCATTCAATCAAACTAGTACTGGCTTTATCATTCCCTCACAACATCCCAAGTATTTAATATTAGATTTGAACCTTTCTGACAAAGCAGTGGCTTCACCAGTCTCTCACAGCATCCTTCATAGTGGGCTTTAGCGTTCCCTCACAACATCAATACTGACCTCACATCCCCTTTACAGCATCCTCCATACTGGCTTCGCCATTCTATCACATAATTTTCCATACTAGCTTCACCCTTCTTTTACAGCATTACCTTACAGTGAGAAAAAAATGTGTTTATATAATATATATATATAACATACATTTTAGGTGTATTGTTTCTGTCTGTATAAAATGATACTAAGGCGGAGCAGTTCTGAGTCGCGGGCAGCCACTTCCATTAATTTCAATGGGGTTGTCCCCACTTGCATTGATTTGAAACGCGTGCACCGGCGTTTTGGCTGCGAGCCGCGGCCAGTCACTAGCGGCTACATTGACATGTAGTTACTCGCGGTGGCCGCTGCTCTTTAAACTTGTTCAGCCGCAAGCGCCAAGCGGCCAGCTTCACCAGTGGGGACCAGCCCTTAGTTGTCATAATTGCAAATAACTCTATTCCCTGCATATGATTATACTCCAGACCAGTTCAACACCTTAGGATTTGAAATTAATTTAGAAACAAACATTTTATAATTTGATGGATCTGAATAACAATGGATTTGATGGATCTGAATAAATAATCTAAACAAAACAAACATTTTATATATGAGGGTGTTGTGGTTTGCAATGTTAAGATTATACTAGTTTGATTGAATGATGAATATTATGATCATATCCATATGTGTGGCCACCATTTTGTCCAATAACTCTAACTACACATTATTATTATTATTATTAACATTTATTTATATAGCGCCAGCATATTACGCAGCGCTGTACAATACATTAGAGTGGAGATACAACACAGTATAACACACAGGTACAGGTAATGACACAGGAGAAGTAGAGAACCATGAAAGTTGTTAAACATTGCAAAGGATTTAATATTAAATTTGACCCTTTCTGACAAAGCAGTGGCGTGATCATATATAAAAGAATGAGATCTTACTCTTCTGATAATAAAGTAATTTAGGATGGCGGGGATGGGGTTACAGCTGAAGTTTTTTTCTTCTGTTTGCATTGAGCATGTGTGGCAATGGCTCTGCTGACATAAGTGAAAGCATCTGTAAATAGGAAGTACAAAGTGACGTCTGGGGCGGAGGGAGTGACCACAGTATCTACGGCAACATATTATGCTCAGGAAACTCCCTCTATGTACGCACAATCCAACTGAATGCGTCAGGAAGGCTTAACAGATTGTGAGGACTTTACATGTAACACAGCTGGGATTTGCTAACCAGGGAAGACCCACAACTCTGTTTTGGGATTTTGTTATAGTGATGAGAATTCTACAATTCCATTATACAATTGTGTGACACAAAGCAAACATTCGTAGCTATGCTTTCAAAATATCTGCTAACCCCTCGACTCAACAACGATGTCCCTGTACACCCTGAGGACACCCATACTGCACAGGAAAGTTTTGAAGCTAAATAACTGTCACTCGAGATGATGTTTTATTGTCTTTGCAACTATATGACCTCGATATTTGAGCTGTCCGATGTTCCCTGCAGCAGCGTGATAACGTCATCACGCTGCTGTCAGATATCGGCTGAGCCGGGTAGATAGCTCTGCTGTCTCCCCAGCTCACCGATGCTTTGCATGGAGACCCGCGGTCGTCATGCAAAGCAAGGGACATGGGACGTATTCAACGGTAATGTCCGATATGGCTGTTTTCGAGTGGGGTTGATTGGTCCTGTGAAAAAACAGCGATGGGCGCATATGATATTGGCCAGATAGATGGCCGTGAGTGCACGATCTGGCCCATATCTACATGTCTGTACCCTGCTTTAGAGTCAACGTGGTACATTGCCAAATGGCTGGCCTACATGAAGCCTATTGTTTCCAATAATGGAGGATGTTGTACGATAGCAATAACTAGTCCTCCCCTATTCATAGAGCTGAACTGGCACACCATGTATAGCTCTGGTTTGTGGTACCACCAACAGAAGAACTTCCCAAGGTATTTTTTCTTCCTATTTAGTATGGATGGCATATCGAAATATGCCTAACCATTTCGCTACAAGAATGTATTTTTTACTTTTGACAAAATTCACATTTTAGGCCTGAAAAGTTTACTTATCACACATATAGTATTGGGATTATGGGAAACACACATGAAATCTAATGACAACCCATTCTTAAGCCGGCCATACACGGCTTGATTCCCCTCAACATCCCAATCGCAACATGCTTACTTAATAATCGTCGAACAATCACACAACGGTCGTTCGGGGGAATTCATGCGCACCACATTGGAATCTCTATCCCTGGATGTTGCAATGTGGCGATGTAACAGATAAATACGGACATGTCAGATTCCTGTTTAATCAATTATTCCTTGGAGTGTGATCAATTGCTCAAGGTTTACTGTGTTCAATTTCCAAACAATTGCCGCGGACGAGCTTGATCATCGATCATTTGGGAATCAAACGGAAAATAGACTTGTGTATGGTCAGCTTTAATTCAATTCAAAGGGTTTAATATGGAGTTGCCCCCCCCCCCCTTTACAGCTATAACAGCTTTAAGTCTTCTGGGAAGGCTTTCCACAGGGTTTAGTAGTGTTCACCTTCTGACAATTGTTACTAGAGAGCATTTGGTGGAGGTCTCTGAGTCAACAGCCCCACTCCACGGGGGCTCTCCGACAGTGCTTTCCAGGGAGTGTCGCTACAGCGAGTCAGGACATAGTCGATCTGATTTCAAATAAATTGATTCCTTTTAATGAATTGATTTATTTTAAATCAGATCCAAAACAAATCAATCCCTGTGAAATAGATTCCTTCATAGGAATCAATTACATTTGTAAGATCGACCAAAATTAACCAACACGTCCGATCACCTTTCGATAAATTTTTTGTTTAACCTCCCTAGCGCTTTTGCAAGGTCCAGATTTCTGTACCAAAAGCGCACCATTATTTTATATTTTTTTGTGTTGTAGGTCTGTAACTTCCAAAAATATGTCCGTACAAGGGTCTAATAGACATCCTGAATATAATAATGTTTGAAACACACAATTATTATAAAAAAAGTACATAAAAAAATTATAAAATGTATCATTTGAATGATAAAATCTCTTGAATACTTTTTTGTTATGAAAGATTTCAAAACAGTATTTATGTTTGTTTATAATAAAATTTTTATTACAATTGGAAATGTGTTTTGTTTTTGTTTTACTTTGAATTGTATTGGAAACAGTTATCACTGTATCCAATACAAGCCATTTGGCACCCTCTGAAAGGGTTAACTTCAAAGAGCACATCTTGAAATGACACTGGGGCTGATTTTCCAGATGTGCTCTTTGAAGATAGCCAAATCTGCATATGAATGTCCCGCGCCCCCTGCCCCCGGGACATTCATATGCAAATTGGGCTGAGAGAGGGGTGACATCGGCCGGCTTTCTTCAGTAAGGAAGCCAGCTTAGAGCATCAGATCCCCGGGACAGCACAGAACAGTGAGTATGTGCTCCTGGGGGATCTGAGCTTAGCTGGACGGCTCCATCTCATTAACTGCAATACTGACAAGAAAGTGCAGGACAAGATGGAGCCGTCAGAAGCACTAGGGGGGTTAATTTCGATCACACCAGCTAGACAGGAATTGATTTCTATTTGATCGACCTAAGGGGAATGTTAAAATCAAACCATGTATGGCCACATTTAGTCTCACCAGCAGACCCCCACCAGGAAGTGGTCTCAGTCCAGAGATGCTTTTTGGGGGGAGGGGTGCCAATCTCTTAGGACCGCCCCTGAGTATATGTTGACTTTTGATTGACCATCTCTACTCATTTCCATTTCATCCTCCATAAACTTACTGCGCCTAGCCCACCTCTTTTACTTGTTTGGATTTCAGTTTTTTCAATTCTTCCCATCTACCAATGCTATCACCAAGCCTAAAATAAGGTATATAATGAAACCTAAAAATATTACTGGCATACTGATAAAGGGCAGAGCGACGAACCATGTAACCTGAAAAAAGCAGTTTAAACTTCATTTTGAAGAATGCACTTTGCATATCTGTGTCTTTGCTTTCAGCAATAACAGCAACAATTGGATTCCTGCGTTACCTCACAACGTTCTAAAGCACTTTGACCTGATGCATCAGAATGAAAATAGATTTTGAAGAACATTTGGCATGGAGGAAACCTTGAGGCTGCCATTGCTGACCTAAATACCTCAAAATGTCAACTATGTGCCTGCCTCTAATTACTTAGAATAGTTTACAGAAGAACAACGCAGTAATTCACATCAGATCTCCTTACCATGCTTGGTCAGGGACAGTGACCACCAATGGCAGCATGCATATTCCTCACAGTAGAGGATTCCTTTAATGTAGTGGTTCACAAACTTTTCCTGCAGGGCCCCCCCTTCTCTAGATACGAACAT
>CM070032.1:218082543-218093775 GCA_036250615.1 Ptychadena robeensis
GAGGGAGGGAGTTCCAGAGAGTAGGAGCGGCCCTAGAGAAGTCTTGGAGCTGTGCATGTGTTGAGGTTATGAGTGGGGATGCCATTAGGAGCATGTTTCACTCCTTTAGGAGCTTAGTCATAGAGATCATATAGAGATAGATAATCTTCTTGCCGGTAGAGGGAAGATGCTGGCAGGGAGACGAGTAGTGGCAGCACCTTCGGAATATTAGACACAAGCATTCTCCCCCACAACATATTTTTGGGTGGTGGGGGGAAAGTGCGTCTTATAGTCCTAAAAATGTGGTACTTTTTTTTTCTAAATTAAGCTCGAAAAACAAAGACTTGATCCCTTAAATTATATATCAATAATGATTTGTCCTGATTTAACAAGAAACCTGTACTGCGCAATAAAAAGGTCAGACGTTCTGACCAATGTCTCACTGTGGGGCTGCTTCATATCTTACTATAATTAGAGGAAGACATTTTATTTATTTAGAAACAATTAGGCACTGTATTCCCCCAACCACTGGCAACTATACCAGAGAAGCTATAGCTACATAGCAATCTTTTTTTTTTAAATATGTGATAAACAAACCCCAGAAGACTATCCCCCTGGAGACTAAAATGTAATCTATACAGAAATGTAGACATCCTCAAAGTGCTAGTAGATCTTTTAACATAAGTATTTGTAAATTCCCAGAGAATTTATACACCTTACAGCTTACTTTTAGAACTTATTAAAGTTGTTGTAAAGTTATTTTTTGACATTTACCTTTTGAAATATTCCACTTCTCTTTCAGTCTCATCCATGTCCACGCTATCAAGGTCAATATCCTTGGGAAGGAATACATCATCTGGAAATCAACACAAAAAGTTACTTTAGTCCACAAACACAGGCAATACTACAAAAAGCAACCAACGTGAGAAAACACAATGGCAGGTCATCACACCTGAAGGTCAATGAAAGCAGTGCACTTGCACTAGAGAGATTGAGGTTGTTTGGCGTCTCCATTCAGCAGCAAACACAAAAAAGCCAACACGTGTGTGTGCACGCTATAGAGGCCAGGAACTACTGCACATAATCTAACCTGACCGAGGAAAGCGGAAATATCCCACAGCAAGAAAATTGCAGGAAACTGACTTCTAACTGGTAACGGGTTCTTATATGCACAAAGGAGAAATCTGCCTTTCAACAGTCCAAAAAAAATGCAGCCGGACAGCCTCCAAATGCCCACAAATAGTCATGTAACTTATTACATATGTAAGATCGGGTGCAGGGTCCACAGCAGGTCTATCTCAAGCCCAAGTATGTATGCAGTAGTTGGTTGTTCCCAAGGGAGCCGCACTCACAGACCAAAACCTTTTCTAAAAATGTGCTGAGATTTAAAGCCAGCGATGTAAAACGAACATACATCATGTCCCCCCCAAGTTCAAGCCAGAGCCCCCTGAAGGGGGTGACATGTATATTCCTTTTACATCGCTGGTTTTAAATCTCAACATATTTTTGGAAAACATTTTGGTCTGTGAGTGTGGCTCCCTTGGGAGCAACCAACTACTGCATACTAACTTGTAAACAGTTCCATTGAGAAACAATTTTTTTTTGCAGTGAGGAGCAATGACAGGTTAAAATTAGGGCTTGTGTCCACAGCGTGGTACGCAGAGGTGACACTTCACATTCTAATGAATGGGACATTTCCCACTCTGCTTTATCTACGCAGCGCCTCTGCGGTGCTGTTTTGAAGATGCGGGAAGTAGTGTCTTCATTGCAGCACCGCAGGAGATCCATCCTTTGAAGATCAACGGATGTGTCTCCAAGACGTGGAAAAGCAGTGACCGATGTGGCAGGAGGGCGCTCTATGTTTTGGGGAATCCACCAGCAAGTGGGCCAGGGTATGTCTTTTTTGCCCTGCACTGGGCAAAGCAGCAGTGGACACATGGCCTTATGATGAAGAAATGTGGGAGCTGCTAACACACAAAAATAATAATCCTAATATTAGGTTCTAACAAAACTAACCACACACAGAAATACCAGAATTTAAGCTCTGTATTTTTCGCACCAAAAGACTCACACCCCCAACCCACTTCCACCAACATTGAGCACTAAGCTAGGCCGGCAGAGACAGGGAATACTAGCAGGTGGGGCTTCTAAACGTCGGAATACATCCAGAAAGGTCATCCTGACAGTCACAAGAGTAGTGGAGGCAGAGATGTATCTCCTACTGGTGTATGTCAGTCGGCTAGCATTCACACCATAGCTGTCAAGTTTGAAAACAAAAAAAACAGGGGACGTACAGGAAGTGACAGCAGTAATGTCACTTCAGGTTTACAGATCTTGGTTCACCCGTGTTCCACGTCCCGGAAGTGATGTCACTTGTGGCGTCAGGATAACTTCTCGGCTGATCAATCAGGGAGAGGGGGTTACTCTCCCTACTAATGTCCCTTAATTGTGCCGATAATGTGCGGGGTCTACTGGTTGAGTAACAGCTTCCCTGCTGCGACCCCTCCTCTACCTGAGAGCATGTCTGCCGATTGGAGCTCAGATAAGGCGCGCCGATGTGGTGCGTCTTACACATCCATGAGTCTCATAGTACAAAAAATACAGTATATATTTATAAACCATATTTAAACAAATAACAAGCCACCCTCACATAAGTTCACGTTCTTACCAATAGAGTTATTGACTTTGTCTCCTTTCTTCTTCTTATTCCTTTTGCTCTTGCCCTTAGGTTGTGGTGACTCGGCAGTGGTCTGGGTCTTGCTGTTCTGCTGCTCGTTGAGAACGGTTGACTCGGTGACTGCCACCGGTTTCTCCTCCTTCACATGATTCAGCTGCTTCTTATGGTTCCCATTGCTGCTCTTTTTCTCTTCCTTCTTTTGCTCAACTGCAGGAGCGACTTCGGGCGCTCTGGCTTTGGTTTCATTTGGGATTTTCGGTTTGGGCAAGACCTCAGGTAGTTTGGACACGTCAGATTTCTTCACCTGTTCCGGACTGAGTTTTGGAACTTGTGATTTCGGTTGCTTCTGTTTGACGTGGTTTTCCTTGTGATGGACCAAATCCAGAAGAAGAGAGAGCTGCTCCTGCTGCTTTGCCTTCAGCTCTTTAGCGGCGCATGTCTTGGAGTCTCTACCGTTAGCGTTATTTGGTAGCTCATTCACCTCTGGTAACAGACTTGGCTCAGGTTTTTGAGTCTGCCTGCCGGGAAGTGGAACACACACCGTGTCCTGTTCCAAGGTGCCATTGGGAAGTGCTTCAGAATTCACTTCTTTAGTAGGAGCAGGAGTGAGTGTCAGCTGATCTGCCTTATGAAGGTCCTTATTAGTTCGATCTCTTTTCTTTTTCTTCAGGGCCTGAAACTCCTGATGTCGCTGAAATTCATGCCTTAACCTTTCCTCCTCCTCGTGCTGCCTTTGCTCTTCAAGAAGTTGTAACTCTTCTAGTTCCCTGGCTTCGGCTTCATGGCGCAACTTTTCTTCCAGCTAAATACAAGGTAAAAAGACACAAGTATTTAAGTGATTCATATGTTCACTTTATTTCATCACAGCATGTATAAAGTAAGAGGAAAGACTACACTGAGAACTTCACAAACCCCTAACTGCTATAGTAGTGCATGCAACGTTTGGGGATTGTGAAGGCAGAGCAGCCTTTCCTTTAACTGCTACTTTAAGCCCTAAAGAACCTCCTGATAATCATACAACTCAGACAATTCAATGTAGGATAATAATATAAGCTAAATATACATGAGCGAATATTTTGCACTCATGGCAGATAAAAAAAAAAAAAGGTACCCCACTAAAGAACACTCAGTAACTTCAATAAAATGAATACCAGTAAAGGAACTTTACAAAATCTGTTTTGTTCATCTACAAACAAATCGTTATAGATGTATAAAGTAGAAAACTAGCTCGCCTTTCGATCGACTTAGGGTCCCCATACATCTGTAATATGAGGGACTTTCTAAACCATCAATCTACCTGTGTTCAATCGCAGAGGACCCTATACTGCATGGTTATTGGTAGATCTAAAGGATATCTGACAGATCTAAAGGTGTATTAATTTAAAATGATCGTTTTAGAATACATAATGTGAACGATTCACAGCCAATTCCGATCCTAAGCCTTGTGCACATGATCACTTAACGGATTTTTTTTTCATTTAGATCACTTTTGGTCAATCGAATCAACTAAAATATTATATAAAATTTAATTTTGAAAACAATTGACATGATTGCCTTGCAGGACCCCCCTTTTCTATTTAGGAACATGATCGAGGCCCCCCCTCTCCATTCAAACACAGGTTAAGAATGAGTGCCTGCGACCCCCTGGAATACCTTCGACCCCCTGGAATACTATCTTCCCAGCTATATGCCCTTATATTTAGTGCTATGAAATATATATTGGTGCTTTAAAGGTTAATAATAGAGCAGAACAATGTTTGAAATACTTTCTTCAGCAAGCGTACTGATGCTCTGCATATGCTTAATGATTACAGTTCACAGAAAAGAAAAGGAACAGTATTCATTAGCAAAATCCTTACTGATGAGACTTATCAGAACTGTAGAGCAGACATAGGATTATATATACAGAGGAAAACTAAAAAGCACCCTCAGTGGTCCGGCCTCCCATCATAGCTGCACCAAAGACTTATTTCTGTGATGTTTGGTTATGGTAGATGGTTATGAAATTAAAGTTTGAATTTGATTTGGCTGGTTTAGAAGTTCCCTCTAGATAATTTAATTAAAGTGGTTATTAAAAAAATGGTTAAGAAAACAAAACACAGCAGATACAGGTCCGGTGACGTGACAACACACTGCTGTGACCATGAAACCTAAGCTCAGTGATAGTCTAGCATAAAGTACATTTGGCGTGTATTGGCTATTGGTACCTTGCACCTAATGATGCTCCCAGACACTGCTGGCCAAGATGCTAACCTGCTGCTTTTGCGATCGTTCTCGGTCCGGCTCAGCTTCCGCTTTGTCAGTCTGTTCCTCAGCCGTGCTGGTGCAGGTTCCCTGCATGGTCCCCTCTGAGCCAAGCACATGGCTAACAATAATATTCATTGCTGGGCTCGCCCCATACTCCTATGGGGTAGCACATGGGTAATTGTATCATTAGAATGGATTAAAAATAAAGATAACAAAAATAATGAAGCATTGTATTAGTAGCGGAAGTAATAAATGATTAAATTTTACTGTGGAACATGCTGACTGCCATATGGAAAGATCTGGTTGTGAAAGGACAGCCCAGTTTCATCATGGAGGGCAGGTTCCAGCAGCACAGGCACAACAGGTCTGGCTGACATCACAAATGTGCATTTTAAATGTCTGTATGTAAATACACAACATGCCTGCAGCTGTGTGTAGTGCAAGACTATAGTGTAGCATTGTCTATAAGTGACTAACACATCTAATATACATTAACAGCATGCACAAGTAATGTTTTTCTATGTTAAAAAAAAAATAACAAAAAAGTTTATTTTCAAGTGTGACTAATATGTTGAGGATTGCTGTGCTGGAGAAAACAGGTACTTACCTTCCTCTGCTTATGTCTGGCACGCTTAGCCGCCCTGGAACTGCTCACTGGCTTGGTCTCGGAGCTATTGATGAATTGTACTAGGTCTTCTACTTTCCGATGATCGACAACACCCGATTCCCTTTCTGAGATCTGGTCCGGCTTTCTGGGCTGCTCTTCCTTCCTCTTGGTCAGCCTTAGTCGAAGCTTCTCCCTCATTTCCGTGTAGTTCCTACTAGTTGGTGCTGATGGAGGCTAAAAGTATATCATCATCAGAATGAAAGCATGACTATGAGCAGAAGTGATGGCACAGGATATGCAAGAACAAAAATGGAATGCACACAACATCTCTAAAGGACAAGCTGCGATATATTTTCTTTCTTCAAAACTTTCCCCCCTGTTTACAAACCGATTCTGTCAAATAAGTCACTTTCAGGCCAATGGTGACAACCTTGATTCTCTGTACAAAGTCCATTCAGGAGCAGTGTTGTCACCTTCATTCTATAAGTGGCCAAAACCCAGACTTAAATCTGATTGGAGAGATCTCAATACCGATGTGCACTGGCGCTTCCCATCCAACCTAAGGGGGCTTGCCAGGTGCTGCGGGGAGGAATGGGACAAACTGGCCAAGGATAGGTGTGCCAAGCTGGTGGATTCATATTCAAAGAGATTTGAGGCTGGAATTGCTGCCAAAGGGGAATCAACAAAGTATTGAGCAATGGCTGTGAATACTTATGTACATGTGATATCTAGTTTGTTTTATTTAAAAAAAAAATTATAACTTTGCCAAAACCTCAAGTAAACTTTTTAATGTTGTCATTATGGGGTGTTGTGTGTAGAATTCTGAGGGGAAAAAAGTGACTTTAACCTCCCTAGTGCTCAGCCCGTACACAGTACTCTGTTTTTTCCCTCCTCCCCTCTACACATGTGGGCTGGGAAACAGACACCCCTCCATTAACATAGCGGTTTATGGCGCAACCCACACCACTGGTAGCAGAATCAATCAGCTGGTCTGCCGCAACAGAGAATCGGAGTTTTGACAATCACAAGAGTAAAACTCTGGAGTAGCTGGGCTTGGCTCAACGACTTAGGGTTGGAAGAAGGCTGTAACATAACAAAATGTGGAAAAAGTGATGCACTGTAGCTGGGAAGGCTCAGGGACTCAGGAATGCTATTCCATGACCAGGGTTTAAATATGGTAAATGACAACAGCCTTCTATGAGAATTGACTGAAAAGGACAAATAGATACATACAAAAATTACACTTATGGCTTTGGGCATAACGCCCAGGATTTTAAGGCAGTGGTTCCCAAACTGGGGTGTGCAGAGGTATTCTGGGGGAGCGCAGCTAGGGGGCTGAGAGAGGGACAAGCAGAAAGACGATCATGGAGGAACTAGCTTCAGACAGTAAGTAGAGCACATGCATTTCATATAAGTTTGAGGGCCATTCACACTAGAACTAGTACATGATACTGCAACACAAACATGGCTACTGCGAAATAGCCCTTAATCTGAAACCGAATGGGTGGGGAGAGGGGGGGGGGGGGGGGGGGGGGGGGGGGGGGGGGCGTGATAAAGTTCCTATGTAGAAAAGGGGGGCCCTGCAGAAAAATTTGGGAACCACTGCATTAAGGAAATTTAAGCATGTGTGTTTATAGCACATGTTCATTAACATTTAAAAGAAAACCCATAACATTATAATAAGGTTGTTGAAATCTAAGGAGAAAGATGCAAATTACAGAGATACATCATCTTTCAAATCCTTGAAGTAGAAAACCACAGAATTTACTTGAAACTACTTTACTGCTGCAATTTGAAATTTGACCCGTCTTAAAGAGAGATAGAACAAAATATAACTGGACGCAATGCAAGTCACATTCCTCATCTGCACGATATGGCCAAACGTTTAATACTCCTCACCCCTCCATGTCCAAAGAACTCGCAGTAGCAGCAGTCACAGTATTTTCCCTCTTTCTGATTGGTGGATGTGGATGTGCTGGAGCTGTGTTCTGAACAGCTGTCCTCATCCTGGCTCTCTTCCCCATCGTACTGCTGGTGGTCATACGCCCCGCTGTTCTCACACCGATGACCTTCACAGTCGGGGTCGCTGGAACACAAATGGTATGGTTAGGTATGGTATCCTTTGAATACCAGTATGGATTCAACCTTCCTGACACGTCTGAACCACTTGATATGGGGTGGGCAAACTTTTTGACTTGCAAGACAGACCAAGAGCCTGCAAGGGCCAACCCGCCATAGGTGTGCCAATAGCATGCATCACTTGTGACGGTGGTGATGTGTAATAGGTGACGTGATATAAAGATAAAAAAAAACACAAAACTCTAAACTTTAAAAAGAGCTTATTCATTGCAATGAGTAGACAGAATTCCTATAGACTGGGTTGTCCTCATGAGGATGTGCCCAGTGTCATGATCATGCCACTGAATTGCACCAGATCTGGCACCTGAGCCTAGGGTCAAGTGGAAATAATTCCTACAAACTAATGAGAAACTGATGATAGAGAAAAGCATTTTCTGTAAAAAAACAAAAAACTTTTAAGAACTTAGAACCAGATCCATGAATACAGCAACAGAAGACAAACTTAAAATGTACAAGGGGCCAGACAATCCATCAGGACATTGATATCCACAAAATTTCAAAATCTCTACGTCACTTTCAGGACACATATGGACCAACAAGAAAATACATCATTAGACTGCAGCTGCTTGACTACTGTTGGTCATTGAAGACGCATGTTACTGACCTGCAGACGCTGGGAGGGGCACTGAGAGTGCTGTCTGTGGTTGAGGTTGGAGGAGCAGCAGTAGAGGGACAGAAACCTAGATGAGGGTCCACAAACCCAGGTGCAGTGGCCGCCGTCTTCGGGAAGGGCTGAGGATTTATACTGGGAAGGTGTGGAGTGGAGGCAGATGAGTGCGTAGCAGGAGACAGGGAAGGAAGTGCTGCTAAACTTGTTGGACTATTTCTTGGTGCAACCGGTGAAGAAGGATGCCTATGGTCCTCCTTTATATTGTGAAATACATCACCTAAAAGCAGAAGAGAGCACACAATATAGATTACATGTTTATACTGCAAAGAATTTTAAACAGGAGGGAAATAAAATATAAACCTGCTAAAATCCACTCTACATGATGCTCCCAGGCCCTTGGGTGATCATTCCCCTGTTCGAGCCCTTCTGGTGGACTTTGTTGGCACTGAGGCCCTGTACGGTGCCCTGGAGGCTGGGTCTTTCGGCCTCTCGGCTGCCCATTACCCGACCCTTTACCTGATGCATAGGACGTGGGCCCGTATGAAAAGCCTTATGGGTGTTACAGGTCTTACCTCCCTCACCCCTATTTGGGATAATGTGCATTATCGGGAACTCCTTGGTCTGCCATGTGCTGCGTATTGGAAACGGCATGGGGTTCATAGATGGACGCAGGTTGTGGAGGACGCTGCTTTGCTCCCCTTTTCTACCCTTCAATCTCGTTTTTCACTGCCTCCGTCTATGCTTTTCTCCTACCTTCAGCTCCGGCATGCCTTTACAATAGAGGCCCGCTCTACTTCCTTTCAAGCTACTCCCTCTCATATGCTTTATCTGGTCACCTCCACACCTCCCCATCGCCATCTGGTCTCCTTTGCCTATCGATAACTGCTGGACAAATTCTCTAGCGGCTATCCATCCGTGGCTTTTGCTAAATGGTCTGTGGATCTGGGCCCTATTGATTCCGAACTCTGGGAGGATATACTGGAACAGGTGCCTAGGGTCTCCATGAATGTCACCCATCACCTCTCCCAATTGTATATCCTACTGCGCGCCCATTATACACCTAAGAGGTTATTTGCCATGGGTCTGCTCTCTGATCCATCTTGCACAAGGTGTGCTAGGGATCATGGGGACCTCATTCATTTATTGTGGCGGTGCCCAAAACTCCAGCCCTATTGGACGTCTGTCCTTGACTATATTTCCTCCGTCTCCAAGCTTACGATTCCCCCAGACCCTTTGGTCTGTATACTGGGTGTTGTCTCCTCGCTGACGGAGGAAGTTCCTTTGTCCATCTCTATTACAAAGGTATTATTCCAGGCCCGCAAGCTTTTCCTGTTCCACTGGAAGGGGCGTGAGCCTCCTGGGGTTCGCTCCTGGCTTGATGCCGTCGCATCTATGATTAAAATGGAGAAAATTGTATACACCCGCAGAAATGCCACTGCAAAGTATTATAAGGTCTGGGGTGGCTGGGAGATGGCACTTGGCCTGCGCTATAGACCCTGAGTTCCTTCTCCCTACTCGGTGTTTCTTGCTTAGTAACCTATTGGTCTGTATCTCTGCTGGGGTTTTAACTGCCCTGTATACCTGGCAATGCTGTTTTGATTTATGTTTGTACTTTATTATTTTGAACATCAGATGCTGTGTTGAATTTTCTTATGCTGTAATGTTTGCACAATTTGTTTAATAAAAGTTGATTTAAAAAAAAATCCGCTCTACATGGAGTCCATGGAATAAGACTGCATGCAGGTTTTTTTTTATTAGGATATGGCTCCATATGCCCTTAAATGTGCTAGCGTCAAAGCACCCAATGGGTGCAACCCCCTTTTACTCTGTTAGGGCCACATTATCGGCAGCGTTACATAGCAAATTGGATAGTGCAGCCCCTTTAAATGAATGGGTTTGACTTTTAACCAATGTGCCCACGTCCATTAATTATCAATGGACGAGTCATCCATCAAGCCTGCATTGTGTTGGGTTACCGCGACAGAGGCTCTGACCAAAGGATTGGGGGCTCTGGCGGACTGTGGAGACAGCCCTGCCATAGCCTATTGCCTTCAAAGGGCAGTACTGCATTGCGTTAAAATCCCTGGGAGTCAAGCCCTTAGCTTAATTTTAACTTCTACATGAGGCACCAGTAAATAACATGACCGTAGACTCCATTATGACTCATGACTTATGACAACATTGCAGCAACTCCAGGTTTTAATAAGTTTTCAAGGGTAAGAAACATGAAGTCCTGGAAGATACGCCAGCATAAATACCTCAGTTTCACATATACTTTGGCACCACACAAAACAGGCTATTAGCAGTTGCCTTCCCCTTTCATTTCATCTTACCTATAGAAGAAGGCCTCTTGGATGATACTTTGAACTGGTTGCTACTGGACTGGACTGTGGTGGCTGTGCAAGAAACGGAGGAGGTTGCAGATGAAGTTGCCATTACAACTTTATTTGCTTCTATAAAGGCATCCTGAAAATTATATAGACATTTCTTCTTCGCAGTGTTTTTTTTCTCCTTGATATCTGGAGCCGGTGTTGTTTCACTACTAGACGTTGTTGGAAGTGCTTCAGGTCTTATTTCGGGGAGTGCAGGCCCTAAAATATCGCCCCCTAAAAGGAGCAAAACAGACGAGAAAAATATATGGATTAAAAACAAACTCTTCTTCTTCATATCTGGCGTCTCTTCCATAGAAGGGGAGTAAAAGGACAAAGTATGTGTCTGTAATAGAGAAACCTTTTCTCCCTTGGAATGATCTTGACTTAACTTTTCATTTGCTACCACACTGATTTGCCTGTATCTTTGTTTTTTATTTGTGAAATAAAAATACATTGAAACAAACTTTTTTTCTCCCCTCCATGGAAACAGCTCATTTTACAATACAAGTTCCTATAGTCCATTTTTGCAGGTCTGTAGAGTCGGAGTCATTTTTGGGTCCCTGGAGTCGGAAAAAAATGGACCGACTCCGACTAAATTTAA
>CM070032.1:218102070-218121712 GCA_036250615.1 Ptychadena robeensis
AAAAAAAAGATTTTAAACCGTGGCTATTCATGTCTATGTGGAGATGACCCCATTCAAATGAATAGGCGCGAATGACCTCTATAACCGGGCCGCAATTAAAATCATGTGTGACCGCGTGTGGAAACAAGCTCAGGTGGAGGCACCTGTGTCGAAAAATAGGAAAATCTTTATTTGAGATAACTTTTTAGAAAGTAATACATCAACGCAAAAGTAGAGGCATTTTGTGACTCCCTGGTCACTTCATCAGGATAAATTCTGGTGAATTTTGGTCTAGGTGGCTGGAGGGAAGTATTACTGGACCAAATAGGTGTTTAGGCACACATAGCATAAAAAAAAAAAACAAAAAAAAAAAACATGTGACCGGATGCCTCATGTCATGTCTTCCTTACACACAGCAGCTGTCTCTGGAACAGGGTAGGTGTTATACTATAGGGGAGGGCTTATATTAGAAGCACAGTGTAAATAGACTCTCGGAGTAGATCTTATTTAGGGGGAACACAGTATATCCATGCCATAGACCACTATTTTCCATTGATGTGTTCAAGCTTTAATTGTAAGCTAACAATTTTGAAGCCAGTAATAGAAAAACCTGGTCTACCAAAGAGCTGAGCAAGATAATAGGAAGACAAATATACAAATTGCTGTTTTACATTGGTCGGACAAGAAGGAAAGGTGAAGACTCACAAAGTAGGTGCAGAGCCATTGTCTGCAAGTATCAGCCTGGGGTGCTGCTGGATAGTGATGGGAGAACTGGGCCCGGACCCTGAACTGGCAGAGGATATGCTGGGAGGATGGATCTCTGACAGGTAGTCTGGAGTGGAGTCTACTTGTAGTGGTGGTAAGGGGTTTAAATGGATATCATCAGAGATAGGAGTATCCATAATTCCACACGTTAGGATGTGCGAGAGGCTGCAGTCATCACAGGTACATCTGTAAGAAGTGGAAAAAGAAATCATCAAACGAACAAGACTTCAGATTCTAACTCTAAAGCTGGCAAAGTACGCTTTCACATGTCACCCGAAGCACGACAGCATGCATACATCCTCCAAAACTACAAAGCTGCGCAGTAATGACTGGCGCTAATGATGTTCTAAAAAAAACTGAAATTAAAATAGCTCAATTTCTCAAAACCTGACACTGAAAAGAGTTTGAAACATAATTTACAGAAATAACATATCATGCCAACTTAACAAAAACTTTACTGAATAACTTAACATATATTCTTATTAGGGGCATGCTAGCCACATTCTACCCCAATTCTAAACAGAGGTTAAAAAGAAATACCAGGTGTATAAGAGACATAGGAAAATAACTATGGGAAAGTATTGTCTATCCCTCTGAGCGTTTGCCACGTGGCACAGTTTTTTCATAACCGTGCCACGGGCAATCGCAGCGGAGCACAATATGCTCCGCCGTGATTTCCTGCTCAGCTGAGGGTCATTAACATAAGCTCGGCGTCACTGGAGACGCCGGACTTATGCTGATGAAAAGCGACGCCCCTCCAGTTTGACGGAGGTCTATGGCGCCGCCTACCGATCTACCGACGCGATCGGGGGGCGGACCCGGAAGCATCGGCATACATGCCGGTGCTCCCGACCGCCGTAGGAAGACGGCGATACCTAGAGTGTGGCTCTAGTTAACTGGGGCTGAGTTTCATGATGCATGAAACTCAGCCCGAGTTAACTCGGGCCAGACGCTCAGAAGGCTATATAATGTACTGTTACGTGTGTATGGAAGTTCTGAAATTTTTACCCCCAAAACATATTGCGAACATGGGCCCAAAAAAAGGCCGCAGGTGGTCGCGCCTGAACATTGCTCGTCGCTGAGCTTAGCCGCAACAGAGAAGCGGACATGGCTCCGTATGGGGGCGGACCGAATTGTCTGCTCACATACAGAGACCTGCAGGCAGGCGATCCATCCATCCATCGACGGATCATCCAGCTGCAGCGGTCACAGCCCTGTATGCGAGAGGACTGCAGCTGACGTTCACATACAGAGACCAGCGGAGGTATTATCCATCAATGGATGCAACTGCTGCAACTACTCACATACAAAGAAGAGGTGATCTGCCAGCGGACGGATCATTCTCAGCTCAGAGCTGAGTGAAGCTGCCATACAGACAAATGATCCATCCATGGGGGACAGAATGGGAAAGAAGTGCCTCATAATCCGAACGGGCTATGGGTGGTCGTGCCTTTACATTCCTGCCATGGCTTAGCACTGAGCATAACAGCAGAAATATCAGACGTCATCAGGGCGGACCCGGAAGCATCCACAGAAGTGTAAACTAAGGACATTTTTCTTTTGCGTACAATTTCTGAGTTGGTGTCACAATAATACAGAAACTTAAAACATGGCGCATACACAAACCCACACTCACCTTCTCCTGTAATTACAGTTTGGACAGTCAGACATACACATTCTAGTTGATAACATATGCCTCATTTTATCAGCAAAGTTGTTCTCGCCCGTCAATGCTTTCTTGTTGTTTAACTTTAAAAACATAAGGAAAAAACAAAGCTAGTTAAAGCGCAGAACTTGCTTATTGTTTAAAAAACAGCTGATTAGGTATGTCATATTATATTATACCTGTGACTTACAAGACACTCCTCCCCATTCCAGTACCAACACTGAAAGTTACAAACCCTGGATCCACGCTCACTGCCCAACAGGCTGAGGAAGGGAAATTAGGGGGAACAAGATATTTGGTGCCTTTCCTTTGGCAGAGATCAGACGATCAGTTAGGCCATGTGTCCACTGCTTTCCCCGTGCTGCATGTGCATCCAGCACAGGGGAAATGATATGCAGTGATTCAGCATAAGACTGGGGAAAACAGCACCCGAACAGCATCGGGTGTTTGTTTTCTGCATATTGCAGACACGTCCAATGATCTTGAATGTGTGATTTTATTGGTGATCTTTTATCATGGTCCAATTACGTAAAATAAAGACCTTTTCATTGACAATTTAATTGTTGCTAATTCGTTAATGAATTGATAGGGTGGGAAGGGAAGAATTGCATTGGTGAATATGTATTAAGATTGAATGTGTCTGATATTTATATTTTTATTAAAGGTGAACACAGATCCAGGACACTCTGGCCCTCACCTACACCCACACCTTGAAATTGGGTGGTTTTTGTCCCCTCTAATGAGGTCGAAACACATCGATGGGAGAATCCCCAAGAAGCATCGGCAGAACAGATGTCTCTAATTTACTTTGACTATGGAGTTCTTTCGTATAGGTTTTTTTGTACCCTAATACCCAGGGTTGAGCTGCTGTATGTGTTCAGGTCTGAATGACCATTTACTCAGATGGATAAAACCCTTGGACCCTTCCTCCAAAAGCCCCCGGAGGCTAGCAACCTCACAAAAGCCCCTGGAGGCTAGCAACCTCACAAAAGCCCCTGGAGGCTAGCAACCTCACCTAGTTTGGCATCTTGCTAAATCATGTCAGGTTTTTTTTCTGTGTTTGATATTGGGGACTTGGCTTATCAACATTCCTTAAGGCTGCCATACACACCACAAGTAGGTCAGACAGACTTACTCCGATATGCACCGGAATGCAAACGTGATGACGTCATCACGTTTGCACCCCGATGCATTATGGGGCCCCTTCAGTCGGCCGGCACCCTTTGTGTGCCGGCCATTAGCTTCAATGAAGACGTCGGTCTTCATTGAAACTAATGGCGTCGGGTTGCATCGGCCAGAGAATATCGGACATGTCCGTTCTCTGGCCGGCCGAGCTGTGGGGCGACAGAGATCTGTCACCCCATGTGGGCACATGCCGATAAGAGGCCGATTTTTCCGCTGACTACAAACCGCCGAATACAAACCTACAAAGGGAACAAGAAACGCAATTCTGTTCAGGCTTGCAACCACTGCTGCCTTTTCACGTGTCTGCAGCAGGAAAATAGATGTAGAGGACATTTCCCATTCTAATGCATTACGCCATAACACACTGCTGCATGCGCTTATTTACATTTTTTTGCATGCAACGCATGTTTCCCATAAGCTTGCAACGCAGCACATATAGTCTGAAAGAGCCTAAATACTGAATAGAAAAAGGTGGCCCTGTAGCCCTCCACTGCCGTTTCCTTCCACTGCTTATTTTCATCCATAGGAGTTGCTTGACTTTTCTGGAGGAAGACTAATAATAAGTAGCCGCAGCAGCTTCTGCAACCAGTGATCTTAGCTGCTGGCACTGCTTAAGGGAGAAGCCTTGGTGGCAGCCAGGGAGCCACAATAGGGAGGCTTAAGGCTATGTTTCCACTAGAGCGTTTGCCCGCAGTTTAAAGCACAGCGCAGTGTCCGTGGGAGACCAGTGTCTCGGGCTCGGATCTGCAGACGCCCATAAACAGTAAATGAGCGTGGTTAAAAACTCAATGGATGGAGACATCATTTTTAACTACGTCCATTCACCTCTATGGCCGCCATAAGCCGCACACATCCCTGACCACCCGCGGTCCGTGATCAGCAGCAGGGTACTCAAACAGTAAATACAGAAGCTGACCGCCAGACAGGAGAGGAGTTCAATAACTCACGCTAAGGTATCTACATGCTATACCTGTGCAGAAAAACTTAAAAACATAGCCGGATATTGTTAGACACCCAACAAAATCATTTATAACCCTGATAAAATCATAGCAGCAAGCTAGAGCTTTGATCACTTAAGCTAGCCACACATGGTTAAATTTTAGCGTTCAATCCACGTTAGATTAAATTTTATAGATCAATTAAAAAATCTAAAATTAAAAATTTTATTTAATCAATGTACACCACATGGGGAGTACGATTATGTTTAAATTTCGGCTGAAAAGTTCATCGAAGTAATCCAAAATAGTCTCTTACCTTTTAGTTTCAATCGGAAGTGATCTGTTAAGGGAAGTAGCCACAAACACTGAGTATCGAGTACAGAGTATTGACTCGACCAAAAAAAAGAATGCAAAGAATGTGGTACTATGATTGTAGAATCGGCCAACATTTTCCAAACTGTCCAATCACCATTCAATCGACGATTTGACAAAACAATCAATAATGGTCAACTGTACTATGTGGGCAGAAAAACGATTTTCTTTCAAATCGATCAAATTTTTCATCAAAAAACGTCGATTGAATGCTAAAATCAAACCATGTGTGGCTAGCTTAACTTGTTAGAATAACAATAAATTGTAAGATATTAAGTACAGTATTTCTTACCTAATAAGCAAACAAACTATTTTTAAAGTCTATACAGCAAATAAGATTGAAGAAAAAAAGAAAGCAATTATGCAATAATTATGAAAAATTATTATTAAATATCTCAGCATAAAAAAAAAAAAAAAAAAAAAAAAAAAAAAAAAAAAAAAAAAAAAAAAAAAATCACTGAAGTACACGACTACCCACAACTGACATTTCAGATATAGACGACGGTGAAATTATCTTTTTTTTTGGAATGAAATTTCCAGCTCTGCTCAACTATAGTGATGAGCAGCATCAGTAATATTTGAATTCGTGACATTTCGCTAATTATTCTCGAAATATTAGAAGTAAATTTGAGATCTCCTGTCATTATGTAATATAAACATCAGATCTTGTTGTCACAGTGACATCTAGTGTTAGAATGTAAAACAGCAGCTGCAGTGTAATAGTCACGAGACCAATCTCTCAGAAGTCAATTGTACATGAAAACATTGCAAACGCAATGTATGGTACTTTCCTTTAGAATCTTGAATATTCGAGATTACGAAGATATAGCGCTACATTTGAGATCTACAAGAATTCTTGAAGTGCCGCTCTTCACAATAAAAATTTGTAATTCAAATATTCAAACTCAACTAAGATAAAGGGTGTTTTACAGAGAACACCTTCAATCAATCAGATTCTACAATAGAAATTCATAGTTGGAACCCCAAACCGTAAAATAAAAAGTGAAAGGGGTTTCTAATTCCACCTGGGTCCATCTATAACCGAAATATCAGTTCTGGGTGGTCTGACCCCCTTAAATACACATTTCATAGAAGATTTCACTCTGCGACAGTTTGTTCTTAAGCACAGTGGAAGTAGTGGGTTGTATTCTTACTTGTTCTTCAATAAACAGCCTTTGTTTAAAGAATTCCCAATCTTCTTTTAGCATTCTGTGTTTGGTTTTCAAAGCCATCTAAAACAAATTTTAAACCAAAATAAACATGATTTTCTTCCCATTCATTGGTGCCTGTTCTGAGGGGTAATAACCCTGCGAGTTACAAGTTTTCATTATGACAGAAGAAATGCTGGACAATGCAGGCTGGTCAGTAAATGCATGAAGTTACCATGAAACAGGGATATAAATCCAATGGGAGGAGAGGGGGTCAAACAGGTCAGAGGTAACATCTGGCTTAATTATGCTATAGTCAGGGGTGCACATAAGTGGTACTCTGGTACTTAGAAGGGACCAAAACCTAGCTCTGCGTACCTGCATTATTGTTACAAAGCTCATGTGTGTACAGACAACTTGGAGGCGCTCCGTGTCTGGGCGGCCGCAGCTAAATGTTACATGTATACAATTTATGTCACTTGGATAACTGCAGGGAAACATGAATAACCATGAAAGGTTGCAGCTAGGGGGTGACATTGGGAATGCAAATTAATAATCCAAAAAAAAAGATTGGACTTCTAAGGGTGTTGGAGATCTGGGGGATGAAATTCAGAGTAGGCATATGTAAGGGTAAAATCTGACAAGAGAAAAGCACTGTGTGACAGCTGGAATATGGGGTATGCTGAATCCGCACAAACCACACCATAGATGAAAAGATTTCTCCCGGTATACAGCCTCCCTCTCAAGCAAAGACTCTCATCAGCTTTAGGAATCCAGGTGCTGGGCCACGGAGGATCAGCTTATCCACTCATGAGCAGAAAACCGGAAGGAAATGATGGCTTTGATCCGCACTCTGGAGTTTCTTTAAAATCTTTAAGCTTTATTGAACATCACGTAAATACATGCAAAAACAGACAGGGTCCCTCCAGGGAAAGTCCCCTCTGACGCGTTTCAATGCTGAAGCGTATTCAATAGGTTGACAGGTTGACATTTGGACTGCAGGTAGTCTCAGGGGTAAGTTACTAAACCAGAAAATGTCAGGGTTGTAACTACTGAGGTATGAGATATGGGGGTTCAAACATGTTGTACTGTGAGAGTTACATGTGACCCAAAGCCAGCTGGTGACCTAAGAAACAGTGAGGTCCATCTTCAGAACCTACCATGCAGGAAGCTGATGCAAAGGACAGTGAGTGAGATGGCACTACATATGGGGCAAGTACAAGCACCATCTCCAGATACTCCTCTGAGGAACTCACTAAAAAAAAATAAGTTATGTGCACCCCTGGCTATAGATACACAAATACGGAGCAAAGGGTTATTTTATTTATGTCTGTGCCAAAAACTGTTGTGGCAAGGTTTCATATGGACGAGGTACTCTTTCACACGAAATAATCCACAATTTGTTAACAATGGCAAAGGTTTAAGTGTGCCAACATTAAAATGCATTTTCCACCAGCTGCAAAATATAGAGCCAATAGCCACATAAGACTTCGAGTTGGCTATATATCATACATACACAACTTACCTGTTCGTCTACATAGTTATCGATTCTTTTTTGACACTCCAGCCACTCTTCAGCTATTTGACTCATTTCTTGTTCCAGCTGAAGGTACCTTTGTAGTAAGGTACTATACATGTCTTCGCTGTACGAGTCGTGTGACGCGGTTCCAAGCCTGGAGAAGGTAAACATGAAGACGAGCTTTTGACTAGCTGTTGTCAGAGTCAGCCAGCTAACAGAAGGTGGGCAGAGGTAAGTAGCTCAAATCAAAAAAACTAAATAAAACCCCACAAAAGGCATTCTTATTCCATTTCCAATACAGAAGGTAATGAGAACATTACATAACTGGCCTGGCTGATTTGGGCATTGATCTTTTTTTTTTTTATAAGTAAAAAAGAAGCTTCACTAATCACTTAATGAATACTAGTAATACTAATTTGCTTTCGTAGAGACTAGCTTTCTTAAGGCCCCCATACACGGGTCCGTTTCCCATCGGATTCCGGGACGATCGATTCCACGAGCGTGCACGCGAAACGATCGTCCCAGAATCGTGTGAAGCCCACCTTGTCCGTCCGATCACGTTTAATCGTTCGGGGGCCCAGAATCGGATCGGACAGAGAACCAACACGTTGGTCTTTCTGATCCGATTCAGCACACATCAGGGGGAGTTGCCATTTGTGGAGTAAGCGATCGGACACTGAATCGTCCAGGAATCCGTGGGACAAGGTAGTATGTAGCGATCGGACACACCTAATTGGGCGATCAATCGGACCTCCGATTCCTGCTGAGATCGCTGGAATCGATCGGATAGGTGATCGATCGGCCATGGAATCCGACTGTGTATGGCTAGCTTTAGAGTGGATATATACTTTACATGTAAAAACTGCATACGTAAAATTTAAAGTTTGACCTCTCTCTGAGCTGGTATGATGATGGCTTAGGGCTCCATCATCCTAAAATAATATACTTACCTGCTGTTTTGTGGAATCATGAGAGATTCCATATATATTCGCCAGGCTTCTGAGGGTTAACTGTGGGTGCAATACCGCAAGTGGCCACTGGGTCAATGGTTTTCTATGAGAATTTTCCACAATGTTCTTTGAATGGCAATCACAGAATTACCCAGCAAACAGAGCTCAGCGGCTGCCGCTGGCCCGGGCAGTGAGGCGGGGCTGCAGGGGATCTTCCTGAACTCATTACAGGTATTACTTTAACCCTCTGGGCGTTACAGGCTTTTCGCGCCATTTTTTATGGCACGAAAAGCCGTTTCCCCCGCAATTGCGTACACTGTACTCCGCCGTGATTGCCGGCCCAGCCCTCTACACATCGCCTGTGTCAAATAACCGCCGACGGTGTGTGGTGAGAAGAGCGGCGCCCCCCCCCCATTAACATGGAGGTCTATGGAGCCGCCCCGCCCCCTTCGCCGTCACAGATGACGCCGAAGACACAGCCGGAAAGGCTCAGTGTGTCTGCAGCTATGTAGAAGAGCTGCTGGCACTGAGATGCGGCGTTTGTGCCCAATCCCGGCACAGGCGCAGTTTGATTCATGATCAAACGCCCAAACTAGCTTTGGGCATATCGCCCAGGAGGTTAATGCTTTCCTCCCTAGGTGCCATTTATGTAATGATCATTTTCTGGTGGTAGGGCTGCTTTTAGGTAGTCATACACAGGTCAATACCGTCTAAAAAAAGTCTAACGGGAATCGATTCCTGCCCGCCGGGTTCAATCGACCACAAGTGATCGATATTCAGCAGTGATCGGGCATGTCTGTAACTCTCATTGTTTTTTGGTCTGTACCACAACACAATGATATAGATTCACAAACAATTGACGTTTAACTGGCGACCACCTTATCGCACAACATAATTGATTCGGAAATAAATCGACCCGTCTATGGCTGCCTTTAAAAAAAATATGCACAGACTCCTTTGGGAAAGACAGTTTGGACCCACCGGAGGTAAGAAAAAAATACCCTTTCATTTCTAGCTTGAAAAAGAAAAATAAGCTCCTGCCCTTTGCTCTGATCTTGTTCTCCTGTTTAATGGTATTGCTTGCATAAAACCCCCACCCTCATTTTCCCTCATTCTTAGTTAGAATTCTCTCACTGTCTAGTACCTCAGCACAGGACAGCTAGGGTCCAACATAGGGTACAAAGGTTGCCATAGAGCTGCAATTGCATTTTGCACACGTGCAATACCGCACGTTACTGAAATTATTTTGCAGGCACAGTGCGAGCATCTCCCATACAAATGTATGTAAGTGCACCACACAATAAAAGTGTTTTTTTTTGTCTTTTTACAGTAATGGACAGAGTTAATGGCTGAGATTACATTAGGCTATGTTACCATATAGGCAATCAGTGCGGGCAGCCTACCAGGCACGATTGCCCACTGGGTCGGGGGGCGATTGACCAAGCGACGTTCACCCACGATAAAAAAATAAATAAAAAAAATCACCCCCCATTATAAAAAAATAAAAATTTGCGCCCATCAGTTGAGTGGGGAACAGCCCATTCAACTGAATGGGCGTGATCAATGGTGATTAATCGCCTATGTGGGAACATAGCCTTACTGCTATCATGTCGGTTCTCTGCAAAAAATGCACTATGATTCAAGTACAGATAGAGTGAAAGGACCCTAAATCTAAGTTCAGCCTAAACCGAAGGAAAAAACTGATCGGTAACAGACACACATGTTCTATATCAGGAAGCTCATACAGACAATTTTACCTTAACTGGGAAACTAGTGCCGGTAAACTATTTTGGAGTAACGGTTCAGAAAATACTAAATTTTCAAACAGATGCTTGTTGTGTAGCTCCCACGTCACTTGAAACTTCTTTAAATGTTCGTTTTCCTACAAAACAACAAACGCACAGTATTTCCTGCAAATTAAACTCTCGAAAGACATTGCCTGGCGTCAACAGTACACAGATGTTCGTGTGTGTAAAATGGAGAATACTTTTGTCCTTACCAAAGTGACGAGGAAGGTGCCGATGGTGCAAGCTGCCTGGCAGAGGGCACTGTACTCTTCTAGGAGGAGGGAGATGAACTGATGGGCTTGAGGAGGCCCCTGAATGCTGGGGGTGACCTTAAAGCCCAGAGACAAGTGTTTGAGCAGGCGGACTTTCATTTCTAGGACATATTCGCGGGCCTGCTGTTCTAAGCGTTGATACAGCTGATAGGGGTCTCTTTCACACAACCTGCAAGGACACAAATATCATTATAAACAGAGTTTCCCTATTGTCCTGAGGCTACCAACACCAGGGCTCCTGGTTCTGAGGGATTTTGAAGTCATGCTGCAGACAGCTTTCACTGTTACATGTGGACCTAGAATTCTAAAACACAGATCTTACCGCCACAGCAATAAATATAATCCACCTCTTTAACACCTGGACCCATAATTCCATAAAACAGCTCCATAATTCTCCTAAAAAGCTTCACGCCCCCAGCCCCTTCCAGGAAGCCTGCGCAACCTGTGGGAGGATCTCCTCTCCCAACCCAAAAGAAGGATCGGCATTTGAAAAAAAGCCGTGTGAGCCACCCACAACCCCCTCAAGTGTAGTTCCTTGCAGAATAAACATGAGCTCTGAGGACAAAAGCCGATTACCTATCCACCAGCTCCTTCATTCCATCTTTCTCCGGCACTAGTGACTGGTCCTGGTCATCAGCCAGCGGCGTCCCGGCCTGACGATAGATGCAGCGAATCATGTACCGTACGTCTGACCAATAGTTCTGAAGCTGCTGGGTTTCCCTTTCAGATTCTGCTGAAATCTCCCTGAATGAGAAAATCATAATGAAGTCCAAAAAAAAAGATCACAGCAAACTTTCCAATTCAATGTTTTTCGTATAATTTTACCATGTATGAAAAAACAAAAATGATCTACCTAACCGCGCAGCACACGGAAAGAGAATTAATTGAAAATGCCTGGCATGAACTTACTTCCTTACATAGTGGAGCCATTCTTGCATTAACATGGAGAATGGAAATGCGTACTGACCCGAACAACACAATTCTCAAACACATTTAGTTAAGAAATAAACCTCCTTAGCGTTTAGCCCAAGTTAACTTTTTCACAACTTAGTTAACAGTGGGCATCCTCACCTGTCTGCTGAAATCCCCCAGTGATCCTCTGTATTGGTGGACCCACCGATCTTTCCGAGTCCACCCTGAAGACGTCATATATGGGTAAGCGGTGCCATTGAGGTGGCTTCGCTATTTTACAGCGCATCTGTGGCGTTATCTGTGATGCTGGGGTTGTGTTTGGGGTCCAAAGCAGAAAAGAAAATTGCGGCGGATTCCCGTGGAATTTTAAAAAAAAGTGTGCCATGGGCAAACAGCCCAGGAGGTTAAGCAAATTAATTATTGACAAACCATATATAACTAAAATCCATTGCAGATGACAACCTTATCACTTTTACGGTCTTGCTCCCCCTACCTATCCACATCTGAATTGGGTAAAGCTCCACCCATCCGCGTCACTCGATTCAGATGTGGCTGAATGGGGATATTCCCGGGCTAGTGGGGATATGGGAAAGTAGAAGTCTAATTTCACATGTTCCCTTGGGGCCACTTTGAGGTGATGTCATATGGGAGGTGGAGAGGAATTTTGAAATATTTACTGGGTAAGGTTTATTTTTTTTTAAACATTTGACCTCTGGTACTGATAATAGAAGGTAAATTCAGAGGTGCTGTGTGACCCCGGAAGTGATGTCACAGTGTCATTTTTCTCTATTTGGAACACAATAATGTCAGTGCGGAGTGTTACTTCCGGACTGCAAATACCAGAGTGACACTTTACGACGTCCCTTCCAGCACAATCAAGTATAATATCCTTTTCCCTTCTATTTTTAAATGATGTGCAGGGTGGGAAGTTGGTAGGGAGAGTAACACCCCTTCTCTCCTAATTTAGGTGGGAGGGTGGTGTTCCTTCCCCTCCTAACTTCCCACCCCGCTTGTGGGTATCAAAGCTGCTCTGATGCTTTCAGTGAACATGGCGACCCCTGTGAAAAGATTGTTCGAACCCTAAGAGGGTCCTGACCCACGGTCAGATTAGCAAACCAGAAAGAAGGCACACTACAGACCTGATCTGTAAAGGGGGAGAAGGATACACTAAAAGGAAGTAACACTACATTACAATCCTGGCAGAGCCTTGCAGTTGAAGTTCACAGTTCTCCTTCAGTAATTACATCATTCTCTTCTTCTGTAAATAAACAATGGCAGTGCCCACTTGGCCGAGGGAGAAGTGATGTAAGATTCTTTCTCTGTCTCTAGCATGAGTCAACAGTCGCATAAACTGGAAACTCGAAAACTATCCACAGTGCCAGGAAAAAGGTTCCACCCTCTACAGTTCAAGTCCTGGATTACACAAACCCTCTCAATATAAATATACACACGCATACACCCATGCATATACCTCTTACAGATACACACACCTGAAATAGGCTTTCCCAGGACTCCAAGAAACTACAAGACAACCTTAATACACTCCAATCTCTGCGGTCTTTAGCAACCCTCATCCGCATTTATTTGCGTCACACTAGAGAAGTTCTTTAGGCTTCAGACCCAACTCTATGAACCAAATTTTAAACAGTTGAGGAGCACTTCAGTCTCAGATTGCCACTGAGTTCATACTATGTATACTGACTTGTATAAGCATTTGATAATGAGAAGAGGACAGCAGGCAGAGCTAGAAGACATTTTAATTTTAGAAGACAATTTTTAAATAACAAAACTTCTACACACTATCCACAAGAGTGGGGGATGATTGTATAATCTATATATACAATTATCCCCTACTCTTTGGGATAGTGTGAGCATAGGCACTCACCTGTCTGCTAATCCTCAGCCAACATGTCTTTGCCCGGGATCTTCTTAGAGCTGGAAGAGGAGGACGCCGTCTGGGACACGGACACTGACACTGAGCTGGTCACTCGCCTCTCCTCTGCTTCCCCCTCTAAAGCTGGCCATACACCTTCACATTTCTCTGTCAGATTTCCTTCAGATCAGATCTACCAACAACCATGTAGTATAGTGTCCTCCCTGATAGAATACATAGTGATTGGAAGGTGTAGAAAGGTCCTCATATTACATGGTTTTGGTAAAACAAAATCTGATCTGAAGGAAATCTGACAGAGAAATCTGAAGGTGTATGGCCAGCTTAAGAAGATCCCAGGCCAGGATGCTTCAGTGGGGGATCGGTGGACAGGCGAGTTCCCTTTGCCCTATACGCATTACAGTTTTGGGGCGCAGGTTGGGCACCTGGGTTCTAACGCGTTTGATTTGTTTATGCTCTCTGGTTGTAGCTTTATTGTCCTCTGGTGACTGTTGCTTGATTGTTCTTGTGTACAGCAGTGTTTAAATCTTTAAGAACAGAAGCAATCAAATAGTCACTATCATTGTGCCAGTTAAGCCACAAATTTGTACCCCTTTCCCTTTATTTAATTTTCAATGATCAATTAAAAATTACCTACATAGATGCTCACAGATTATTATTATTATTATTATAAGGTTACCAGCTTTAGGTGCATAATAAGCCGATTTAATATAATTTTATCTACAAAAACTGGAAAAATGTATTGCCTTGAGTATAAGACAAGGGTGAAAAATGCAGGGGTTGCTTGCAAAGTTGAATAGTGGAGATTTCAAAATGAAATTAAACCATTTCTAGTAAAAATTCACAGAATGTCCACAAGATGGTGCTGCTGTGCAAGTTTAAATAGCAGCCGAGTCCAGCATGGGAATGCCACAGATAGGCTATCAAATACAGACCAGGCAGCAAGGAGCGATGGGCCCACTTGTAGCTATAGTGGTCTCTATGATGCTATGGTGGTTCCTATGCCGCTGGGTACAACCACTGTCCACACGGGAGACCGGCAGCCCCAGCAGAAGGCCTTTTTTTTTCCTTGGTATTTGATGTATCCAAGTCAAAACATCATCTGCATTTTGGCAAAACTTACAGCCACTTTCAACGATCAGACTCTTCTGTCTGCAGACCTGTGCAGGCTCTTGAAGGGTTATGTTGAAAAAGAAAAGCTGAATGTCTCTTGTCTCATTGGCTGGGCTGTTAAAAACCACCTATGTAAATGGGCCCCGGATTCAGTGGGATTTCATGTTATGCTTAAAAGGTTTACTACAAAAATGGACATGAAAATGCTGCAGTATTTCACTTCATTGTATACTTTAGGGAAAGGAGGATTGAGTAAAGGAAAGTTAGTGACAGGAAGATGCATGAATCACCTATCCAGGGTGGAGGCTCTGGGTTCTAAATGTTCTATTTATCAGAGGAACAAGTTATCACATTGAGAATAGACTGTTCATTGCAACTCTCACACTTGGAGCAGCAGAATACGGCTTTCACATCAGTTTTATCATTACTGTACATCCCAAAAGAGATATCCGGGTCCACAATGATCCGTAAGCCAAACGTACAAATGTGTCACTTCACATGTTATTATCACTCAAATGAACAGATTAATTTGAGGGGGGATTAAACGCTGGAATACACTGCTCGATATTTGAGCCGAATGAGCTCGTCTGTATCGAGAGGACGTCATCATGCTACTGCCCGGCTTCCCCGATAACAGGAGCCAGCTGTCAGCCCATCCTATACTTTGAATGGGGTCCCCATTCAAAGTATAGGATATCGAACAAGGTTTACCAACAAGTTGGTAACCTGTTTAGCTGAGCAAGATTTATTGATTTCGCTCGAAAAACGGCATACACGGGTAGATTTCTCCCTAGCTCAGTGCCGTGAACTGCTGTGCAGAAATCTGGAAAAAATCGACTGTATTCCCAGCTTAAGGGCTTGTGTCCTCTGCGTCTTTTTGCCTGCTGTGGACACGCGTCTGCAGCGTGGAAAAAGACAGAGAGGACACTTCCCATTCTACTGATTGGGTCAGTGTTCACTCTGCGTAATCTTTGCTGCACGCCACCAGAGACACCTCCACTGAAGATCAATGGGGGGGGTCACAAAGACATGGGAAAACAGCGCCCAAAGCTCTTCAGGTGCTGAATTTCTGCGTCTTTCCCTACTGCATGAACAGGGGGCCCTCCCACCTATGCGGCAAATGTGTGATTTAAGACCCGAGGGTAGACGTCAGCAGAGAGGTCAGTGATGGCGAAACGTCTCTGGATATTCACACTTACCCAGGTGAGTTTTTATTTTTTTTATTGACCTCCAATCTGACCCATTATGTGGAGGTGGTAGGTCCGGTCCGCTTTGATGTCTACATATACGCAAAACTTTCTTTCAGAACTTTGCATAGACTCCTTTCTCTGTGGCATTCTAAACAGCAATCTGTGCAAATGAAACAGACCGCCCCCAAAAAAAAATACCCTGGTTTGTGAAAGGGGTATACCACAAAAATCCAGCAAATGACTACCAATGACATGCTCCCCATAAGAACTAGCAGTCTCCGGAGTAGGAGACTAAGGGCTGGAGTTTAACACACATTTTCAAAAAACCAGGAAGCTGTTCTTGGGGTATTTTTTTTTTTACACAGATCGTTATTATTTGATATTGATGAAACACATTGCTTATGTAACTTTAGTTTAATTTTAGACCTCCCTGGCAGAACGCCAAATGTAGCGCAGGGCAAGATTGTATTTTGCCATTGACCTCCCTCTGTCATCGATGACACTGGAGATGTGTAGAAGGGAGCATGGGAAACACAGCAGAGTACTATGTAGACAGTGTTGATTGCCCATACCGCGTCTTTGAAAAAGGCACGGTACAAGTGAACCACCGGGGAGGTTAAAAGATGACCTACCTCTTTAAATGAAAAGTTTCTAGTCTTCTAGCATAGGAACACGCTTCTAGAAGCCTCTCCACAACTGTATTAGTGATGGATTGTCGCCGGTCCTTACCTGCGCTCATTACATGCTTCACAGCTGCATGCGATATCAGCGGGCGCCGTATTATTGAGTGCCACAGTGGGTGTTACTGTCGGAGCTCCTACGAGCATTCTCCCTCCGCCGACAGACTCCTGTTTTGAACCGCTGTTTCCGGGGGGCATGTGCAAAAGGAAATCTTGATTCTGGGGAAAAAAGAGGCACGCCGTCTTAAAATACAATATATCATATGTACATCACTGCTATGGCTTAAACCTCCCTAGCGGTTGAGACGAGCCCAGTTCGTCCGCTGTTCAGGCTCGCCTCAACCGCAGGGGAACCGGGTAGACCCAATGCCTCCCTGGAAAGCTGCAGCAATTGTCTTCATCGCTGCAGCATTTCGGCACCGCCCCGATCGCATCACGGTGACGCGGCAGGGCCCCATAGACCTCCATGTTAATGGAGGAGCGCCGGCTTTCCCACCCACGCAGCTGGTGTAAATGACACCGGCTGTGTGAAGAGCAGCGGCGGGAGGGAGGAAGTGAGAGGCAGTGTACTTTGTATACTGCCTCGATTGCCAGCGGCGCGGTACGGGCAGTGCGCTAGGGAGGTCAAGTACCATTTGCTAAATTTCAACCTTAAGATATTCCATTTCCACTCTACTGTGATTTTTATTTAAAGTATTTTTTTTCACAATTATTGCTATAATTTTTACAGCCTCTGGGGCCTCTATAAGATGTAAGAAACCATTGCAGCCCACCAGTCAAAGTTTGCCCACTCCTGTATTAGAATTCTTTTTAGAGACAATCGTGTCATAAGGAAATAGATTTGGAAGCAAAATTAGGAGCTTCCCAAGGATCCAGGAAGGACCAGATACAACCAGTACAGTAGCTACACTCTTAAGCCCCCATACACCTTATGATCTATCCATACAATATCCATTAGATCTTCCAACAACTGTGTAGTATAAGCTTCCCTGATAGAATACATAGTGATTGGAAGGATTAGAAAGCGCCTCATATTACATGGTTTTGGTAGAAGAAAAATTTGATTGTACAGAAATTGTATGGAAAGATTGTAAGATGTATGGGGGGCTTTATAAAAAGAAGTATAAATCTGGGATCAATTGGTAGACCAAGCAATGTTCTACATCAAAGTGTTTTAGTGATAAGAAAACCTCCAAAATAAGCACCAGCACTTACCATTAAAGATTGGTCTTGCGTGGGGTGGATATCCTCGCTCTCTACTGTCCTTCGGCAGTCGGAGCACACCCACAAGGGAAGGTGCATCTTGGCATTGGATTTAGGAGATGTGGAAAGTGCTAGTTTGCTTGAGTTTTTTGTGCTGCACTCGGAGAGCGCAAGGTCCTTACGTTCGCTTCTACAGAGAAGGCAGTGTTCCCCCGTCGTGTAAGGAGCCCTCTGGCCCAGGCCGAATGTAAAGGGAGCCTGCGGGGAGTATAGAGAGAAGAATTAACATTCTCATAAATATTCTCAGTCCAATTCCATTCCTTCATTTCCTCATTAATTTCATCACCTATAGGCATTATACAAGTATATGGGATGTCTCTGTTCCGCATTTCCTCTAATCACCTATATGCATTATACAAGTTTATGGGATGTCTCTGCTCCTCATTTCATCACCTATAGGCATTATACAAATATATAGGATGTCTCTGCTCATTTCCTCTCATCACCTATATGCATTATACAAATATATAGGATGTCTCTGCTCATTTCCTCTCATCACCTATAGGCATTATACAAGTTTATGGGATGTCTCTGCTTTAAGGTCCACAGGTAACACCTGACCTTGTTCAGTTCCCCAAACTGCCGGCAACCATCTAAAATTTCTTGCAGGTGCTCAGACACACGTCGTATCAATGTGAAAACAAAGCAGACAAGAAAAAGTAGATATGCTGCATGGCAAGAAAAAAAATTTAATACAGCAACTTTTGCTGCATATTAACAAGGCTGCCAAGTTCCATAACATTACTTCTCCTAACACACGCACAACAAAAAAGCACAATGAATCACAGGTTTTTAATTGCTGTGGAATGGTGAACACGCTGTGAATATTGATCATCAGGGAAAGAAAAGATAATTCTGGCTCTATAAGTACCCACAATGCGTGATGGTCATTACTTTTGTATTAAAACAATGGTTTTCAACCTTTTTAGATCCACAATTCCAGAAGTGATGGTCGGAACGGTCACTTCCTGTATTTGGAACGCGCCAGAGTCGTGTGTCACTTCTGCGTTCCAAATACTGGGTGTCACACTGCACAACATCACTTCTGGCAGGATCAGGTTAATGTTAGTCCCCCCACTTCTATTTTCTAAGTTAGAAGGGAGGGGTACTCTCCCTCCTAACTTCCCACACCGCTTGGAGGCTGCTGCTTGTTAACAGAGGTTCTGATACTCAGTGACTCGGCGAAACTTCGACCAGCAAGGGGGTCCCGACCCACAGGTTGAGAATTGCTGTATTAGAGCCTCTGGAGCCCAACAGTTGATAGGCTAAACTCATATACAGAATAAATCTAATTTAAATGGAAACAGATCAATGGATAACTGAATATTGCATTACTACCCAACAGCAACAAATGGGAAAATATGATAAAAGGTTAATATTCACCCTGCTGGTTATCTATGACAATCTATGACATAAGTTAAAGTGGAGCTATTACCCGCTTTTCTACTTGCTGCGATCACCACTAGAAGTGTCGATAATAGCGAAAAATAAATCACCTGTACAGAGTAAAACCCAAATGTCCCTAGTCACCCCCCTCCTCTCTACTTCTTTGACCTGCAGCACATAAGACATCCTACATCTGAGAGCAGTAACATCCAGGAAAGTACACACACCCCATTTGCGATATTGCACTGACTTAATCCCAAAGAGCCTGGCAGATAAACAAAATGGCATACAGTATATGTCTGTAACAATTTTTTTTCTAAAGCTGGGCATGGACTGTTAGATTTGCAGCCGATATTATTCAGCCGCAGATCGACTGCCGTCCGCACAGTGAAATCCACTGAGAATCTTACACGCCCACCTTAAATCGGGGCGTAAATTTGCCAAAAAAAAAAAAGAGAGACATTTCCATATTTTTTGGGACGACCAGCGTTCCCATCAAAATTAAAATACCAGCACACAAAGGCTGTGTGGCGATTCTCGAAACGACCAGCTGTGCATGACATCACATGTGATCCACCTCCCGAGAAATCACGATGAAATCTAAATGTCTCTGCCTAGCTTAAAGG
>CM070032.1:218212787-218224667 GCA_036250615.1 Ptychadena robeensis
GCATACCTGGGACTACACACACTGTACACACAGGAGGGGCATACATGTACTACACACAGTACACACAGGGATGGGGGCATACATGGACACACACACTGTACACACAGGGATGGGGGCAACATGGACTACCACACTAACACACAGGTATTGGGGCATACATCGACTCCCACACTGTACACACAGGGATGGGGCATACTATACTACAACCACTGTACACACAGGGATGGGGGCATACATGACTACACACACTGTACACACGGGATGGGGGCTACATGGACTACACACACTGTCACACAGTGATGGGGGCATACATGGAGGCCTGTGTGTACAGTGTGTGTAGTCCATGTATGCCCCCATCCCTGTGTGTACAATGTGTGTGTAGTCCATGCATGTCCCCACCCCTGTATGTACAATTTGTGTATTTTGTCTTCTCCCAGACCAATCCCGATACCTCTCTTCCCAGCTTTGCCTTTCCTGCGGCCCCTTTACCAGTTGCACTCACCATGCCTCCGACTCTGGGAGTAGAGAACTAAGGATCCCAGAATACCCTAGACAGCGGGTGCTCACTGTGATGTCACTGGAACAGCCAGGACTTGTAGTTATCTATTCCCAGAGTGGGAGGATGGAGGAGCAGTGAATGCAACTGATAGGGGGGCTGCAGAAAAGACAGATCTCACGCATCTGCCCTGGGCCAAAAATATTCGCTCGGCCAAATCTGGGACTCCTGGGAATTTTACGGTACAGTTTAGAAATGGTCTGGTAATAAATATGGGCCCCTTATGTTTATAATATACATTGTTGTTTTTCATATATACAGACTATGTACTAACATGTTTCCCCTGAAAATAAGACAGTGTCTTATATAAATTTTTGCTCCCAAAGATGGCCTATGTGTTATTTTCGGGGGAAGTCTTATTTTTCCATGAAGTAGAATACGGCCGTGGGGTATCAGGGTGGGGGGTTCACCTAAGACGACACAGGGGAATAAAAATGGCACAGGAGACTCAGACCATTGTAGTAACCCCTTCTGATCCTCCTGTGTCATTTTCATTGCTCCCTCTGATCCCCCCTGTCCAGAGTTACAGTACCGTATGTTCGGGGGGGCCTTATTTTCAGGGGATGCCTTATACTTCAAAATGAGGCAAAAATTTAAGGGTGCCTTATTTTCGGGGGATGCCTTATTTTCCGTGAAAAGTAGTACTTAGTAGTACAGGGTAGTACTAAGTCCTTAGTACTAGGGAGACCTGGCTCTGGTTAAGGTCACCTGGGGAACGGGGCATTCGAGGGTCAGACGGATTTGGCTGTCTGATCCACTAGTCACCCCTTTTACTAAGGAACGGGGTGGGCACCCCTCCGAAGAGGGTCCCAAGCTTGGAGAGACTGCCGGGCCAGAGCCGTTAGCAGTCTCTCCCCACCACTTTCCGGGGTTTAATTGATTGCTCTTGACACGTTTCGCATTCCTGCTTCCTCAATCTCATTCAATCTCTCAGTATCTGCTGATTCCAACTCAGGCCAAAAGACTTCATTCCCATCTTTAGTCCCACCACTTGTGAGACTAGGGTTTTCTAACTCATTCTGCTTCCTTGTTGAATATATGATCCAACAAGGAAAGCAAGAGCCCCTTGCAGGGTGGTAAATCTAGCTGGTCAGTCCTATATAATGGTTCTGCCACCAGAGATCTAACATTCAGGTAAACGTAGGGCGTCCCTGCAGCTGTGCCATGGAAATCCGTCACTCCTGCATCTTGATCTGTATTTATTGGAGCAGCTGTACCGTGTCTGCATATAAATAAGCTGTCTGGAAAATGAGGTAATTATGCTGCCACCGCTAAATAAATCAGGTAATGGAGTGATTTTTCTGCTGGATACTTTAAAATAAGTGCGTTTTAACACCTTTTACCATAAGTAATGTGCATGGGAGTCTAGCACCTGAGGATGTGGGTCACTGCTGTTGGACGATAAAGTAAAACAGCCCAAAAATTAATTATGTTAAATATATTTATATCCATTAGTGGCTGCATGCGCTGGTGGAGGCATTTCCATTCTAAGTCTTTGGAAAGTTGAATCAGTCTTAACCTCCCTAGCGCACTGCTAAGATACAGATTTCTGTACCAAAAGCACACCATAGACTTTAATGGTAAACGTTTTTTTACATTGAAGGCCTGTCTCTTCCCAAAGTCTGTCCATACAGGAGTCTGGTGACATCCGGAATATAATGACATGTTCAGATGCTTTGTAAATAACTCACAATATCAGATAATGAAGATTTCAATACTTCACTGTATCAGGTAAATTAGCACTGGAACCACTAGATGGCGCTGCAGGTTACATAGGAGAGCATTGTAATGCATTGAAGTCAGTGTATTACATTCAGTTCTGTACACTTGGTGTTCCCGCCCCCAGAACAGTCTGTCACATTGGAAGGGAGAGAGAAGCAAGTAGAGGACTTTTACATAGGGAGTCATATTGAATAGTGTTTTCAATGCAGAAAATAATATTCAAATGTTTTGCTTTTTAAACTCCTGCCTGCGTCCCGATGTGACATCATCACATGGGGGGAGTGATCCGTTCCCCTAGAGCTGCCTCTTCATTTGATCGGAGCCCCACCGATCAGTGAGTTTGCGCTACTGTGGCTTTGATCTCTGCCTGACGAACCCAGCTCATCCAGTGCAGTTCTGACAAGTCAGAGCTGGACGAGCTGGGACCATCAGGAACGGCAGGGGGGGGGGGGGGGGGGGGGGGGGGGGGGGGTTTAAGGTGGCCATACAGGGATCAATTTGCTAAAAATTAAGAAAAAAAGTCGTCCTTCAAACAGGATCAAAAACGGTGGCCAAAAATGGCCAAAAATGCATAAAGTGTTTAAAGGAAATGTGCACTGCGTAACATGCTACTGGCAGCAGTGTGCTGTAGTGTGAAAGAGCCCTCAGTAGAAATGGGGCTGATTATCAGCATACATTTACTGTAAAGACAGTAACAAGTCGGGGTGATATGTATGTGACTGATTCCAGATCCCAGGACATACAGTGTATTAGCATATATACCGTGTACAAGTATATTGAATCTTATGTTCTGATTTAGCGTTGCGTTATAAACATTTCAAGCACTTGCCAGGAAACCGTTGTGATTTAAGGATAAATTATCACTTACTGCTTTGAGAGACCATTTAAGGAGGTGCACATTTATTCTCTGGTTATATGGAGTATGATAATTTATTGTAATTACTGCAATATTACTAATAGTCTATTACGGTATCCTGACATGGATGTCCTCCAGCTTTGTCATATTATCAAACATGGGGGTGGGGCTTAACAGTAGGCGTGTTTTAAATGGCATGGCATCGGCAGAAGCTCATAAATATATGAATCATGATCTGATTGACCCGGTGCAAGAATTACTACTAGCTTTTATTTATATAGCGCCAACATATTACGCAGTGCTGTACATTATATTAGAGTTGAAATGTAACACAAGATAACACACAGGTACAGGTTATGACACAGTAGGCCGAACAGCAAGATCCTCCACTTCTCAAATGGAAAACAGTGTGCATAACCAGCTCCAGTGATGGCGAACCTATGGCACGGGTGCCAGAGGTGGCACTCTGAGCCCTCTCTGTCAGCCAGCACAGAGGAGAGAACTGCAGCCTATTGGGGCTCAGTGCTGTCAGTTCTCTTCCCCTCTCTTCTGATTGCATACAGTGCCCCATACCCTCTCCTATTCTATCTTATCAGAAAGTAGTTGTGTGTTTACATGTTTCATGTGTGTATATGAGTTGTGTAATTCAGGTAATATCGCCATGCTGGCACTCGGAGATAAATAAGTGTGTTTGGGTTTCAATTTGGGCACTCAGTCTCTAAAGCTAGCCATACACAGTCGGATTCCATGGCCGATTGATCACTGATCCGATCGATTCCGGCGATCTCAGCGGAAATCGGAGCTCCGATCAATCGGCCAATTAAGAGTATCCGATCGCTGCATACCACCTTGTCCAACGGATTCCGGGACGATTCCGTGTCAGATTGTCCACCTCACAAATGGCAACTCCCCCTGATCCGGGCAGAATCGGATCAAAAAGACCAACATGTTGGTTCTCCGTCGGATCCGATTCTGGGCCCCTGAACGATCGGACCTGATCGATCGGACAAGGTGGGCTGCATGCGATTCCGGCACAATCGTTTGGCGTGCACGCGCCCGGAATCGATCGTGCCGGAATCCGGTGGGAATCCAACACGTGTATGGGGGCCTTAAAAGGTTCGCCATCACTGCCTCATACTGTGCGTTGTACTGTATGTTATACATATCACCAGACCAGTGTTCCATTATATATATTTGGTAATGTTTAGTGGTGGACATGGCCTTAATGGATAAGAAGGTCTGGGAAAAATAAAAAAGGTAAAAAGCTGTGTATGTATACAGTAAATTGCCTTGTACATAAGAGTAACCACCATAATGATTTTTTGCCAACATTGCATTTTTTCATTTAAAAAATCTTATGTAATGGATGATCACAATTACAATATACGTATACTCAAATATAAGCCAAGGCACCTAATTTTATCTACAAAAACAAAGAAAACGCATTAACTTGAGTATAGGCTGAGGGTGCAAAATAAATAGTAAATAGTTGTGTTATAGTTGGATGAGTTGAGGCTATTTGGATAGCATGAGTTCTGGTTATCTACATTTAGTTTCTACATTGCAGCAAATATATTATGTCACACAGACTCTTCCCTCCTCCCATATGTTAATAGCTGCTCATGGGTAAATTGTTAGTGCCAGATTGTAAAATGTCTCTTTCCATAAGTTGGTCAGTGTGTTCAGAAAAGGAGAACTGCTAGTGTATAGACCAGATGTGGAAAAACAAAGGGCAGGTCCTTAATTAGTCCTTTAATTTGGCCCTTTGTCACCTTGGTGCCAAGACGCTCTGGCTCCCCTCATTCTCTGCAATAAGTGAAGATAACACCTAGATGATAATTGTTTGGATTGTTTCATAGAGGCTAATGCTAGGCATACACATGCCGAGTAGGTCAGACAGACCTACTCCGATATTCACCGGAATGCAAACGTGATGATGTCATCACGTTTGCACCCCGGTGCATTATGGGGCCCCTTCAGTCGGGCAGCACCCTTTGTGTGCTGGCCATAAGCTGCAATGAAGACTCCGTATTCATTGAAGCTTATGGCATCGGCTTGCATCCGAGCTGTCGAGCTGCCGAGCTGTGGGGCGACAGGGATCAGTCGCCCCATGTGGGCACATGCCGATAAGCGGCCGATTTTTAACCTGACCGACGGCGCGAGCGCGCACGCCCGTCGGTCAGGTTAAAAATCGGCCGCTTATCGGCATGTGTATGGCTAGCATAAGTTTGCTGCAATAGAGTGTTTGATCTTCTCTATCAAAAGCTTCTATTAATTATTTATATATATATATATTTTTTTATTTTTTATTCTGTCCTAGCTATGAGGACCCCTATGCTGGGCAGCCCTTCCATTCTTGTCCAGAATGTCACATTTAAAAACACACTGTGGTCCACGAGTCAAAATGTTTGCCCAACCCTGGTATAGACACAAGTCCCAGCCCTGCAGACTTGGCTGGACAGGGTTTAATAAAGCTCTCCATCATTCCACTGGCCTTTTGGCTTTTGTTTATAGGGCAAATACTGCCTTATAAACTACCCTTATACTACCCTTTCCAGCCCTTTCCGCTTTGCTGAAACATGCTGTATATAAATCTTGTATGTGAATGGCATTTTTTATTTTCTCTTATGGAGCGAAAACTATCATTCTTTAGTATGCATTATCTAAGTACAAATCTACGCTTTTTAAATGTTCTATGAAGAGGAACTTTTGCTCGCCATGTGTGCAGGGCAAGTCAACATGTACCATAAGTTTTACATGTGTGTGGTACAATTTGAGTAAAGTTAAGATTTTTCCTGCTTCTGGTAGATGGAGATGATGATATTATAAAGACTGGTGCCTGGAGTACCGAATTTTTTTGGACTATAAGACACACTTTTTTACCATTAAAATCAATGGGATAGTGTCCCTGCGTCATGTAGTCCAAATATTTAGTCCCAACCATCCTGGGAGCAATAGCTATGCATCCCAGGAGGCATTAAGTTGTTCCATTCCCTCCAGCCAAGCCAAAAAGAGATTTTATCTGCATTAGCACTAGCAGTACCCATTCTCTGAACACACTGGCCAACATATGGAGAGACACATTTCACAATTAAATGATTAGCATGAGTTGTGTATTTACATTAACATTCTGCATTGCAATAAATACATTTTGTGACAACGACTCATATCCTCTCCCATATGTAAATAGCTGCTCATGGGTAAGTTGTTCCGTGCCAGATTTTAAAATGTGTCTCTTCATAAGTAGGTCAGTGTGTTCAGAGAATGGGTACTGCTAGTGTATAGACACATGCTAAAGTTTAAGCCTTGATCCAAAACCTCCCTCCTGGCACTGGTCTTTTGGCTGGAGGAATATAGAGTGAATACGGCATGGTCCAGTCCTGCCTACTTTGCTGGAACATTCTGTATATTCACTTGATATCTGAATAGCTGTCTTTTTTCCCTAATTTTCTCTTCAAAACTTTAGGTGCGTCTTATGGTCCGATGCATCTTATAGTCCGAAAAATACGGTCTATAAATCAGCCAGATTTATTTATACACACTATTACATCTATGTATAATGCATTATACATACTTGAGAATTGCGGCTTTCCCCAGAGCTGTCCTGTGCAGTGAGATCTGTTCCAACGTGTCCAAAAGAAGCTGCTGTTTTGTCTGCTTCTCCTCCAGGATCTGATCCCTCTTTTCCTCCTCTGCTTTCCGCTGAGCTTCTTTCAGCAGGGACAGCCGTTCATGGAGTTCTGCAATGGACATCTCACAGTTCAGCCTATGTCCTGCGGTCTGAAAGGGACAGAAGAATTGGTAGTATGAATACTTCATCAACACAGTAGTGTACTTGATTAAAAATACCAAATATTTTGCTATACAAGATGCGTTGTCAGGTGGCAAAATATGTGTGTGTCTTATAGAGTGAACAAAAGTTATCCTAAACTCCCCATCCAGGAATACTAAGGACAGAAAAAGGGGGAGACAATCATATTTCGCTGGTCCGGCCCACATCCCAGGAGGCAGGACTTTGTAACACTTCCTCCAGCTAAGATAAAAGGCCAGGGGCCAGGAACAATAATATATGTTTATACAGTAGCAGTAGAGGCTCTCTCTGAACCCATAGATGGACTTATGGAAAGTCACATTTTACAAGCTGGAACTGACAAGTTACCCATGAGGAGCTAATAAGGTATGGAAGGAGTCACATAATTTATTCACTGCAATGTGGAATGTGCACTCCCATTCTTGTGTGTACAGTTCATGTACTTTGCCTTCCCTCAGACTAATCCGGGTATCCTTCTCTCCAACTCTACCTTCCCAGCAGCCCCTCTATCAGCTGCACTCACCATACCTTTGTCCTCGAATTCTAAGAGTAGAGAACTACGGATCCCAATATACACCAGGCAGTGGGCACTCAATGGGATACACCGATGAGCAGCCAGGACTCTTAAGCCCCCCATACACGTCTAGATTTTCTGTTCAATCAACTTAAAAAGAAAAAATTTTTTGGGGTCAGGGAAATTGGTGATTGATTGTATGCTTGCCAATTGTAGTAACAGATATTTGATCAACTTTTTTGGGATCAACTGAAAGTGTAATCCATTTCAATACAACCAATTAAAATTTACCAGCATGTCCAATAATTTTTCCATAAAATTCTTTCCCAATTTTAATTGTTTTAGGTTGATCTACCCATGTGGGCTGCCATAGATTTTCAATCAATCAACCCAAAAATTTATTGAATTAAGTTGATTGGATGAAAAATCTAGACGTGTATGGAGGCCTTTAACTTTTTAGTTAGTTTTAGAGTGGAGGGGCAGTGATTGCACTGGAAGGGGGTATGTCGGGAAAGCAGATCTACTGTGGACCAAAAATATTTGCTCCGCTGGCCAAATTTGGCCCCCAGGCCAGAGTTTAAAATCTATGCTTCAAGGAGAGGACTTGGCATTGTATCACTGTTGGTACACTTTACTAAGCTAAAACACAAACTGTTAAATATGTGAAAAGTTTAGGGATATTCTAGAGCCTAGGTGCCCAACCTGTGGCCCGGGGGCCGCATGCGGCCTGTTTGCACATTCTTCAGTGGCCCCCCTCAGTCCTCCACTTGCGGCCCCTGAAACCTAACTGTTCATGCACAGGGCATAGGAACTCATATTGCATCACATAGCATCTGAATCAAAATGTGCATCACCATACTACATTGTACCCTAATGCTTGAAGTATCATTTAAAATATTATAAAATAATTAAAAAATTAAAAATAATGTCTTCTAGCTTTGCCTGTTGTCATTCCTACATTACAAAATGCTTATACAAGTCATTATAGATTGAAAAAGTTATGTGCGGCCCTTTAGTGATGGCAAGGGCCGCACTTGTGGCCCTCCATATCAACTCAGTTGCCCACCACTGGTCTAGAGTATAGAAAAACAAATCACCCAAATGATGTGGGGAAACTCTATGAACATCTTGAAGTTGTGGTCTCCGTGTGTGATAATACATTAATTGGTTCTTACAGCACTGACCGTCGCAGTACATTCATTTACAGAAGAGAAAAAAATAGCTTAAACATTTCCGGTGTCACACAGAAGGGCTCACTCACCTCTGTTAAATCCACAAACTTGTATCTGATGATGGGCACCGACTCCATGGCTCGAATCTCACGAATCAACTCAAATTTTCTCTTCAGTTCCTCTTCAGCCTCCTCCAGAGCTTGTCGCAACAGCTCGCGGCTCTCCTCGGTCACCTCTTGCACTGGAAGACATAATCGGTTTGTAAACATGAAAAAGTCCCAGAAATGATTAATTTGATGTAGCAATAACATGGGTCATGTAAGAGCATCATAGGGACTTGGACACTAAATATAATTTCCAGTTGATCACTGCCTTTGAATCCTAATGTATGAAAGGCCACGGCTAGGAGAATGACCTGATTGTACAGTTCTGGCCCCTAATCCCAATCTAAATTCTAAATCTAAAGGATATCTGAGAGAGATCTAAAGGTGTATAACCAGCTTAAAGCAGGGTACAGACGGCTCAAATATTCGAGGCGTCCGGTGTTCCCTGCAGCGGCATGATGGCGTCATCACGCTGCTGTCAGATCAGCTCTGCTCTCTCCCCAGCTCAGCTTATGCTTTGCATGTAGACCAGCGGTCTCCATGCAAAGAATCGGCCATCGATTTGGCTCATATCTTAGCGTCTGTACCCTGCTTAAGTCTAAAGGGTGTGGTGGGTGGGCTTATATAGTGCTTTGCAATGCTATCTGGATTCCCAGAAGGTACCATCACAAGCTGCTTTGTAGTTTGTCCTGTCACTTCTATAAGAAAAACAATACTAGACATTCTTTAGACCTAAAAATCTACATCACCTAATTCTACACAGGGATCAGCATTATCCAGATGTAAACTGTGCAATCTGTTGCCGAGTTGCCTGACTACACAGAAATAAGTAAATGTGGGTTCTCTATATAATGATTTGCAGAACCATAGGCACAATTGTGGGCAATTGGCTATATTAAAGAAGGACGTCTGGTCACCTGATGAAAGGACACGATGGAACGCAAAATTCAACAAAAACTCCTGGTTTAATTTTGCCACTGTGCATAATATTAATTACAAAATAGTGCTTCATCTCCATGGCTGCACTGCCTTGCTACAAAAGATGCCACCTTATCCCATGGCCTTTTTCAGTGGACTGGTGCCCTTAAGCCTCTTTCCGAGTATCATCTTGGTCAGTGCAGAACCAGCAGTCCTGCATTGTGTGGGGAGCCACAACCTGAAAATGACAGTGTAGAAAAGCACCAATAGGCTTAGATAAGTAGAGGTACCTATCCCTCCTGATCTCAGTAAAATAGGTATTCCATGAGATTAAAACACAAATTGATCATATGAATGTCTTGCCTGATCTTTTATCAATAAATAGATAAAGTGTATCTGTGCCTCAACATGCTAACCTCCTCTAACACTTAAACGTCAGATTTGGAATAAACGAAACCATTCACACAAAGGGTCCCCATACACCTCAGATTTCCTTTAGATCTCCTTTTGCTTTACCAAAACCATGTAATATGAGGGTCTACCTGTGTTCAATTGCAGAGGACCCGGCACTACATAGTTGTTGGTAGATCTAAAGGATATATGACAGAGAGATCTTAAGGTGTATGACCAGCTTCACTGACCTATTCTTTGCTTGTATTTCTGGAGTTTCAGGCGTGCTTGCTTGGTATTTTTGCGACCCTCCGACACTTGTTCCACCAGGTCTCTCATCTCTCTCTCTTCCTGTAGGCGTTTCTCCGCATACTGGCGCATCAGCTTCTGTGCCTATGGAAAAAAAATGGAAAAGACATGAGTAGAAGCCAATGAACAGACTTGTTCTAAAGTACTGTGGCGCCTATTGGTAGGAAGCATCTTAATGTATATTAAACAGCAAACAAAATGGTTGGCTGGTAAATAAGACATAGGCCTTTATGACTTTCTATATGGGGCAATCTGCATATGTGTATGTGCCTTACTGTATGGGTCTGTCTGCATATATGTGTCTTTGTGCCCTTCTATATGGGTCTGTCTGCATGTGTGTCGACATTCCTTTTTACATGGGTCTGTCTGCATATATGTGTCTGTATGCCTTTCTATATGGGTGTGTCTGTATGCATTTCTATATGGGTCTGTCTGAATATGGGGGTCTATCTGCATATATGTGTCCATGCCTTTCTATATAGGTCTGTCTGCATATGTATGTCTGTATGCCTTTCTATATGGGTCTGTCTGAATATGGGTGTCTATCTGCATATATGTGTCCATGCCTTTCTATATAGGTCTGTCTGCATATGTGTGTCTGTATGCCTTTCTACAGGTTTGTCTGCAAAAATGTGTTTGTATGTGTCTTGCTGAAGTTCTGTGTCGGTCTGCATGTATTTACCTTTCCTCATTTGCTTATGACAGAGATAATGATTCTTAATACAATGGTTTACTTTACATTAATGAAATATAATTCTGTATATTTTATTTTATATTTTAGTATTCTATCCATCTCAAACTCATTCTATTCTATTCATCTCAGACTCAGGTGAGTCTTATAGTGTGAAGAGTACGATACATGCTATGCAGTGAAGCAGGGATGTGGATTATATTGAGGCTGCATCTTTAAAGAAGAATTCTGTATGTAACAAATTCTGTTTATCTATTAGGTATTGCTTGTAGTTACCGTATTTTTTGGACTATAAGATGCACGTGGTTTTTAAAACCAGGAAAAAAAAACTATTTGGTATACAAAAGTGGGTTAATGCAATTGATTTCATGAATGCAATATCAGATTCAACCAGTAGATGTCACTAGCAGCAGTACACTCACAGCACATGACGTCACCTCTTCACTGATCAGAAGGAGGGGGGCAGGAGGCTGCCCAGTCCTCTGCTCTCCCTCTGCCGATCTTGCTGTTCCTGTGTCCGTGGGAGCTGCAAAGTGATCGCAGTTTACATAGACACACAAGGAGAGGGAATGATGGCTGTTCATCTATCTCTCTCTTAATTGCTTATGCCAGCAGGGCTCTGGCAAAAGCAATTATACAGTTCAGATGGGAGATCCGGCTGTGGACGGATCTCACATCTGACAGCTCCCTGGCTAATCTCCTCGCCAGGAGAGCTGGTTGGGAGCCAAAACGCTACCACCCACTGAGTGGCTGCGGGGGTCTCGCATTCGAACGATAAGCAGTGTTCTCCCCAGAGGAGATTGGCCGGGCGGCCCGCCTGGGAGATTTTGGTCCCCG
>CM070032.1:218332995-218358290 GCA_036250615.1 Ptychadena robeensis
CAGCTCATACTTGTAACAAGGAGGCTGCGGCCAGAGAGCGGCACCCCCCCCCCCCTGGTGGAGTGGCGTGATGATGTCACATCGGGGCGACGGGAAATTCAAAAGTAAATTGCACAAAAAAGGTTTCAATGTGGAAAACTGTTTTCAGCGTGGTTCAAAGTTTAAATCTTGCCCAAAAAAAGGTGCCCCAGATGTGCCCCTTTGCAGTTAACCCTCTCTCCCCTGGTGTGTTCATCACACCAGGGGAGAGAGGGTGCCAAAGGGAATTGTACTGGATACAGTGATAACTGTATTCAATACAATTTAAAGTAAAAAAGAAAACACATTTGGAAATGAATACATTTTTTAATTATAAACAAAAAACAAATATGAATACATACTGTTTTGAATCATACAAAATAAGTATTTTTTAGAGATTTTATCATTCAAATTCCTTTTTATTATAAGTTTTATTTTATTTTTTACGTCATTTTTTTTACATAATTGTATTAAACATTATTATATTCAGGATGTCTCTCTCAGATTTCGGGAAGTTACAGGCCTACAACATAATACAATTCGGTTAATGTCTATGGTGCGCTTTTGGTACAGATATCTGGACCTCAACAGTGCGCTTGGGAGGTTAAACAAGAATGAACACGTCTTGGTGTATGTAGATCTTTTTATGTTTTTACATCCGGGTTTAATAAGCCTTTTAACAGAGATTTGTTTCCTTACAGTCCCCCTATTACCGGTCATTGATCCTGCCAGTAGATTTGTTATTATACTGTTTCCTTTAATAGATTACCCTAGTGCAGACCTTATATTCTTCCAGGTTAAATCTCCGGTTATTTTAAGAAACTATATAATGCTCAATTTGTCACTGTCCATGTTGTGTGCTGTAAGTTGCTCCTCATATTATTCAGTACTTGTATTATCCATGCCGGAGTAATCCACCTTTTGTGGCATAGCGTGCACATTTATCGTTAACCTGCAATGAATCATCCGCCTTCATCCAGTATGGAGCAAAGCCTGACATAGATCATGTAGTCCTAGAATAACAGAGGCTGCTGAATTATGTATACATTGCTTCATTCATATGTCTATTGAATATTCTAAACCTTAGACCCAGCCATCTCTATTGGAGATGTCACTATTGCTCCAAGCACTCATCGGCTTCTCCAGGACTTTGTTATAGGCTCACAAAATCATTTAGGACAAAAAAATTCTAATAATAATAATAATCAATCATATATGAAAAAAAAAGGTTTGTGGGTTGGCATAAGTGGACGTCGAAAGCTTTCCAATCCTTTCATATTACATATGTCTTTATAGTCAACTATAAGGTATTATTGAGATGGTATATGGCCCCCTCCCGCATAGCTTTTGTGGTGAACCTGGGGACGTACTCCATGTGTGGTGGTCCTGTGCTAAAGTTAAGTGTGTCTGGAGACAGGTTAATAACTTTAACTTTATTTACACACTGACCCAGAAAGCTCTTCTAGAATGGCATCATAAAGACATTCCCAAACATTTAGCTCAATTACTTTGCCTTGGTGACAGTCCCTGGTCCCTCTAGACCAGACATGGGCAAACTAAGGCCCGGGGGCACAAACCGACCCTTTTAGTCTTTTAATTTGGCCTTTTGTCACCTTTTGTGTCAAGATGCTCTGGCTCCCCTCATTCCCAGCAATAAGTGAAGTTAACACAGAATAATTGTTTGAAATGTTTCCTAGAGGCCCTAGTTTGCTTGTAATAGAATGTTTAAGCTTCTCTAACAGCTTCTATTTATAAATGTTTCCTTTTTTTTTATATCCTGTCCTGGCTATAAGGACTTAGGACCCCTATGCCGGGCGGCCCTTGCAGACTTTTGGTCCTACCCCTAAGTCACATTTAAAAACCCATTGTGGTCCACAAGTCAAAAAGTTTTCACACCCTGCTCTAGACCCTCTAAGGCTAAACTGATAGGGATATTGGTAATTGAACACCTCATGGCAATTTAACGCAATGAACTGAGACAATTTGAGAGAGATATCTATATCTATATGGAATCTATAGATGTGCTTTGTTTCCCAGGAGGGGAGGTATCCAGTATATTTATGATTTCAGTTGGGGGTCTCAGGGAGGGGTAACTACTGTATGTGATATACGTGTGAGGGCCTTTAAGCGCTTTCCTGTCAAGCGGAAATGGCTGAGCCGTTTTGCTGCCACCCAGTGGTGGGTTTTGTTTGGTGCAACTCCCTTGTATCCATTTTTAATCAACTAATAGAGATCTGAAGGAGATTGGCCAGGGTCCAGATTTTAATCTCCACTTGGGTTAACTCTGTGCCTGTGATAGCATCAGTTTATCTTGGTTCTTGGTATTACCTCCAATTTGGTTGTTCATTTGCTCCTTAGGGGTCCCTGGGTTGTTTCAGCAGTTTTTGCTCTCAGGTGGGCTTAAGTCCTGGGGTTAACTGAAGTCTGGCGGAGGTGTTGTGTCCCCATTCAAGAGGAGGCTTGGCTGAAGGTGAAGGCCGCAATATTGAATTATCATATCTGAACTGAGACTGGTGATCCCTACGAGACCTTTACATTATGAGGTTATATTTGAAAGCACATTGTGATATCTCTTTTTACTTTTGAAAAATTTAAATAGTTTACATTTATTGTTAACCTTCAAGATCTCCAAGCAAGATCATTGAATGCCCTCCAGTAGCCATCCGCAATATTGCGCCCCCACTTAAATGATCTTCTATGGGAATTTTCCATAATATAATTACCGTATGTGAATTACGTTTTTTTTTTTTCTTTAACTGCATTCCTCCCTATTATCGGCACTTCTAGTACCATTCATGATAGATAGATTTCTGGTGGTAGGTCTGCTTTAAGCAACATAGACCAGCAATGATCAACACAAAACTTTACTTTACTAAGCCTGGCCTAAACTATGACAGAAGGAAATGGATCACCTAATAGAATAAAAAAACATTTAATTGATTAAATTGTAAAACACAAATTTCATTTGTAGGAAATGTGAACAGGATAAAGATAATCCCTTTGATGGGGTTCAATGTATTCCTGGGACCTGCAGATGTTATTAAACGGGACTCGCGCGTCCTCCTGAAGCTGTAGGAGATGTTGATTAATACAGATCGGTCCTTTAAATCTCTTACACGGCCGGCATGATTCTCTCAGCATTCCTGGTGTTGAGTAAGATGAGCCGTGTGCCTGGCAGAATCCAATCTCCAGCAGCCTTCCTCCCTCGAAATATCTCAAGCATGTCAATTACCTAGCCACATTGTCTTTTACAGCCTATATCTCTGAGCTTTTTTTAGTCTCTCAAGGACTCCTTCCCGCGAGCCTGGATAGACATTTTTTATTTTTGTAATACAGGTTTGATCTAAATTAAATGTCCAATGAATATTAACTGCTTCTCTGTAGAAAAGGGTCTTCTAGGGTTAATATCTTCCAACCAGCCTGAGTAAAATGTATGAAGGGAGCTGGCGGTCCTCTGCTGCCTACTGTCGCCATTCTGGATTATTTTTAAAGCTCTCTTTGGAAGATGCGGTCTTGTGATGCAAGCATACTACAGTGCGGGTCTAATCACTAGAGATGGTTAAACAGTTAGATATGATTTCAGAGTGAAACTGAGCCAATCAAGCACAGCAGCTGTACAGTATGATTGGCTCAGTTAGGTGATACAATTGAACACAGAAAAAGGTAAATTATAAAATCCTTTTATTAGACACAAAATTCCAAACCCACAATGCAACAGCAGTGACACAATACGTTAAAGCAGTATACAGATGTGAAGATATGGGCCAGATAGATGGCTCTTTCGAGCACACGGCCATCTATCTGGCCCATATAATATGCGCCCATCGCTCCAAAACAGCCATATCGGACATGACCGTAAATACGGCCGATGTCCGATGCTTTGCATGGAAACCGTGGGTCTCCATGCAAAGCATCAGCTGAGCTGGGGAGAGAGCAGAGCTGTCAGATGGCTCAAATATCAAGCCGTCTGTACCCTGCTTTAGTTGTCACAAAGCCAGGAATGCATTCAGTCCAAAAAAAAAGTTCATGTTCCATTGGAGGTAGGTCGATGGACTTTCTTCCAGGAGGGTGTAAGTCGATCCTCGACGCGTTTCGGCCCTGCTCATGGGCCTCATCAGAAAGAATGAATAGTTAGAAAAGGGGGGGAATGATGATCAATCAAAGTTAATGTGTCAATATTTCTTGTGCCTCACCACTGTATGTAAGTAAATGATAAATAGTTTAGATTTTCCCTGATATCGGCATTATCTTAAATGGGGCTATAACGACACGTATTTACAATTTTGTTTTAAAAGGCAAATTTATTAATACATGATTAAAAAATATACATATATGTACATTTGCACATTAATCCATGAGTTCCGTAAACCATAGTCCATTTGTATAGACCAGGGGTGGGGAAACTAAGGCCCAGGGGTCGGATCCGGCCCGTTGAGCATTTTCTCCGGCCCTTTGTCACCTTGTTGAAAAGATGCTCCCCTCTGATTGTTTTCTGCAATGAGTGGACATTATGCCTAGAGGTGTAATATATAACGTTATTGGTCTTATATGATGTGCAAAGTCCAAAAGCAGTACATTTTACTTTACTGTTAACTTCTTTGCAGTGAATACATTAATTGAAAAGAAACTTAAACCTAATATATTCTTCTTCTGAGAAAAAAATCCCCATGAAAGTATTGTAAAGCCGGCCAGTCTTTCAGCTTGTTGACGCCTACCAATAAACTGAAATATTGCATATCCGCTCCATGTGCCATTCACAAGCTGGTGACCACATGTTTGGATTCTTGAATGGGAATGAAATACCTTTTTCGTACTTCCGTTGGTTTTCAAGGCTTGAGATGCCATTTGAAATATTTGTGGATAGTTTTTCGGCATAAATTACTGTGGAAAATGTGAAGTGCTATTGTGTGGCGCTCGGCCTGGCTCAGCCTCTGAATCCGCACTTTATGAATGATATATTCCCGGCTACAATGGACTCTTTACAACACTTGGAGGTGATGCAATGTGAATGGAACTAATTGGATTGTTGGTTTCCTGTGTTGTGTCGCTCATATTTCATGCTGGCTGTCAGAGCTGCGCAGCGTAGGATGGTGGGCCCAGTTCATGAACATAATTATATCTGACTTCTAATTCCCAAAAAGTGGCCAGTATAAAGGTGGGTTTACATGTGTAGATATTTTCTTCAATCAACTGCCAATTCGATTTTTTGTTCGATGTAAATTTTGATTGCGGTCGAAAAAAATTGTTTGTTCTTCATTGATCGAATGAAAAAATCTACATGTGTAAACCGCAGTGCTGCACCTCCAGCTCCTTCGTTGCCGGGAATCTGAAACGGCTCCTATATCGGGACGTGTGTTTCCAGCTTTAGTCCACAAATAACCTTAAAAAAACTGTACAGTGTCCTGTGGTGAAGGCCAGATTGTCAGGTATACCGTTTCTTTATCCTCCACGTGTATGGCTATTAATAGGCTTTATGTTTGTTCTGCATGATTGATGGGTTTCATGCTGTCCTTGGGAGGATTATAGGAGGTTATATATTGGTCCTGTGTGTCTACAAGGTCATTACTTGTCTGGCGCGCATCATTTTATGTTACATGCTCATTATGAGTCTAGACCAAGAGAAGTCTAAACAAGTTATCTTATTTTATAAGCAAGGGTTAATGGGCCTCCATTATACGACTTTAAAGGCAGCTAGTTTATGCCTCCTTTTTTTGTCCATTTATCTGTCCTTTGCTCTATTGGTCTGCTATAAATATATACATTACATCTGTGTTTGCGTTTTGCATTTGCGTTTTTGAACAAATCAAGGAAAAATGAATAAAAAATGCATACAGCAGGGCGTTTACAAAAATGCAACCCATGCAGTGTAACGTTGGTTGTCTATGTAAAAACAAGTGCAGTAAAAAAAACTTTTTAAAACGCACCACCACGCATATAGTGTGAAATGGCCCTTAGCCCCCCCCCCCCCCCCAGCCTATGTCAAAGGGCTCCATCTACACGACGGAAAACTGTGCAGTTTTCCCGTGCATAGACCGTGGGGAAAACCGTACAGTGCAGCCACCCCCTGTAATCCTCTATGGGGAATGACGTGCCAGTCTATACTGGCATGTTATGTCCACGGCTGGGGGTGGCGCGGGAGCAGATTCACAATGCCCGCCCAGGCGTTGAGGATCCGGGGGCGTCCCACAGCCGCACCAGGGACTTGTGCCGCGGCATTTGGTAAACATTTGCTAATAGATTTATATAGATGCCCTAAACATGGCCTTATGCGCGTTTAAATAAATTTTCCCGGAAGTGACCTCCAAACTCTACCCTGTGGTAACATCCCCTCCCACCTAACTTGCATACATGCAAACCCTTCTTTATACCTCCAGCAATCGAGGGGATTATACCATGTTCAAGAGCTTTGCTAATAACTTGCAAAGAATTTCAAACCATCTTTGTCACTGATGCTGTGACCCCACCTGCGAACCTGGGATGTGGACCCCAGGTTGGGAACCACTGTGCTAAGATATGGGGTGTGGGTGCCTCCCACTTCTTCTACATGACCCCCAGTATTACGTAAGCTTTAAGTAGAACAACAAGGCCAGAGATCAAGAAGAAAATGAAATTCCCCTCTGGGTGATATATGTAACATGAAAGGAATTTAACAAACTTTGTTACTCTACCCTATTTTGTTTGGAATGATATCCCATCATTTCACCATGTCCCTGCCAGACTAATTCCTCAATGGTTGGGTCTGGTTTATTATGATGACCTGGAGCACTTTTAGTGATCTAATGAGGGGAATGAAGTCTTCAAAGTGACTGTGTTACAGGCTTCCCTAAACGTTCATTTGTAATAGAGACTTCTGTTAAAATTAGCAAGCCAATCACAGCAGCAGAAAGTTACATATCCGTTGGATTTCCATACACCATGGATGTACAGCGTACGTCTAGGTTGGCACATATTTTGACCATTTTGACCTACAGTGGCTGCAGGTTGACGTTAAAAAAGTTATAAAACAATTTCAAATTGTTTTGATTGTTTCAATTAATTGTTTAATAACATAGTTTTAAATAGCTTTTCAAACAATGTCATTTGGTTTATTTTTGTAACACATTTACTCTATAAATGGTAAATGGGACATATTTTGGCATGGTCAGAGGTTCACTTTACATTCACAAGTGCAGGGCATACACAGGTAGATCCCAGTGTGACCAATGCCCAGCCAAGCACAGCGCAGTACAATGACGCCATCAAGCTACACTTGAGCTTCATTGATTTTGAGGCATTGATATTTGCCACTACTTTGGTGCTGGTCTCCATCCAAAGTAATGGAACTTGAACAAGGTTTTTCAACATGTTGGAAACCTGTTCGGACAAGCTTCTGCTCAAAGGAAGCCTGGATGGCTCAAATTTGATAATAGATTCAAGCAGAATCGGGCGCCATGAATGTTCATAGCGCACGATTATGCTGGAATCTATTTGAGAATCGAGCCGTGTATGCCTAGATTAAGTAAGTTGTTAACATGTTTCCTGTAAATAAGCCATGGGGACAGGGCTTGTGTAGTCCACTTTGGGGACAGGGCTGGTGCAGGCCACTTTGGGGATGGGACTTAGGCAGGCTTCATGAGGGTCTGTGCTTGTGTAGGTAGGTTGAGGTCTGCTGCAGGCAACAGGGGGGTTGGGCTGGTGTAGGTGGTTGGTAAGGACTAGTGTAGACCATGGGGGACTGTGCCGGTGGTGAGTGAGATCTGGTTCAAGCAATTGGGGATTGGGTTTGTGTAGGTGTGGGTTAGGTCTGGTATAGACCAAGGGGACTGGGCTGGTGTAGGTGGTCGGTGAGGTCTTGTGTAGACCAAGGGGGACTTGGCTGCTGTTTGTGATGGGTGAGGTCTGAGGCAGGCCATGGGGACTGGGCTGGTGTATATGGGGGGAAAGGTCTAGTGTAAGCCACAGTTGGGAAAGGGGGACTAGGTTGGTGCAGGTGGTGGGAAAGGTCTTGTGTAGGCCACAGTTGGGGAAGGGGGACTGGGTTGGTGCAGGTGGTGGGAAAGGTCTTGTGTAGGCCACAGTTGGGGAAGGGGGACTGTGCTGGTGAAGGAGGTGGGAAAGGTCTTGTGTACACCACAGGTCCCCACCTGAGCTTGAATGATATAGGTGAGCTCTTGTGTAGGCCATGGGATACTGTGTGTTACTACATCCTGTATTTGAGCAGAGACACAATCCAGGCCAATGTTTATTATGTTTTCTGGTGTCCTGATATATAGATTTCTACAGTGATGCTGCTCCTGTGTTGTATCACACATCCTCTGAGACTTCCCCGAGGTAATTATAGTTTTTCACTGATGATTCCAGGAACTGACAGCTACAAAAATAACTTTTGTTGGATGCACAACAGATATATTAGTATTTACCGTTTCCACATCTTCCAGCGTCGTGAAGATGTTTACGCTTCAAATAAGGTAGATATTGAATTTCAGGGAGGTAAGCAGTTTTCGATCTTTCTGCTGAGTCAATATCCAGGAGCAGAAGAGTCAGAATATTGGGATTTGGAGTTTATACATTTTTGTGTATTTCTTTTATTGAAGTGTATCGAACAAAATCTTTTTTGAGCAGAAAAGTAAAATAGCAAAATGTCTGACTACAGTCAACTAAAACAACGCATATTTTACACTGACTCTGAAAGTAGCATTTCTACCCTAATACTCCTGTTTTCCCAAAAATAAGACATCCCCCCGAAAATAAGACACCCTTAAATTTTTGCCTTATGCTGAAATATAAGGCGTTCCCCATAACTAAGATACGGTACTGTAACTCTGGGGACGGGGGGGAATCAGAGGGGGCAATACAAATGACACAGGAGGCTCAGAAGGAGTTACAAAAATGGTAATCCCCCCCCCCCCTCTGAGTCTCCTGTGCCATTTTGATTTCCCCCCCTCTGATCCCCCCTGTGTCATTTAAGTGATCCCCCCACCCTGATACCCCAGCGCCGTATTCTTCTTCATGGAAAAATAAGACATCCCCCGAAAATAAGACGTAGGGCATTTTTGGGAGCAAAAATGTATACAAGACTATCTATCTTATTTTTGGGGAAACACGGTAGTTATCCTACCTGGCTTTGTCTCAAAGTAATTGTATTTTATGTAAAAATAATCAAATACAATTTTTGGTGCATGGTTATACACAGGTTAGACTAATGATGCGCATTAACGTCCCTGGCGGTTCACTGAGGTCCAGATTTCTGTACCAAAAGTCATAGTGTTTTGCCTTTCCGCACCCATTGGCGTCATCAAGACACTGATGGGGGGCGGAAAGGCTCTATGTGCCTGCAGTTCTGTAGAAATGCTGCAGGCACACAGAGAGCCAGCGGTTGCGCCTGATTCCGGAACTGTACTTGCTTAAGGCGTAACGCTAGGGAGGTTAAACCGGCCACAGACGCCATGCTGTGAACGGTTATCGAACATTTGACCGCAGCATGATGACATCATCACGCCATGGTCAATCATTCTGCGAATCGAAATATACCATTTGCGATTCCACAACCGATACTTTGGATGGGGGCCCTGGTCCCCATTCAAAGTACTGGCGATCGACCAGAGAAAAAAGTTAGTTCTCTGGCTGATCAAAGGTGTGTGCGACCACGAGCAGTTGCTCCAGGTGGGCGCATTCGTTTTGCGATTGATCCTCAAGCGATCACCCCGAATGCGCAGGGTGATCATTCGCAAAATCGGCAACAGATTGAAGCGCGCTATGGCCGGCTTTAGAGGTACATGAAAAAATTTCTTAAAAGTTTACATTTGTTTTCTTTTCTTTTGATTTGGATTGGATAAAACATTTATCCAATCCAATAAAAACAAAAACAAATGTAAACTAATCAGAAAAAAATTTATTTTTTTCATGTACCTTTAAATTTTAAATCTCCCGCCCGGGCCGTGGCGTCATCGGCACACGAGTGCCAATCACGGAAATAGCCGGAGAGATCGGCTATTTCCGAAGACACTCGGGTCCAGCCGGAGGTGGATCCACATGCAGGAACGCGTTTCTGCTTGCTGGATCCAGTTTTGAACTGGATCAGATAAAGACATGTATCTGATCCAGTTCAAAAGAAAAAAATGTATTTTTTTTGTTTTTTAAATATTTTTTTTATCTTTAAGTCCGGGGCCCGCCTCCGTGAAGTCACGGATCAGGTGAGCTCCCACGCCGTGTCCAAAGCCAGTCGGGCACATCAGTAATTGCAGCGTTCTATTGCCCGGCATATTGCTTCGGGCATATCGCTTGGGACAGTGGTGGACAACTGAGTGTATATGGAGGGCCACGAGTGCGGCCCTCGGCATCACTAAAGGGCCGCACATAATATCAATCAAGACCCCCCCGTCAACATATCTCAGCAGGCGGTGGACCAGATCCCGACAGGCAGTCAAAACCTGACAGCACACACCCCCCTCCTGACCTAGTTTCCCCGATCATCATTGACAATTTTACTGATGTAGGACAGCCAAAGTTGATTAGGTTTGCTGGGTCAGCGTGTGACCACTTGACAGGTGAGTTGCTATGCCCTATGCATTAACAGTTTTTGGGGTCCACATGTGGAGCAACAAGGGGGCCGCCAAACAACGCCCAAAGGGCCGCATGCGGCCTCCGGGCCACAGGTTGGGCACCTAGGGCTTGGAGGTTAAAAACATCATCGGCCTTAGCCAAGTTTTTCAAAACAGAACTTGTTGCGCCGTGCTTGTGTGAACCATACAATTTAAAACAATGAGAGAGTTTTGGATATGTCAACAAGACGTGCCTGGAGCGCTAATGAAACACCCCAGTGGAGCCTTGGCCTACACGGTTCAATTTTAGCGTCAGATCGACTTAAAACAATAAAAGTTTACATGCACACATGAAAACTGTTTGATAACGATAAAAACAATGATCGAAAAGTGATCGGACATGGTGAAAATGTTTTCGCTGATTGTACAACGATCAAACTAGAATTGTAGAATTGTGTGTGTTGGTCGGGGCGATTGTCTTCGATGACACATTAATATATGACTCTTTCCTTGTTGTGTGATCAAACTAAAATCGATTTTAGCCGTATTGCGATCGAACCTTTCATGTGGATGTACTTTGTGTTAGATTACGATTGATGTTCAATGAAAAGATAAAGATCTAAAATCAAATCGAAGATTGATTGTGCTCAGATCGAACCGTGTATGCCTAGCTTAAGTCAGAGTCGCCATTGTCGCTTTTTAGAGGATTTAATCCTCACTTTTCAGGCTAAACATGAGGACGTAGATGCGCACTGCAAAACCTTTGGCTGGCCTTCCATTCAGAAGGTGCTGGATGACCATTGCTATGACTGTGAGCCAGGGAAGCTTGCCAGATTACGTGCAGATTATGTGTGGCTGGAGTGATCCTGTGATATAGATTTCAGTAAATCTATTGAATGGCTGCCCCCCCTGTGTACGCTCACCTCTTCTATAGTCAGTCATAAGATCACTTGCCGTGCTGCCCTCCTGATCACACTGTCCTGGTGACACATAACAGCTCGTTTATCACGCCTGCCATCCCCTCCGGTTACATAATCACCTTGTGTGATGGATGACACAGATCTGAGCTGTCACATTTGTTGACAGTAGTCGCTCTTGCAGTAGTATTTGTTGGTGTTGTGAGGCCACGTGCTCGATTGTTTGCCAAGTCGGTGAATGGCAGGGCGGCCATGTTGTCTTGGCAACCTGATGTTGACAATGGTCCAGCAGAAGCTTGTCACCGGAGAGCTCAGCGGGCTTTATGGATGTGCTAAAGAAGTCTCTGCCATTTGTACTTTTCTCCATACTAGCAGAAATTTCTTATCCGGCTTTCTGTTTTGTTGGCTTCATTTTCATACAGCCGGGATAGATTTTCTGATGTACACAAATTTGCCTTGAGAAATGCTCATAAAACGCCAGGGTTATTTATGAGAGATAAACAGTAATTTTATTATACAGTATATACTCCCTGAATAATGAAAGACAAATTTTGGCAAAAAAAAAAAAAAAAGTTTGAGCATAAACCTAGGTTAGTAAAAGCAGCAGCTAAGGCACAGAAACACAGCGGTTTTGGGATGTCATTATTTCAATTAGCCAGTTTGTGAGGAAATTGCAAAGCCGCTGAACATGGTATCACCACTACAATTGTTGGAAAAATGTATTCCTATAGCATATAAAGTTTGTGCATAAATAAAGTTCAAAGTTAAGTGGACTTTGAACCTAATTTATGCAAAAACATGTGCTAGAGCAATATTTTTTTTAAATGTACCTACAATCCCTCCCTATATTACATGTTCAGGGGCTTTGCAATTACCATATATACTTTAGTATAAGCCAAGTTTTTCCGGCAACAAAATGTACTGAAAAAGCCCCCCTTGGCTTATACCCTGATCGGCTCAAAAAAAAAGCATTTACAAACATAACTCGCCTTTATCCAGTCTTCATCCAGGGACAGTGACCTCAAAAATTAAATACTTACCTGCTTGCTCCATCGCCACCATGCCTGGAGTGTCCGGTCCTCCAGGCAGTAAGGTAGGGGAGCGAGACTCTTTAGTTCTCGCTTCCTCCAGCAATCCAGATCTAAATGCAGTAAAGCTTCAACCCTTCTGCATTACCGGATTCAAATGTGGCTGGCTGCCGGGCACAAGGGGTCTTGGGGCAACAGTTATGTCTACTCCCCCAAGTCCCCTTTGCGGCCGGAGGGGGGTGGAGTGTCATTGGGGATGGGGGGGGGGTGGAGGGTCACTGGGGTTGCAATTTTAACCAGGTAAGGTTTGTTTTTTTTACTTCCCTATAATCGATAATATAAGGCAGATGCATTGCTGGTAGGTCCGCTTGGCAAGCAGCCAATCACTGCTGAGCTGCTCCTTCAGCCTGTGTTCTTCTATCAGACGTCTTGATTCTTTGTACAATTTCTGAAAGATCGACAAGCACGGTCAATGGCATTGGTCAATTGTTCACAAATTGATGCATGTTTAAAGCAAAAACAGAGCGTGCTGGGATCGGACATGTCTGTAATTTTTTGTTGATCGATTGTGAATTAAAGAATGTTATTAGAGACTTTAGATCCTATTGATCAACCCATGCAGGCCTCATCCCACTTCTATAATTTCTGATCAAATTCTTTTGTGTAGCCGATCTTTAGTCATGTCACTGATCGATCGGGGATAAATCAATGATAAATCGGCAATTAATTGCACCCCGAAAATGGTGCACTTTTCAATCGATGTAGGATTAAGATCAAAGACTCAATCGCATGTCCCGATCGTATAACAAATCGATCTCTGGGAAATCTAAGAGTCTATGGCCAGCTTTAGGTGGTTGGTTGTGTCATAATTAAGGATGATTAATTTATGATTAAATAGCTGGAAAAGAAATCACCCCGAAGTGGACTACAACACACAGCATACTTAATTTCTAAAAGAGCATAGTAGTAGGTCAGGTCCATATCACACTCGCTGTGTTGCGTTGCCCTTACCAGTAGACGGCACGTTAGCCCATGATTTACACTTGCGTGCGTTATACATTAACAAGCAATGCATAGCACCACACCTCGAGCTTCTCCCATTATGGAAGACACAACCCAGCCCATTGTGGTAATGTTGTTTTGTGTACACATAGCATAAAGCTAATGCAGGAGTTGCGTTTACACAATGCAGTTAGTGTGGAAGGGCCCTTACCGTCCATTGCTGTGGATACTACAGGTATAGCCGTGCAGAAGACAACAGTGACATCACGTTACATGCACCTTGTTCAGTTTAAGTTTTTTCCTTCTCTTCTTGGTTGTCCATTTGCTAAGAAAGTCTCTGGTAAAATAGAATATTGAGTCTGTTACACCTGTAAAATGACCTACAATAAATAACTATAACCTCTGACGTAGGAAGGTGATAGCTTTGCGACGGCCAGTCCTGGCCCGCTGTACCCAATCATGAATAGTAGTGCAGGGGCACCTGATGCTTGGCTCGAGGACTCGGATCTTGTAATCTCCTACGACATCTGCTCATTCACAGCGGGCCTAAACCTCCTTACTTCTGATTAATGTGTCGCCCCTCTCACGTACCAACCTCACTCGCCTCCAGAAAGTCTCTAGGTTATTGAAGTTTTATTGTATCTCGAGCTTTAAGGACAACAAAGACCTCCATTTCTAAATTAACTGCAGGAGTGAGAGAAGACGCGGAGCAGGTATATTGTTTCTCTGGGTGTAAATCAGGTTTATGGTCGTGCTATGGCACCTCGGCAGAGCAACAGATAAATAAAGCCGGGCTTGGGAAACAGCACATCATGCAAAATATTTTTTGGCGGGGGAAGAGTGCGGCCCATACGCTCTCCTCGGAGAATAATTTTCGAGGGTTCACAAACTCTAAATCCAAACATGTCGGGACTATACTGAAATAAGTTACATTGATTATTCTAGAAGAGGAGACTGTGAACCCATTTATGTCATGGGCAATATGGACACAATTAGAAAGGAGCTGATTGAGCACCGTGAACATATATATATATATATTGTGGGGAATCAGCTCAAAGGTGTACTCGCACAGCATCAATCCACACGCTTTTATCCTTTTAAGGGCTCCTGCCCATGTTTATTTGAGCACACAGTCCAAATAAAGGGTGACCCTCGCAGGGGTTACTAGACATCAAAATAAAGAAAGTTCCTCAAAAATGCTAAGCCTCCTGGCTTGGCCCCGATCAACAACAGTTCCTTCCCTTAGGAATCCTTCATGGCTAGCAGCCATTAGCATGGGGCCACACACTCCCTGGGTGCCCTGTGTTGGCTGCACCCAGCAGCACTGTCTCCAACCTCATCTGGGAACCATGACTGAGTGGTCCCAGCTCCTTTTGTGGAGACACACCCAGCCATCTCATTAGGGTCTAGCAGGTGTATCTTGCTGTATACACACCAGCAGACCCCTTCACTGCTGCATATGGACCATCCACACCTTGGCAGACCACCGGTCTGTCACTATATATATATATATATATATATATATATATATATATATATATAGTATTTTGAAAATACCCATAGGCAAAAATTGCCTTCTCTTACCTCTCCTCACTACCAAAACTGCCAATCAGAGGCAAAGACAGCATGCACACTGATCAGCATTCACACAGAGAGAAGCACAAGGCCGCCTCACTAAGTGTGTGCGTGCATGAAGTCTCTGTCTCTGATAGGCGAGCAGCACAATTGGCTAGGGAGGTGATGTCTGAGTGATTGCTCTACAACTCGAGCGCGCCTTAAGAGACCGATGACATGACTTGACTTTTTGAATATTTAGTTGTTAGTGCCCTACTTTACAATGAGTATGTGTACATGGTTTAATGCACATACACATGCAGGGTTTGGCTACTGAGCGCAGACAGGGGGCAAGAAGTCCAAGTGTTCAGGGTATGTAGTACGAGTTGTGTGCATACTTTCTGACTCGGGGAAATTTAGAGAAGACCCTCTCCTTTCTTATTCAAAGTACAAACTGTTCTGTCATTGGTCAAGGAGAAGAGGAGGGCATACAAATGACAGATATTCAGTGTTTGATTGCACAGAACACATCCTCAAAAGAGCTTTGTGATCTTTTTCTACAAAAGGGAACAGGGTGGAACAATGGGAGAAGGAAAAGATTACAAGATGAACAAAGCTGGTGTTTGGGTGAAGATGACATCCTAGGGCCGTAATGGCGAACCTATGGCATGTGACGCATAGACAGACTGTGGATCACCTGTCTGCAGTCTCTGTCTCTGATTTTTTTTTCAGCTGGGGTATCATGCGGAGCTGGATTCCCACTGGGGAAATGTAAACAGACAGCAGCACCCTCTTGTGGCCATACTGCTTATTTACCAGTAAATTCAAGCTTTTTGTTCTGTTTTATTGTCTTGTTGACTGTTAATGTAAGAACTTTAATTAAAGCTGTTTATTGATGGACACTTGTGTTCCTTAACTGTGTCTGTGATGACTTAATCGCGATTAGTTGATTTGACTACGACAGCATCATAAAAAGTACAGCCACAGTCTTGAAACTGGCTACTAATGGAGATGCAGCAATGACACCTCCATGGCAGTGAGGACGCTGCAAGTTCCTCTCAAGTCCTGTGAAGTTTCCGAGCTCCTTGCTTTCTCCTCCGATTCCTTTATCGGCAAACAATTTTCAAGCGCTTACAACTTTTGCGCCATTTCACATTGCCATGCTGCTGTGTTACGATTTTTAGCAGTAACGGACCTGTTAGTGGTAACTGCGTCCATTACTCCTTTACTGCTAAAAAATCTGTGTCTCCCATTGTTTAAATGAAAACCTCAGTTTTTACAGTATTTTTCGGACTAGAAGAAGCACTTTTTCACCTCCAAAATCATGGGGAAAAGGGTCTGCGTCTTATGGCCCGAATGTGTAGCCACTCGGCCGTGAGTGGTCATGCCTTGGCCTCCTGCCAGCTCTCCCAGCAAGGAGATTAGACGGTGAACTATCAGATGAGAGATGCCACAGCTGGATCTCCCATATGAACTGTATTACTGCTTATGCCAGTAGAGCCCTGCTGATTCATATAGAGATAGATGAACTCTCCTTGTCTGTGAAAGCTGCAATCGCCCTGCAGCTTCCACGGACACAGCCGGAGAGGGAGAGGAGATCTGCAGCTGTTCTCTCCCCCCCCCCCCCCCCCCCCCCCCCCCCCCCCCTGTGGACCACCTCATCTCCCGATCAGTGGGAGGGATGACGTGATGTGCTGTGATAGTACTGCTGCTAGTGACACCTACTACTGGCTGAATTTAATATTCCATTAATGCAATCCATCGCATTAACCCAATTGATTTGAAAACTTATATATTATTATGGTCTGATGCATCTTATAGTCTGAAAAAAAATAGTAGGTTAATTTGCTGTATTGGAACTTTAAAATAAAGGAGTGGGTTGTGTGTTTCTGTTTGGCACTCGGCCTCATTAAGGTACAACCTTCACTGCACTAGTGAGATGACCCCTTAAATCCGCACAGAACGCTTCATTTGGTGGTTTTGTTGTTATGGGCCGTTTAGCCGCAGTAACAGTGGCTGGTGGAACGAGAATCCTTCTGGTATTTATACTGCGCTCCGCGCTCTCACAGACTTCCCACCTCTTCTGACTCGATATTAATTAGGTCGGACACATCTTCCTTGTTCACTTCTAATTACAGACTTGTCTGTGCAGATGGTGCTACATGATGCTGCAGAAACCTGATTTACATCTCTAGTGGTTTAACCGTGACCCATTCATGGGATTTAAAAAGTCCCTTTACATGAACTAAAAGGACTCCCACAGTGCTATTTACTATGTACAAGTCCAATAATATAATAAGGACAAGTCCGGCGGAGTATATAATCCATGTTTACGTAGTTTGGATATATTGATGCATACCTCGTAACAGGGTGGATTTGATTTAAATCAAACCGATTTAAATCATGATTTAAATCAAACCGATTTTAAATCATGATTTAAATCACGATTTAAATCACTAGTCAGTAAGGCTCGATTTAAATCAAACTGATTTAAATCAATAATTCTTGCTGGTATAACTTTAAAATGCAAGCAAGTGAAGATTTTTAGAACAACTTCTTTTCATATTAGTTTTTTATCCCCAGTTTAGGTTAATCAATCATATTTGGACAACTTTTCTGTTGCGCTTAGTTTTGAGAACTGAGAAAGTAAATCAAGCATCTGTGATAATATCTTAGCAGAGCAGTAGCAGAGAAACCGCCCAATCATCTCACACAAACAGACAGAAGTTGACGGCATAAGCACATCACCCAAAATCTACCTTGAATAGACCAGGGTGAGGGGACACAAAAGCAGATTTGGCTTATGAAATGACATATCGTACCCCCTGAAGAAGTCTTCAACGAAATGTGCGTTGGGGGGAAATTTGAGCCATTTGGACTATTTTAATTGTCTAAGCACGTGTAGAGACGTGTACATCCGCAACATTGCGCATTGTTTCTGATTGATATGATGTCATTACTTCATCTTTTGCTCTGTGTATAATAAATGTATTGCTTTTAAATATTGAGTGACCCGTCCCCTCGCCCTTGTCTATTCCAGGGGAAATTGTGGGTGATGTGTTTATGCCATCATCAACTTCTGTCTTGTGTTTGGGATGTTTTTTATGGAATTTATTTACCAAAACATTTAAACATAGACAGCCTTGTTCTACATAAACTAATCTTTATTCCATCATGGAATAACCTTGGGATGGTAATGTTTTTTTCTCAAAAAGCATTTTATTTTTTAAAAAAAATCGATTATAAATCAAAAGAATCCGATTTTAAATAAAAATTTTTTTTAAAAAAAATCATCGATTTTTATCCACCCTGCCTTGTATACAGGACCTGTTGTACTTGTAAAAAGTATAAAAAGTGAATGAATTAGGATATAGACACTTCATTACATCCACCTTTGCTTTGCTTTAGTATGGCAGAGAAAGTACAGTCTGGTGTTGTGTACTATAATAAAAACCTCAACTTCTTTGCCATAAAGTTTTCGGTCTATTACCATTTTTTTAAAGCAATGATTCTCCTGTGTACAGCATATGACCTGTGTATACATTTTGTCTCATGTTCTCACTTGTGCCATAAAAAAAAAGTTATGTACGCTGGTGTTTAGCGAACTTGTCACCCAGGAGCAGTCGTGATTCTTTTACCTAGTAATCAAGGCCCTCTCGTAAGGCTTGGCTCTTTGGCTGCTACCCTTAAGCTGCCATTGTATCGGTGAATCTGTGCACACACTGACATTGTTGTAAAGGTCTTAGGGGGGTTTCGTTGGGACCCCCTCCACTAAGTGTATTGCTTGGCGGGAGGTCCTGATGGAGCACACTCACTTACCTGCTCGGCAGATGCTGTGTCTTCACAGTGCAGAGCCATTTCGCCGATGCAAGGCTGAATGTAGTGGAGTACGTTGAGCCTCTGCATCTGCAGCTAAAGTCTATGTGCTCCGTCTGGACCTCTTGCCAAGCAATACACTAAGCGGAAGGGGTCCTGACAGATGTGGAAACATAACCCTTACTGTTGGTTTTGTAGTGCAGCGTTTATGGTTTATACGACACATCTCACATGTTTGTATACCTTTCTGTTCAATTTTAATCCAGCATTAATATATGTACATCACTCTGATCTCTCTCCTTTCTACTTGTAGAGGTCGGACCCGCAGCTTCTGGCCCAATTCTACTATGCAGATGAAGAGCTGAACCAAGTGGCTGCGGAACTAGACAGCTTGGATGGGCGTAAGGATCCTCAGAGATGTACGCTGCTCGTTAACCAGTTTCGCTCTTGTCAGGTGAGCTCACACTTCAGTAAAGTCTAATTCCGGCTTATTGGCTTGCATTGGTGTTCCCTGCGTTTTCAGGACAAAGTAACCCACCCAAAGCCCCCATACACCTTAAGATGGATCAGTACAATTTCCATTAGATCTGTGTAGTGCCGGGTCTTCCCTGATAGATTACATAGTGATTGGAAGTTTAGAAAGCTCCTCATATTACATGGTTTTGATAGAAGAAAAGTTGATTGTACAGAAATTGTATGGTAAGATTGTAATGTGTATGGGGGCCTTTACAATGGATCATTACTGAACGCCTTCTAAGGAATGTTTTAGGTCTGCTTTAAATTGTCTTAAAATATAGACTACTTTACAATGCTCCTTGCCCTGTGACCACTGTCATATATGTTTTATTCTGTAAAAGGCGTTAGAGATGTTCAGTGTTGTTGAGATTTCCTGCCCTGTACTGCCACAAGTCACCTGCACACTAAAGACTCTTTCACACTGTGGCTATGTTTCCACTGCGTTGTGTGCTCCGTCCTGGATAGTGTTGCAAAGCAACAGGAAGTTGCTGCACAGTTTTAGTTATGTCTTTTGGTTTTGTGGACCTGTACTCTGGAGTGGGAGGGAAGGAACTGGGTGGGTAAAAGAAACATAGCCAGCAGTGGAGGGTCTGATGGTGTATCCTGGAAAGAATTCAGGATAGTGTTGCTGCACAGTTTTTGTTATGTCGTTGGTTGTGGGGACCTAGACTCTGGAGTGGGAGGGAATAAACTGGGTGGGCCTTCCCATTCCACCAATATACACCTGCTGGACCTGAGACCACTCAGCCAGTATTTCTTGATGAGGTGGGGGAGACACTGCTGCTGGAGCAGACCATACAGAGCACACAGGTAGTATGTGGCCCAGGTCTGCCAGTTTCACACTATGGCGTTGTGTGCTCCGTCCTGATGGAATACACAAAATACCTGCCCGGCGGATCCTCTGTTCACACATCCTCTGATGCAGGGGTTAACCTACTGCACTGCCGGGCAGGTAATGTGTATGTGCTCCGTCCTCTGCACTTAACACAGGGGGTCCCAACGGAGCACACAACGCAGTGGAGACATAGCCTTAGCCACTGCTATGCAAGTCTCACATCTGCTGATGGAGGCAATGAGGGGATCCTTTTTTTTTTTTTTTTACCAGCCCTGCAATTTTTTACATCTCATTATAGAAAATTTTCATTGAAAATAATTTACCCTTAGAGGTTACAAAAGACAACACTAAATGCAAATGAAGTTAGCCAGATGCCAAAGAACTCCCCGGAGCTTTATTATGAAGCTAATTAAAGTCTATAGATGTAAGTATTGCTTGTCTTGTGTTCCCAGTTAAATATGTGCGCTGCCAGAAGAATACATGGCCAATACCGTGATAAAGCGATGTTTGGGAAAGCGGCGTGTAAACCGTAAAAAGAACAGTTTAGTTCCTGCCGAGTGAGATGTGTTTTCATCATTAACCCCCTGCCGGATCTGTAGAGAAAGATGCAGTACATCAACTGAACGCTGACACTGGATAAGGAGCAGTGCGGGTTGTTTGATTGTTGCCGTGTCAGTCATCTGTTTGACCGCAGCCAACATCCAGATTTGGGAATCAAAGTGAGGGCAAAGGGGGGATTCACAAAGGGGATTATTATCTTTTAATTATCGTGTGCCATTTAATTATGTTTTACCCATGACAGAGGTTCTCTGTGTGCTACTGAGCCTGTATTAGTCAATGACCTTACAGGACAAGATCAGGTTATATATAACGTGATCCAGGATGTTTGCCGTTTATGCAAATACGCAGTTTTTTTCATTATTATGGCTGCTGCAAATCTTTTTTTTCTGATTGTGTAGAAAAAATTATTTAAATTTCTGATGCATTCCCGCATTGAACCAGTAGGTGGAGCCCTGGTGCACTTTTCAGATTTTCACCACCATTACTCTTCAGCTGTGATGAAAGATCCAGAACTGTCAGTGAAGTAAGGTCTTATTAACCTCCCTAGTGCACTGCCCGTATCCCGCCGTCGATCGAGGCAGTGTACACTGCCTGTCATTTCCGGTATCTCTCCGGAGCTCTTCACACAGCTGGTGTCATTACTGACACCAGCTGCGTGAGAGGGAAAGCCGGCGCTCCTCCATTAACATGGAGGTCTATGGCAACCCCAGAAATGCGGCAGCGATGGAGACAATCGCTGCAGCTTTCCGGGGAGGCATAGGGTCTCCCTGCTGTCGGCTTCTCCTGAGGGTGAGAGCACCCTGTTCGGCGAATGAACAGGGTTCGTCTCAACTGTTAGGGAGGTTAACATGGGTTGGTGTCGGCGCCCAATAACAGCAGCTGACATTCCCCAGGCAGTTTTTTGGTCGCTCACCCCAAAGTTATCATGGGGCATTTAGGAACCCACAGGAGCACCCAGTCTGCAGCAGTGCATAAAGCGCCCATGTAAATTTAGCCAAAGGGAGCTGCAAAACAAACTCATTCTGCTTATTCTCTGTCTTAACATTAGCACTCTTGAAATTGTGTCATGCATGAATTCCTTTTCCTAAAAACAACTGACAACTTCCATAGTTTACATGTAAAGGGTATTAACCTCCTGGGCATTCTGCCCGAGCTTACCCAGGAGGTTAGATGTAAACCCTATACATATATTTTATTTATAAATCTTGTTCCTTTTGTACAGCTTGAGAGTATTTCTGTATCTAGAGGAGTCATTCTAATCCATTTCTCATACTATTTACTGATGTATTCAATATTGCTGGAAGTTTTAGAACTAACATACTGAAATTATGCAGCAGCCGGCAAAAAGAAGTAGAGCAATGTAGTTGGTGTCACAAAAGTGTTTTGTTTGGAGCATATGGCCTTGTTTCCACATACGTCGAGACCCCCTCCGCTAAGTGTATTGCTTGGTGGGAGGTCCCAATGGAGCACATTTACATAGAAATGCTTTGTTTAGACATCCGCTGAGCTCTGTTGGGATCCTCACCAAGCAATACGTTTAGCGGAGGGGCTCCCGGCGTATAGTGGAAACATAGCCTATAGCTCTATACAAAAGACTAGGTTTAATTTACTACGTGCTGGTTGCTTGAAATTTTTTTAAAGTGACAGGTTGTCTTTCATGGTCTGATGGTGTATCCTGAAAGGAGTCCAGGATAGTGTTGCAGAGCAACAGTAGGTTGCTGCACAGTTTTGTTATGTCTTTAGTTGTGGGGACCTTGAGGGCTTGTTTCCATTATACGTCGGGACCCCTACGCTAAGCGTATACGCTTAGCAGGGGTCCCGACGTATCCCACAGACTTTGCCTGCCGGCGGATGGTCTGTTTACACATCCGCCGGTGTAAAGGCTGAACGTACTCGACTACTTTCAGCCTTACACCGGCGGATCGGCTCAGCGCAATGAAGACAGACCCTCCGCCGAGCAGGTAAGTCTATCTGTTACGTTGGGGTCCCAACGCAATGGAAACAAAGCCTGACTCTGGAGTGGAAGATAAGGAACTGGGTGGGTAAAGGAACATATCCAGCAGTGAAGGGGTCTGATGGTGTATCCTGGAAGGAGTCCAGGATAGTGTTGGAGAGCAACAGTAGGTTGCTGTCCAGTTTTGTTATGTCTTTGGTTGTGGGGACCTAGATTCTGGAGTGGCAGGGAAGGAACTAGGTGGGCCTTCCCACTCCACCAAAATACACCTGCTGGACCTGAGACCACTCAGTCAGGATTTCTTGATGAGGTCGGGGAGACACTGCTGCTGGAGCAGACGATACAGAGAGCACACAGGGAGTATGGGAGCCAGGCCTGTGAGTCAGGCCATTTATACAGACCTACCTGAGCAAAAGGAAATCATTTGAGTTGATGCCTGACAGCCAGGAGGCTTGGCATTTTCCTGTGTGGTCTGTATTGCATTCCTACCACTAACCCCTGCGAGGGTATTTACTTTGGACCTTTTTTGTTGCTAATAAACACGTGTGCGAACCCTTCAGAGAAGCAGATTGTGTGGACTGACATTGCGAGTACCCCTATGAGGCTGAACCCCCACAAAAGTCACTTTATTTTCTTGTATTGGGGTGGCCGTATTGTCCAATAAGAATGAAGATGAAGAAAAATTTTGCAGCGATAAGCTATCAAGTCATGCCTAGCAATTCCCCTCCTGTGTATTCTTGTTTTATTTGCACAATCTAATTTAAAAACCTGGGTAAGTTGTTAGTGCCAGATTGTAAAATGATGAGAATGGGTACTTTTTTTATGCAACATGCTGTACATTCACTTATGTGAATGCTGGGCACAGTATATGCTCATCATCCATGTATTTGGGTTTTGTTCACTTTGTGCACAAAAGCTAGGCATACACTGCTCATTGAAGTAACAGATTCAAGCAATATTGGGCACTGTACCCTATTGCGTACAGCGATAAGCCCCCGATATTGCTTAAATCTATTACAAGATTTCAGCCACCCAGGCTTCCTTCGTGCAAGATCGTTGGATTCTGCTCGAAGGAAGCCTGGATGGCTCAAATCTTGTAATAGATTCGAGCAATATCGGGGGCTTGGGCGAACATGTTGGAAAACCTTGCTTGAAATTCATTAGTTTGGATGAGGACTGTGGGTTGCGGGTGGTCACGCCTAAGCTTTCCGCCAGCTCTCCCAGCAAGGAGATTAGCCAGGGAGCTGTCAGATGAGGGATGCAGCCATGGCCGGATCTCCCATCTGAACTGTTTTATTGCCATCAGAGCCCTGCTGATATACACAATAAAGAGAGAAATAGATGAACTGCCATCTACCCCTCCAGTGTTCTCCCCAGGGCAGATTGGCCGGACGGGCCGCCCGGCAGACTTTAGTCCCCGCCCGGCAGTTGTTTTATGTGTATGGGGGTCCTTAGTGTACAGGTCCCGCAGTGTACCGCAGACCGTATCCGGACCTTCCTGTGACGGCTTCCTTCACAGTGACCACAGGCGGCCTCAGCACGGCTCCTCAGCTCAGCCAATAGTCGTATCCTTTGTCTTTCTCCTCCTCCACATGGAGTACGCGTAGCCGGCGAGTCACTAGCTGAGCGGGGAGGAACGGAGCCAGCAGACCACTTGCTGCGGGGAGGGGGGGGGGGGGGGGGGGGGGGGTGCGGTGGCGGCGGATGCAGTCCTGCAGTCAGTATATGGAGATGTATAGGAGTGATACTCTGCAGTCATTATATAGAGATGTATAGGAGTGATGCTCTGCTGTCATAAAACGAAGGTATAAGTGATACTCTGCTGTCTGTGTTCCAAAGAACTGCGCTCCCCGGTCCAGATACAGGCTGAGCACATCTCTCCCCATAAATCCCGGCTGGGCGCTATATGCAGAGTATCGCTCTCCCCTGCAGAGTGTCACCATCTAAAAATAAAATGTCATGGAGAGTGTAGACAGGTTCGGTACACCCCATAGCACTGAACACCCCGCAGTCTGTGGCACTACACACCCCGTGGCACTGAACACCCCGCAGTCTGTAGCACTGTACACCCCCAGAGGGCACACACTGCTCCCGCCTCTCCTGAGGCAGAGGGCCTCCCCTCCCCCACCGTCCGCCCTCCAGACACCTCCCGGGACTCCTGAACTCTCCGGAGACTTCCCTACTCTCTCCGACTGAACTTCCCCCGTCCCCGGAGACGTGAGGCCGCGGGCAGCCGGGTCGGTGAAGAGGCCGTGTGGCACAGAACAATGGACGGGAAAGTAGACCGGAGAAGTCCCGTGTGAGGAGGATTATGTGGGGAGCTCCATGGTCTCCTTACAGCGGCCATGGCCTCAGGTGTCAGCTTCACCTCCGTACTGTGTGTACTGGGAGCACTGCTGGGCGAGATCGGAGCAGGTAACGTGCCCACCTACCTACCTGTACCCCTTGTGTAGCAGTGTGCTGCAGCTCTACCTGCACCACTTATGTACCCTGCAGCCTGCACCCTTTATGTATCCACCACTACCTGTACCCTTTATGTATCCACCACTACCTGCACCCAGCAGCCTGCACCCC
>CM070032.1:218360848-218380435 GCA_036250615.1 Ptychadena robeensis
CATAGTGATTGGAAGGTCTATATCACTGCTTTGTAGTGCCGGGTCCTCCCTGATAGAATAAATAGTGATTGGAAAGTTTTGAAAGCTCCTCATATTACATGGTTTTGGTAGATGAAAAATGGATTGTACAGAAATTGTATGGTAAGATTGTAAGGTGTATGGGGTCCTTTACAAGCTTTTTTTGTTCTGCATGAAAAACATGTACTCTTATGTTTTCTACAAACGTTTCTTTCTGCAGACTCCGCAATGTTAATAAATCTCCTTCCTTTCATCGCAGAGGCGAGATAAAGGGGACGGATCGCTAAATATACGTGTAATCTGCATTTCTCTGAGCTGCAGATGATAAATCTTTATATTAGTCAATAACTGCAGGAAATGGCTCTTCAGGCCTCGCAGCTCGGCTGATTTATTCCGCGCAAACTCCATCCAGTAAAAATTTAACACACAAAGTTGGTTATTTAAAAATATCTTTAACTCCTGGTAGTACTTAGATTTACGGCCGCAGTCATTCAGAAGCGTTATGTATGTATTACTCAGACATGACAGGCTGTGAAGTGCTGCGATTGTTTGATTATTGATGCTCTCTAGATAGTGTAACTCAGATTTGATTACTTGTTTGACAGCTCGGTTTATGAGGTGGCTGTCTTCTGGGGATGGCCAGCTGTTCTGGGATGTACCCAAGAAGCAGAAGGGTGGAAGCCATAATCAATCAACGCATAGCTAAAATGAAAACTATTGGTAAAGCCCCCCATACACCTTTAGATCACTCAATACAATTTCCTTTAGATGTACCAACAACTTTGTTGTGCCGGGTCCTCCCTGATAGAGTACATAGTGATCGGAAGGTATATATCACTGCTATGTAGTGCCGGGTCCTCCCTGATAGAATACATAGTGATTGGAAGGTATATATCACTGCTATGTAGTGCCGGGTCCTCCCTGATAGAATACATAGTGATCGGAAGGTATATATCACTGCTATGTAGTGCCGGGTCCTCCCTGATAGAATACATAGTGATAGGAAGGGTTAGAAAGCTCCTCATATTTCATGGTTTTGGTAGAACAAAAGGTGATTGTACAGAAATTGTACTGTAATATTGTATGTGTAAGTGTATGGGGGCCTTAAATGGTAGAGATGGTTGTGAAATTTTGACCCAGAGCATGGTATATTCTCCATAGTTGTTGGAAAGGCTAGGGTTGTAGGGCCAAGAGTCCTACACAATATTTTTCAAACATTAAGTTAAAATTTTTCTTCCACCCTACCCTACATCTCTACAGACCATATATGGCCCTCCAAGGCTTTTAGTCTTGCCCCTGAAGCAGTCACCCCAATGTTTTCGAGCTATCAGAAAGCTGGAGCTTTTAGAGAAAGTCAAAGCTGCGTTATACACTAATGGTAAGGGTGCACCGAGGACATCTTGTGGCAAAAGACATTATTTCAGGTGGATTTCTTCTCCACAATTGAAATAAGGTTTATAGCTTAAATACATGAAGTAGCTGTTTAAACAACTTGACTCATTTATGTACTGTATTTTTCCGACTATAAGACGCACCCAGTTTTAAGGGCAGGAAAACCAGGAAAAAAAGATTTTATACGTTTTCACATCAATTGGGTTAATGCAATGAATGCAATATTCAATTCAGGCAGTAGATGTCACTAGCAGCAGTACACTCTCAGCACACATCATACTCCACACTGATCTGGAAGAGGAAGGGGGCTAGGCTGTCTCCTACTCTCCTCTGCCAATCAGCTGTTCCGTGGGAGCTGCAGAGTGATTGCAGTTCTCATGGACAGGAGAGAGAGATATAGATGGCCGTTCATCTATATCTCTCTCTTCATTGCCTATGGCAGGAGGGCTCTGAGCTCTGCTGGCATAGGCAATTACACAGTTCAGATGGGAGAGCCGGACATGGGCCGGCATCTCACATCTGGCAGCTCCTCCAGCTCCCCTGGATTTCTAAGGGTGTCAGGGATCTGGGGGGTTATTGTCCAAGAAGGTATATATATGCAAAGGTAGTTAAATCACACTTCACAGTGTTCTTTTACACTACAGATAAGATATGGGCTGTGTGCATGGAAATTTGTTCCAAACTATAACTCGCCCTTTTGTCATACCGTGAACACTTTTATGATAAATGTGAGGATTTTTTTACATAGCCATAGAAGTGGATTTTAGCACCTGTTTGACGTATATGTAATATAAATGAGCCCCTTATTCCCAAAGAAGTGTCTTGTAGTTGCATATATATCAAATATACAGATGCAAATAAATGATGGAACAATCCTGTAAAGAGGTACCTACTTTTATTTATTTTAAAATGGAGAACAAACCTGCTCTATGATTACCCTCTCTTGAAGAGCGAAACATGTCAGAAGGGGGGTCTGACTGGCTTCTGGGGGTGATGGGATCCTGTTTTTGATGCTACATACTTTCTTTTCATGGTTTTAATAATAAAATTGGACTGTGATTTAGCAACAGTGTATCTGATGCGGCTCCTTCCGGGATTTTCATTTGGTACATTGTGGAGTACAAACAGGTGGACACACATGTCTTTTATGGATAGGAACAATTCTATACCGGCATGGAGATCTCTCACTGTGCCCTCTTCATGAGAGCCTGCCAATTTCCCCAGATACTCTGAATTCATAGCATCAACCTCAGAGGATACAGGCCAATAAAATTTGCAAGATGCTGCCATGACAATACTAAGGATCGGAGTACATGATACTCTCTTCTAATGACATTGGTCAAAGGCCAACTGTTTCCATAGTAGCACCATGGGAAATACGGTAATGCTGCTGCTTCACCTCTCAGTGTAACGGAGCCAACCTCATCAGACGTAACCCAAAACATTTGCACCATCTTTGATGAACTGACAGGACCCTGCCCGCACAATTGCCTTACCCACACAATGCCACGTAAGACTGGCAGAGGGTAAATGAATGTACGCAACCATCTGCTTAATATTTAATCATCTCAGGTTTAGACTATGCAATGTTGTCAAATGTTTAAATGTACTGTATGTATATTATATAAAGTAAAATCCATCTGGTATGGACAATTGGCTGTATAAACCAAATTTATTATTTAAATGATTGAATAAAAAAGAAAAGCAACTCTATGTCTCCATGACTTATACTAACTAACTACTTTGTATATGATGACACTGTCGCCACTTTGTTGATTTCATGACTTATTCATTGTCTATATTTTCATTTAAAAAAAAAAACAATTAAAATATATTTAAAAAAAATATATAAGCCTACAGTAGCTCTTGTGCTAGTAAAGTGAAAGTGAAAAAAAATATATTGAATTCGTTAAGCTAGGCATACATGGCTCGATTTTGTATGCAAGATTTGAGCGCCATGCACGTTCACAGCGCCTGATTGTACTGGAATCTATTACAAGATTTGAGCCATCCATTCTTCCTTGATTCCGCTCAAAGAAGCTCAGCCAAACACGTCTCCAACATGTTGGAAAATCCTGTTTGATTTCCATTTCTACATCCAAAGTAGTGGCTGATATTGATGGCGCAGTGCTGAGCCACGATATATAGATACAGTGGAGGAAATAATTATTTGACCCCTCACTGATTTTGTAAGTTTGTCCAATGAACCAACTGAATGATTCAGAGAGTGACTGGAGAGAAGGTGCTGTGGTCTAGGTGAGACGCAAAATAGAGATCTTCGGATACTCAACTCGCTGTGTTGTGAGGGAAGAAAAAATGTTCTTGCCTATGACCCCCAAAAACAACCGTCCCACGTTCAAGCATGGGGTGGAAACATTTTGATTGGGGGTTGTTTTGCTGTAGGCGGGCACAGGACAACGTAATAGCATACAGAAATGGAGAGCACATGTATCATGACTCCTGAGCAACAACCTCATTCACTCTGCCAGGAAACTGAAAACGGGTCGTGGATGGGTGTTTCCAGCGACGACAAGGACCCAAAAACATACAGCAAAGGCAACAAAGGAGTGGCTCAAGAAAAAGCACATTAAGGTCATTAGAGTGGCCTGTCAGTCTCCGGACCTTCCAATCCAATAGGTCACATTGGGAAGGGAGCTCAAGCCAGAGTTGCACAGAGGACAGCCTCGAAACCTTAGGGATTTAGAGATGATCTGCAAAGAGGAGTGACCAACCATTCTCCTCCTGAAATGTGCGCAAACTGGTATCAATTACAAGAAAAGTTTGACATCGGTGCTTGCAAACAAGGGTTTTCTACCAGTATTAAGTCATTTTTTGTTAGAGGGTTCAAAAACTTATTTCACCAATGAATGCAAATCAGTTGCTATCTTTTAAGTTATTTTTTTGATTTTCCTTTTGATGTGCTATCTGCCACTGTTACAATAAACCTACCTACTCATTTCTTTGTCATTGGACAAACTTACAAAATCAGTGAGGGGTCAAATAGATATTTCCTCCACTGTAAGGCTCAACTGGGCATCAGTCTGAGCTGGACATCGGTCACACGGGAATCTACCCATGAATGCCCAGCATTAGGCCTCCTGATAGACGTGTGACTATCCAGCACTGCTATAGAATCCAGCACAGAGTTGCCTACCTTTTATAGTCTTTGCCTGGTTGCACTATTTATTATTATTATCATCATCTTTTATTTATATAGCGCCAACATATTACGGAGCGCTGTATAATACATTAGAGTGGAGATATAAACACACAATAACACACAGGTGCAGGTATGACATAGGAGGAGTAGAGGACCCTGCCCGGACGGGCTTACAGTCTAATCACTACAGTGGCATGTGAACATTTTGCAGGTGTATGGCTATCTGTTTTTTTTTTTGTTTTTTTTAATACAATTTCATAAGTCTGCTTCCCAGTCAGCACCTGGCCACACATATCCCAGCCCATTGCCTTTTGTCTAAAGACCACTTCACACTGGTTTTAAAGTCTAAAAATTAAGATTAAAATTATATATTCACATACTTGATAAAATGTCCCTGTATTGGCAATCATTCATAGAAAACATGGCCACTAATGTGTTAAAGGTGCCATGTGTGTAGCTTTGTAGATCTGTTTTGCAAATAATTTGTGATACAGAGGTCACAAAGCACTATGGACTGGAAGCCTGTGCTAGCTTTTCTCCTGCGGTGTTGCTATCAGTGTGTGAAGAGTGGGAGAAGAGGGTTGCATTGACAATCCAACACAATAGGCAGCACATTGAACACATTTTATAAGTGGACAGAAACTTGTAAATAACTCATGAAAGAATAAAGTTATGTTAAAACCAAGCACACCATTGTTTTTCTTGTGAAATTGCCAATAGGTTTAATGTGTCACATGACCCTCTTCCTATTGAAAAAACAAAAGTAGGATTCAAAATGGCCGCCTTGGTTTCCCCCCTCACATATACTTATGTGCCACAAACAGGAAGTTAATATCGCCAACCATTCCCATTTTATTAAGGTGTATCCATATAAATGGCCCACCCTGTAGTCTACCAAACACAACAATTTATGTACTCACCATTCATGTTGACATCTCTTTTTTTCTGCTCTATTATAGTTGCCTTTTACCTCTCTTTTTTTTGTTTTTTCCATCTGTCCTACATTTTTGGGGGTCATGATACACTGACAATGCACGATAGAGGGAAATTCCTAGACACCTATGGGGTCCTTGCTTATACTCCTGTGTATGCTCATATATCTGGGCTCAGAGGCAGACACCTCTGGGGTCCTTGGGTGCAACCCCCAACAATAATGTTTGTACTGGCTGTAAGTGTTAAAGTGTCATTAACGCTTTCTGCCAGAGGAGGGCACCTGAAAACCATTAACAAATTCTGGTTGTAAATCAAAACTGTGGTCGTATGTCGAAATTAGCATTTTGGTCGTATCTCAAGTGTCCACTGTACATTACTTTTGTCTACCCTGCTAGTAGTACTGCTGATTTAGATATATGACCTTCGGATGTCAATCAACGTATGGCTTTTTAGGGGCGGAAAGAAACTGTATCGCGTTACATGAGTCTATGCCCCAGGTGCCCAACCTGTGGCCTTTGGGTGTTCTTTGGCGGCCCCCCTCTGTCCTCCCCCGAAACCTTACTGTTGTTGCATAGGGCATAGGAACTCGCCTGTCTGCTGAACCCCCATTGACAGGTCCTCTCCCAGGTACTTCTTAGAATGGGAAGAGGAAGAGAGCCGATAGACTTGCGTTATTTGTGTAGATAAAAGCCCATCAGTGACCCAGTAGGCGCCTGAGCAAGTCCCTTGATTGTTGGTGGGGTATCGGCAGACAGGTGAGGGCTTATGCTCCCACTATTTCACCAATGAACGGGGGTGATTGTATAATATATATTGCGGCAAATAACCTTAAAAGACAGTGAAGATTGAAAATCTGATGTGCGGCCCTTTAGTGATGCTGATGCCCTCCATATCAACTCAGTTGCCCACCACTGGTCTATGCACACCTTGCCATAGAGAGGATATTAATATTCAGAGTTATTGTAGTTGCATTCTACAGCAAAAGATGTCAAGGTCCTAAGTTTGATAATGAGGGGCCTATTTTTATGAGACTAGAATTATTTTATTTTTATTTATGTATCTAAAATCTTCATATTTTAATTGACAGAATTTTATATTTATCTTTTTCTTTTCTCTCTAGGACAACGTTTTGAATATCATAAACCAGATCATGGAGGAATGCATTCAGCACGAGCGCGCAAACCGAGATTTTTGTGTCAAATTTCCCGAAGAAATTCGCCATGATAATCTTGCGGGGCAGCTCTGGTTTGGGGCAGAGGTAAGTGATTTATGTTCATGTTTACTAACGATATATGGCCTAGGTGCCCAACCTGCTGCCCGGGGGGCCGCATGCAGCCCTTTGGGCTTTCTTCGGCGGCCCCCCTTAGTCCTCTACTTGCGGCCCCTGAAATCTAACTGTTCATGCATAGGTCATAGGAACTCATATTGCATCACATACCCTCTGAATCAAAATATGCATTACCATACTTCAGAGTTACCCAATGCTTGAAGTATCATTTAAAATACATTTTGTTATGTAAAAATTAAAAATGTCTTCTATCTATGCCTGTTGTCATTTCCACATTATAAAATGCTTATACAAGTCACTATAGATTGAAAAAGTTATGTGTGGCCCTTTAGTGGTGCCGAGGGCCGCACTTGTGGCCCTTCATATCAACTCAGTTGCCCACCACTGATATATGGTCTCCATTTACCTCCAAAGGTTTGTTCAGAAGCCAGAAAATTATTGTAAAAAGGTGGTAGATGTGAATTTTTGGTGCACATTGATTACTGTTTGATCACTATCCTGTGATTGATCGCGGGTCGATTGCACGGGAATCCACCCGTGTATGCCCAGCTTAAGGATTCCCCTGTTTAGGGATAAAATAAGAAGGAAAACATCCAGCAAACTGCTGTGACTGTAAACCGTACACATAAATAATTCATGTTCCTCTTCCCGCTCTGATATTTTTCTCCCAGTAATTTCATGCAATAAAGTGTATATTTTACTGCCGCTACAAGTCTGTTACATATAAGAAATACAACTTTCATTTTGGTGCGATGGTTCTTTTCTGAGCTGTATAAATCACATTGCTTGCGCTTCCCATTTCTTCGGATATGCTGTTTATTGCTTTGAGTGATTGAATTTAGGAAGGACCTGTCACTTCTACCCATCAGTCCTCTGAATTGTACCTGTATTCTAGGAGAGAGTGGTGCATACTTGAAGGAGGGTATAGGAAGAAACATCTGTTTTTTAGTTATTAAGTAGTCCTGATGATTTGGAGGGGTAGTATCTAGTCCCATATCGTGTTTAATATAGTATATATCACCAGTGGTGGCCAACTGTGTTAATATGGAGGGCCACAAGCGCGGCCCTCCGCATCACTTAAGGACCGCACATAACAATTTCAATCTATACTGACATTTGTTAATGAAGACATTACAGCAGGCATATCTAGAAGACATTTTTTATTTATAAATTACAGAATTTGTTTTAATTGATACTTCAAGCATTAGGGGACACTGTAGTGTGGTAATGCACATCATCAAAGGTTATGTGCCGCAATATATATGATACAATCATCCCCCGTTCATTGGTGGATAGTCTGCTGTCTGCTGATCCCCGGCACCACTAGAGGAGAATAGGAGAGGCGAGGGAGTTGCTTAGGTGCCACCTGGGTCTCTGATTGGCTTTTTCTTACGCCTATCACGTAAGTTTATCGCCTCTCCCCCTCTTGCCACTCTAAGTAGACCTCAGATGAGGACCTGTCAGCAGGGGATCGGTGGACTTTAACAGTTAGGTTTCGGGGGCTGCAAGTGGAGGGCTTAAGGGGGCCGCCAAAGAACGCCCAATCACGGACGTGATTTGACGCATTCTCCTGATCGTCCCTGATCGCGAGCAATCACGCCCATAGAAAATGAATGGACGACGGCCAAAATTGTGTCCCTATTCGCGATTTCTCACTAGGGGATGCAATCGGACGCGGTCCTTGATTAAAAAAGTGGTAGCCCCCTCCCCCATCCTGCCCAGCTCCTGGAGATCCTTACCCCCTTCTTCTTTGAATTCCTCTCTCACCCATGCCAGTTTTCTTTCTCTCTCCTTTCTTTTCTTCTCCCTTCCCTCTGTCCTTCTCTTTCTCCCCCTTTTCTGTCCCTTAGACTTTCTGTATTCCCCTCTTTTTGATATTGTTATACCTACTGTCCGGTTTGTTATTTCCGTGTATGTTGGTTGAATGGCACTTGGCAATATTGAGAATTTCACCCGCGTCACCCGCGGATGGACACCGCACACCATACATATCTTTATGCGCACCTATGGGACTATTACGTTGAACCTCAAAGCTACCTTGGTGCTCCTCCGCTCCTACCCCAGGGTCCGTGCGTCGGCGACCCTCGACCTAGAACCTCTCACTTACTGTACTTCTATGTGGGTAATGCTAGACCTCCTGAGGAAGATCAGCTTATCTTCAAAACGCGCGTTGAGGTGCACATCTACCCCCCATTACCATCTGTGAGAGGCCATGGTCCACAGGCATTTTTGAGTGCCCGATGATGTAAACACCAGTCAACTGACTACTCCGTGCCTTGTCTACTACTTCTTTTACTGAATAAACCTTCTCTATATGGACTTGTTTTGACCTTTATATCAATCATTTTACAAAGACCTATGGACTTTGCTAAATGTTTTTTCATATGTTTTGTTATATTTGATATATCCAACTTGGTGGCCTTAAAGTCCCTGTGCCCTGTCTAGTGCAGGGAACAACTCAAGTTCGGAGGATAATTATATATTTCCCCTCCCTAACTTCCTTTTCAAAAAATATATAGTTGGGATGCTGTCCACCATCCACCTAGACCTGGTGATATTTTCTATATAAATATTGAAAATTCAGTAAAAACTATTGTAAAAAAAACGGTAGGGTGCCGTTGAAAATTGCCCCTTAATCGCGAGCAATCACTTCAGTGGAAGTTCACAAATGATTTTCAACGTGTCCATCCGCATCGATCGCTCAAGTGTGGAAACAAGCCCTTACCTTGTAATAGAAAAAATAGAGACCCCCAGTTCTAACTATTACATACCTTCTGAATTTCGGCCTTGCTTCAAAACATGAATCGGACCTACCACCATAACCATCCCTTGCAGTCCCTCCTCTCTGCCTTTCTTGTGCTGCCGCACCCTGGAAATCACAGCAGAGATAGATGGATAAATCTCTAATCTCGGCTCTGCTTTAAACTGAATAGAACTTATTTTCCCATAGAAAACTTCCTAAACCTTCTAAACACCCCCCAGTGGCCACTTGTGATATTGCAGGCAGAGTTAACCTCCGGAAGCCTGGCGAATAAATATTAAATCTTTCATAGGATTCCAGGCAACAGCAGGTAAGTATATTTTTGCGGATTGTGGAGTTCTACGCCACCATCATACCAGCTCAGATGTAATTTTACATATGTGGTTTTTTTTGAGTATACATCTGCTTTAAGCCATAAAGTATGGTTGTACAAATTTCTAAATATTCTTCAACCTAAACATTTCCCTTATTTCTGTGTTGTTTTTATCTGTGTTTAGCTAGTTGCCTGGAGTTCAGCTTTAAGATTTCTGCTGATTTCTGTCTGTCTCCGCAGTGTTTGGCTGCCGGCTCGATCATAATGAACCGGGAAATAGAGAGCATGGCCATGCGACCGCTGGCTAAAGACCTTACCAGAAGCCTGGAGGAGGTCAGGAACATCATCCGAGACCAGGCCCTCAGGGATCTGAACATGTACACCGAAAAAATGAAGGACTCTCTTCGACATTTTGATGTTCTTTTTGCAGAGTTTGAATTAAGGTGAAATATTTCATAATCTTCTCATTTTCTTTTTTTTGGGATATTTAGTATATTTAGCATAAACCACATCAGCTAATGACCTTACTAAAGCTAGCCACACATGGTTCAATTTTGGTTCAATCGATGCTTGATTAGATCGAGGAATTCAATCGTCTAATCGAAAATCGATCTTAATCGCATCAACATACACCCCAAATTGAGTTTGCGATTGTGGTGAGATTTCGATTCCAAAATATTACTAAAATAGTGGATTTTGGTATTGAAACGTTTGAATTCCAGATTGAAGTGGTCTATGTTATGTATATTGAATCTAATCGATCCAGGAGAAACACCACAAACATCGACGATTATAAAACGATTTTGGCACAATCGACGATGATTTTCCAACATGTCCGATCAAAATTCGATTCGATTTTCTGCTTTCATCGAACAATTATCGTCGATCGTACCACGTGGGCATTTCTCCATTTTCGTTCAATCGATGAAAAAATTTATCTAATCGAGCATCGATTGAACCAAAATCGAACCGTGTGTGGCTAGCTTAATTCAAGCATCACTAGCAGTGATCAGATTTTGAAGTCTTTAAGCTGGCCATACACCTTTAGATCTCTGTCAGATATCCTTTACATCTTCAAACAACTATGTAGTGCCGGGTCCTCTGCGATTGAACACAGGTAGACTTGATGGTTTAGAAGGTCCCTCATATTACTTGGTTTTACAAATCTAAATGAAATCTGACAGATGAAATATAAAGGTTTGTGGGGACCCTTCGTAGGAGCTAATAGTATAAGAAGCAGAAGCACAGAATTTTTTTCTACTTCCTCTACTCACTAGTTATGTTTTCAATCACTTAAAAAAATGTTACCAGGCATTTGCAAAGTGTTCAAAGCAGGAAAAAAAGATAAAAATTGTTTCACACAACTGTCAGCCACGATTACCCAATAGAAGGGATGTAAGTGACTGGAAGGGCCCTCAGTAGGTGTATGGAGCTGGGCAAAAATTACAGACTAAAAATGGGTCAGTATGAGGGGTGAGTGAATTGTATGTAGGTGTGCATCTCCCAATATGAAGCAGTGATATATACCTTCCAATCACTATGTATTCTATCAGGGAGGGCCCGGCACTGCGAAGATACCATTCCATCACTATGTATTCTATCGAAAAAAAAAGATGGAGCACCCAGCACTACTCCCAGTGATGTCTGGTAGTCAGTCATGATACGCGGTCACGCTGCAAGAGTAACCACGATGTAGTGCTCTCAGTCCACACATCGCCGGACTGCATAGCAGGCGATATAGACCTTCCAATCACTATGTATTCTATCAGGGAGGCCCGGGCCTCACTGCAGTGATATATCCCTTTCCAATCCCCGTATGTATTCTTCAGGGAGGACCCGCACTACATAGCATGATATATACCTTCCAAATCACTATGTATTTCTATCAGGGAGGACCGGTACTACATAGCTGATTATTACCTTCCAATCACTATGTAGTTTCAGAGACCGCACTACATAGCAGGGATATATACCTTCCAACACTATGTATTCTATCAGGAGACACTATAACTACACAGTGTGTTGGTATATCTCAATGGAGATTGTATGGATCGATCTTAAGGTGTATGGGGGGGGGGGGGCTTTAGGAAGTAAATAACCCGAGTCCTAAGTGCTGTCCACAGTTCCAAAACCTTGACAATAACCACATTGACCAGGCGCAAAGAGTTTTTTTGTGTGCACCAAACATTACAACCACATGCTCACCATCCTGGTCCTAATACTCTACAATGACCACACCATAGAGGCTGAGAGAGCAGCCTTTCTATCCTCTGTTGAGCACAGGAGAAGCCTACTTGAGGATGAATATGTGTCTCATTTTGTTTTGCATGACTAGTTCCATTTTAAATATTTGAAAACATTGTATTCATTAGTTCTCTGCTTAATTTACATTTATGTTTTCGGCCATGGTCCCTGTAAAACTCCAAAGGAGTACTATGTTCCAACAGGAAGTGATTGTCCTGTTCGTTGTGAACCTGTAGAAGGTAAGGATTCCGTAGGAAAAGGGTGAAACTAATCGGTAACCTTCTATATGGTGCATTGACTAAATCTCCAGCATAAGCATTAGAGCACTGGATTACAGGGAGTGCAGAATTATTAGGCAATGATAGTTTTGACCACATAATCCTCTCTATTGCATGTTGTCTTACTCCAAGCTGTATAGGCTGGAAAGCCTACTACCATTACGCTAGTAGGTGATGTGCATCTCTGTAATGAGAAGGGGTTGTGGTCTAATGACATCAAACACCGTCTATATTAGGTGTGCATATTAGTCGGCAACTTCCTTTCCTTTGGCAAAATGGGTCCAAAAGAAGGACTTGACAGGCTTAGAAATCAAAAATAGTGAGATAATCTTGCAGAGGGATTCAGCCCTCTTAAAATTGCAAAGCTTCTGAAGCGTGATCATCGAAAAAATCACGCGTTTTTCATTCAAAATAGTCAACAGGGTCGCAAGAAGCGTGTGGAACAACAAGGCTGCAAATAACGTGCCCATGAACTGATAAAAGTCAAGCCTGCAGCTGCCAAGATGCCACTTGCCACCATTTGGCCATATTTCCAGGCTGCAACCATCACTGGAGGAGTGCCCAAAAGCACAGGTGTGCCATACTCAATACAGAAAGGCTTGAAAGACGACCACCACTGAACAAGACACCACAAGCTGAAACGTCAAACTGGGTCCAAGAAATATCTCAGACTTTATGGACTGATGAAATGAGAGTGAGTCTTTGATGGACCAGGTGGATGGGCACGTGGCTGGATTGGTAAAGGCAGAGAGCTCCATCCGACTCGACGCCAGTAAGGTGGATGTGGAGTACGTGTTTTGGGCTGGGTATCATCAAAGATGAGCTTGTGGGGGCCTTTTCGGGTTGAGGATGGAGTCAAGTCTCAACTCCCAGTCCTACTGCCAGTTTCTGGAAGACACCTCTTCCAGCAGTGGGGTACAGGAAGAAGTCTGCCTCCTTCAGAAAAACATGATTTTCATGCAGGACAATGCTCCCATCACAAACGCGTCCAAGTACTCCACAGCGTGGCTGGCAAGAAGGGTATAAAAGAAAAACGAATGACATGGCCTCCTTGTTCACCTGATCTGACCCCATTAGAACATGTGGGTCCATCATCAAATGTGTGATTTACAAGGAGGGAAAACAGTAACACCTCTCTGAACAGTGTCTGGAGGCTGTGGTTGCTGCTTGCACAGCAATTTTGATGTGAACAGATCAAAACCTGACAGAATCCATGGATGGCAGGCTTTTGAGTGTCCTTTGCAAAGAAAGGTGGCTATAGTGGTCACTGATTTGTTTTTGAATGTCAGAAATGTATATTTTGAATGTTTTGAGATTTTTTGGTTTCACTGTAAAAATAATAATTAATGGGTATAATTAGTTTTTTGTTAATTTGCTAATAATTATGCCAGTATATCACTCTGCACACACAGTACCCCCTAAAATATCTTAACTAAAACTACTTCCAAAATATTCAGCTTTGTATTATGAGTTTTTTTGGGTTCTTGAGAACATGGTTGTTTTTCAATAAAAAATTATTCCTCAAAAATACCACTTGCCTAATAATTCTGCACTCCCTGTATGGAAAGTCACTTCCGGGTTAAATTTACATATTTTTGTACGAAGCACCAGACCATAAGACTCACCCCACAGTTTCGGAGAGAAAATTATGACAAATAAACATTAAAACAAACACAGCCAATTAGATATCAATATACAGAATGTTCCAGCAAAGTAGGCAGGACTGGACCATGCAGTATTAACTCTATATTCCTCCAGCCAAAAAGCCAGTACCAGGAGGGAGGGTGTCAGGGTAGAACCTTTAGCATGCTTCTATACACTAGCAGTACCCATTCTTTACACACACTGATCAACTTACGGAGAGATATGTTGTACAATGTGACACTTAACAACTTACCCATGAGCAGCTATTTACATATGTATCTCTTGTAAAATGTATCTCTCCATAAATTGGTCAGTGTGTTCAGACTGTTTGATAATAGGTACTGCTAGGGTAATTAGGCTAAGATATCCTTCTTGGCAGTGGGTTTTTGGCTTGGCTGGAGGGAATGGAACATCCTCCTGGGATGCAGAGCTATTGCTCTCAGGATGGTTGGTAAAAAATAGTTGTTGTTTTTTTTTTGTTGCATATTGGACGATAAGACGCAAGGACATGTGCATGAGCAGGTGTTAACTTCTTCTTGGTACAACCAGTCCTATATGTAGGGGTGCACATAACTGTTTTAGTGAGGTCCTCAGATGAGTACCAGGAGATGGTGTTTGGTACTTACCCCATATGTAGGGTGATCAGACTAACTGTCTCCCTCACTGTCCTCTGCGTCAGCCTCCTGCATGGTAGTTTCTGCTGCAGATGGACCTCCCTGTTCCTGATTGAGCAGCCGACTAGGTGTCTCCATCCACAGGTCACCAGCTGGCTTTGGGTCACATGTAACTCTCACAGTACAACACGTTTGAACCCCCAGATCTTATACCTCGCTAGTACAACCTTGAAATTTTCTGGCTTTGTTACTAACCCCTGAGACTACCAGCAGTCTAAATGTCAAGCTTTTTATAGTCATATTCCAGCTGTCACACAGTGCTTTTCTCTTGTCAGATTTTACCCTTACATGTGTCTAAGCTCCCCCCAATCTCCAACACCCTTAGAAGTCCAATCCTTTTTTTTTTACAATCCCAATGTCACACCCTAACTGCAACCTTTCATAGTTATTCATGTTTCCCTGCAGTTATCCAAGTGACATAAATTGTATACATGTAACATCTAGCTGCGGCCGCCCAGACACGGAGCGCCTCCAAGTTGTTAGTACACATATGAGCTGTGTAACAATAATGCAGGTACGCAGAGCTAGTTTTTGGCCCCTTTTGAGTACCAGAGCACCCCTGTATATATGAATGAAAAAGGTTACCAGTGGTGAAGAACTCAGGGACATCACATATGCAGAAGAGGTATGAATACATTTAAGAAGATTCACAAGCTCTATTGCATTCCTTCTGCTGTCCCTATCCCTTTACCTTAAATCTTGACGTATCAATGTTTCTTATGGATCACTAAGGTTCTGCAAGCCCATCGTTAATGTACTGAGAATTTTTCCAGCACAGCAATCGTAGCATATCATGTATTCTCACCGCTGATCTCCCAACGTAAGCTATTAATTAAAGTTCTCTCTGGTAGAGAGTAAAATCAAACACTGGCATAGGCATCCAAATGTAAGGCGGTATTATCTGACGCTCCGCACTGACCTGCAGATTTATCAAATCCTCCTCCGTGGAAGTTTATGATGTCATTCTAATTGAATTATTTCCTGGCAGCAAAGCTGATTTACATTTTCATGCTTTGTGTGTTACACATTGAAGTAGATTGTCCATTCAAAAGGAGAGAGATTTAATCCGCCTTAAGTTGAGCAGAGCTTTGGCTGCAGAGACGGAGTGCTGAGCATTATCTGGGGCTCTCAGTAGAGACATCTTTCCGGCTTGTCACAGACGTTTATTACACTATATAGAGCTGCTTCACATTCTGGCTTATTTAAAGGGACGGTCTATGTAGAAGGATTTTCTCTTCAAAACAGGTGTGCTTAAATATTAATAAAGGAAGGGGGGGGGGGCAGTTCATGGTATCTCAGGATGCCAGGGGGCAGAACTATAATTTGGGGAAGGACATGCACAGAATCCCATGCACACTGCACATATCTTATTTGTAGTGCAACAAAAAATGTAAACGAAAGATGAGACGTGTGATCTCTCTACATATGCCTTCTCTGACTTTGAAGTCCCAGAACTCAGTAGACCCTTAAGGTGGGCATACACGGCTCCATATTCGAGCCGTTCGAGGAAGCTACAGCACAATGGCGTCATCGTGCTGAGCCCGATATCTAAGGAGCCAGAGGCATCATATGGTGTGATTTAGGGTCATGTCCGGTTTTTTTGGGGGGTGGGGGCTTGGGTTAGTAAGTTGCCTCTGAGAATACATACCCTCTAAATTTTTTACTTCTAACTTTAACCTCACATGTTTATACCCCTGCAGTGCCATCTTTTGTCACAAGATGACCTCGGTGCACCCTTACAACCACTGCATCTCCCAGCTGCAGCTTTCTCTGTAAGCTCCATCTTTCTGATCGCTCGAAAATATTGGGGTGACTGCTTCCGGGGCCAGACTAAAAGCCTTGGAAGACCATATATGTTCCCCACCACTAAGTTTGAAGGCCCATGCTTTAAAAGATGGTGTCTTGTGTACACGGAGTCTCTTGTGCCTTTAATAGTTTGGATATTCAAACAGGGAGATGTCCCTGGTGTTTTTTCTTTTTTTGCATCTTGTGGCTTTCTTTATTTCCACTTTATACCTTTCTGCTCACATTTTCATGGTCTAGAACAGACATGGGGGGGGGGCAAACTATGGCCCGGTGGCCAGATCTGGCCCATTTAGCTTTTTTATCTGGCCCTTTGTCACCTTGATGACAAGATGCTATGGCTCTGCTCCCGCTTAGAAAGTTGACATGGTGTACCAGCGCACAGGGTATCCCAGTGTGGCATCTGTATGATTTGATTTCCTTCTCTTATCCTGTGGAAATTTAAGCCAGTGCCCTCACTGGGTCCTGCCTTCTCTATTCTCTATATCAGTGGTTCCCAAACTGGGGGGTGTGGAGGTGTTCCAGGGGGGCACAGCTAGGGGTAGCCCTCATTTTGAACCTGTTCTATTTGAATGAGAGGGGGGCTCGATAATGTTCCTATATAGAAAAGGGGAAAGTTTGGGAACCACTGCTTTATATGAAGGGGAAAGGATTTGATTCTTTCACTACCGTGTTTCCCCAAAAATTCGACCGTGTCTTATATAAATTTTTTCTCCTAAAGATGCCCTACGTCTTATTTTTGGGAGATGTCTTATTTTTCTATTGAGAAGAATATGGCACTGGGGTATCAGGGTGGGGGGATCGCTTAAAATGACACAGGGGGGGATCAGAGGGGGGAATCAAAATGGCACAGGAGACTCGGGGGGGGGGGTTACCATTTTAGTAACCCATTCCCATCCTTTTGATTGCCCCCTCTGGTCCCCCCTGTCCAGAGTTACAGTACCGTATCTTCGGGGTGCCTTATTTTTTGGGGGGATGCCTTATATTTCAGCGTGAGGCAAAAATGTAAGGGTGCCTTATTTTTTGGAGGATGCCTTATTTTCGGGGAAACGGGGTACATCACCATAGTACAAATTCTGCTGCCTCTCACTAACAAATGAAAGGTAACTGTACTGTACTTTAGCACCGTGTCAGCGCGTCTTTGCTACCATTATGCACCTCCTCCACCGGCAGTCATACAATACTTGGCACACATTGCTAAATCAGAGTGCAAGCCGGGCAGTACATTTCATGCCTAATTCTGCAAATCTCTCTTCACAGAGCCTTAAAGCTTGGATACCTCACACAAGATATGATTGATGATTATGAACCAGCATTAATGTTTACAATCCCTCGACTAGCCATTGTGTGGTAAGTATGGATAATTGTCTTTAAATATATATGTATTAGGATATTCCTCTAAACACTTTAACTGACCCTAAAGCTAGGCAAACACAGCTTTTTTTAAAGATTCGAGTGCCTTGCGCATTCAATCAATCCCGCTCAAAGAATGCTTGAAGAAACCAGGAACCAACATGTGTGTGAACCCTCTTTAATTGCCATTACTTTGGATGGAGACTGAGGGTCTCTGTCCAAAGTATCAGAGAGGATTTGTGACGTCATCGTGCTGCGCTTGAACGCCCCCTCGATTGTGCGGGCATCCGTCTGTGTTTGCCTAGTTCTAGTCTTATGCCTGCCATACACCCACAGACGGGTACCAACAGACGAGCTCCGATGAGCTCTGGAATGCAGCATCATGCTGCATTCGTCATCACGCTGCATTCCCGGGCTGACTTAAATCGGCGGGCCATTACCTTCAATGAAGACGCCGGTCTTGATTGTAGTTTATTGCCATCGGCCAGAGAACATCGGACATGTCCGTTCTCTGGCCGGCCGAGCTGTGGGGCGACAGGGATCTGTCCCCCCATGTGGGCACACGCCGATTGGTGGCCGATTTTGCCGCCGACCGACGGTGCTTCCTCTCTAATCCACTCTGTTCTGTGGCCAAAGGCACTGATGCTATTACATACATTGCAAGGCTAATAGCCCTGCATTGTAAAGCTGGCCATACACCTTCGATCTCTCTGTCAGATTTCCTTTAGATCTACCAACAACTATGTAGTGCCGGGTCCTCTGCGATTGAACACAGGTAGACTTGATGGTTTAGAAAGTCCCTCATATTACATGGTTTTGGTAAATCAAAAGGAGATCTAAAGGAAATCTGACAAATAAATCTAAAGGTGTATGGGGATACTTAAGGGTCTTCACACACGTAATGGGTTGGGACCGACAGATGAGCTGTGGAGAGCAACGTGGTGACGTCATCACGCTGCTCTCCATCGATGAGTATCGGCGAGCACCCTTTGTGTGCCGGCTGTTAGTTTGGACGGGGATGCCGGTCCCCATTGAAACTAATGGCATTGGCCAGAGATTTACAGACCAAGCTTTGGGGCACCCACGATCAGTGGGTCAGCGGAAAAATCACCCGCCGCTCGTTGCGTGTGTGTGACCAGCTTTAGTCCAGACACAAATAGACCTCCCACAGCCTGTAGCCATGGATAAAAGAGGAGCATGTTGTCAAGGGGGATTAAATCAGTTATGCGCTTATGTTCACCTGCAGCTGGTGCAAGCGCAGGGCTAGTGTGGAAGGTAGCGCAGCTAGTGTGAAGGGGCCCTTAACCTTTGCAATGTAGTCCCACTTTAAGGATTTTCTTATTCCTGGAGCCTAACTTGTCTTTTTTTCTCATTCCCTACCACAGTGGGCTTGTTGTTTACTCTGAAGGACCTCTTAACCTCGAACGCAAACCAGAAGACATGTCTGAACTGTTTCGGCCTTTCCACACTTTGCTAAGAAAAATCAGGTAAGGATAATGTGTTTTGTTACGCTTGCCTCTGGCATGATGGTTAACTTCTGGAAAGCAGCTCATTAGTTTTATTACACACATGAGAATGGCATTACCAGTAATGTATAACCTCCCATTATACATGTAATCTGTGAATTAACAACCTTTCCTTTCCTCCCTATTAGAATACATAGTGGTTGCAAGGTATATATCACTGCTATGTAGTGCTGGGTCCTCCCTGATAGAATACACAGTGA
>CM070032.1:218383511-218399538 GCA_036250615.1 Ptychadena robeensis
ACTACATAGTTGTTGGTAGATCTTAAGGAAATTGTATGGAGTGATCTAAAGGTGTATGGGTTCACACAGTGGTTCTCAACCTTGTGTAAATGCGCTACCCTGGAAGTGACATCACAAAGTGTCACTTCCTGTATTTTGACAGAAGTGTTGGTTTGGAGCGTTCCAAATACCAGAAGGGACACTCCACTACATCACTTTCAGCAAGATGAGGTAAGTGTAATGTCACCTCCCTTATATTATTTCACCCCACTTGTGCATTCGATGTGCAGGGTGGGAAGTAAGGAGGCCAAGTAATGGCCTCATCCCTCAGAAGGAAGGGGCATTACTCTCCCTCCTAACTTCCCACCCTGCTTGTGGGCATCAGCTCTGATGCTTCCAGTGAACATGGCGACCCCTGTGAAATGTTTGTTTGTCCCCAGATGGGGTCCCAACCCAAAGTCAAAGGACCTACTGTAAAAGAGAACAGGCACATGTTTCTTCACAGGAGAGTTGGTCTCTAGGTACATTCTCCAATGTACAGGGAACATTCTTTAATGGAACCATTTAAATAACATGAATATGTGCTACAGGTGGTGAGTTCAATATGATTAGCTTACTGGATAACAGAGGACAGCATGTCTGTACATGTAGCATAGTCTGGAATAGACATTGGCAATAAAACTCGGAAATTTCAACATTTACATGCAAATTGTATACCGACTGAAACTTAGCCAATCAAGGACAACGGCTGTTGGCTCAGTTTCAGTCTACATATAATTTGCATGGTGATGGTCAAACTCATTGATCATCTCTGGTCAGAAAAAGCTAAATACAAAAAACAGATCAGAAATTAAAGCTAATGTAGATCAGATTATAAAGGGCAATGACCTGGCCATATTAGTGCTGCCATTTGTCTGTAGACCGGATTCACCAGGGCAGTTGACATCCATACTTTAAACTTTTACTGAACGCTCATCGGTGTGAATGGCAGGTCATTTCGATAAACATATCCTTATTCATGTATGGGTACAATCTGCTATCCGGTCTAGGGGGCTTTCACATAACTCCCATAGAAACCTGAGTACCCTGCATCATGGTAAATCTGTGTACTTTTCGCACAGTACTGCACAGCGGTTTTGCGTTATTGTGCCAACGTATTGTGTTGACGCAAACTCCCTGCAGAATGCATTTTTGAGCCCCAGTGCAAGTGTCTTCCATACACTAGTATGGAAGACCTAGCGTAGCAGCATGCGCATGCAGCATGCGCATACGGAAGTTTAGTTACCAGCAGTGGATGGCTTTGCTTTATCGCGAGCAGGTAGTTGCCAATTGGAATGCGTGTAGTTTGAGAGAACACCAAAGACACCAACCTTCCATTACAACATTGGTCACAGATCCTGAGGTTCTGAGGTACTTTTACAAGTTATTGAACAAATTCAGGTATTAAGTTCTTTGGTGGTGGTAAAGAAAAATTATATTACATAAAAATGTACCATGTTTTCGAACTATAAAACGCACTTTTTCCCCCATTTAAATAATTGGGAAAATGTCATGACGGCATCAAATCACTCAGCTGTTACTATAGTGAGCTCAGTCTATTGGGAATATATAATGTGCTTACCCCTATGTAGATAATTCTGTAATAGCTGGATAAGTTGATACTATTTTGATAGTTGTGTATTTATATTTACATAAAATAAAGACTCAAGCCTCCTCCCATATGTAAATAGCTGCTCATGGGTATGTTAGCGCCAGATTGTAAAATGTGTCTCTCCATGAGTTGGTTAGAGGATTGAGAGAATGGGTACTGCTAGTGTTTGGACACATTTTCAGCCCTGCACACTCTGCTGGAACTAATACCTCCCTATGTAGGCTGTAGGAATCTAGAGTGAATACTGCATGGTCCTGTCCTGCCTAATGTGTTGGAACATGCTGTATATCCAATTTTTATGTGGATGGCTGTGTCTCTGACTTTTCCCCCCCAAATTTCTCTTCAAAAAGGTGCGTCCTATGGTGCATAAAATACGTCATCAGGGTGGATTTGATATAAATCACTAGTCAGTAAGGCTTGATTTAAATAATTTTTTTGATTTAAACCAGTTTTCTTCATAAAGACTAATTCTTGCTGGTATAACATGAATTTTAGAATAACAACTTTTCATAATTTTTTTTTTATCCCCAGATTGGGTTAATAATTTATATTTGGACAACTTTTCTGTTGTACTAAGAAGGAGAAATATTATTTAAATAGATGGCCCCTCCATCCTCACACATAAGCTTAGAGCAGTGGTTCCCAAACTTTCCTTGCAGGGCACCCCTTTCCTATTTAGCAACATTATCAAGCCCCCCTACCCATTCAAACACAGATTAATAATGAGGGCCAGCGCTCCCTGGAATAACTTGCCCCCCCCCCCCCCCCCACTGGATTACCACTGGGAACCACTGGATTAGAGCAACATCGGTCTCAGTGCGCGCTCACGGCTCAAACTCGAGCAAACAGGTTTCCAACCTGTTGGAAAACATGTTGCTCGAAATTCATTACTTTGAATGGGGACAAGGGGTCTCCATTCAAAGTAGTGGCCGAAGGGCACACATTGATCATTGATTTTTATCCACCCTGTACGTTATTTAGAACGTTTCCTTTTTCCGAATCTTTTGGACTATACATATTACATATAGTTCTTGTGAGATTGGGCACTTATTTTTCCTCTTAGATGTCTTCAACCTTCCACTCTGCTCTCTGCCGTTCCTGGTTTATTAGGCTCATGGATGACTGCCTTTTTATTTTTCTCATTTGGAAGGTAACAAATGAGAAGCTCTGCGTGTCATTTCATGGTCCCAGCCATGGGCAGCACTGAGGTGATATAACGCGCAGCCCTTTCCTCCCACCTCCCTGAGCTTCTCATTGCCCCGGCCAGTCTGTGTTCTGTATGAACTCTGCTAGGGAGATGAATTTAGATTTTTCTCCATAAAGAGTTTTTCTGAAACGACCTTCTTGATTGTTCCAGTGGAGCTATAATCATTAGTGCGTGTTATTAGTATTCAGTTTGTTTGCTGTGTGTGACTACCGAGGCATGCCAATGTGTTTATCGAGCATTATGGGATCACTGGCCTGTGTCTGCTCTTCAACGAATATTAAATCAGTGATGTTGGCCTTTTTGGTAGTATTAATTTCTTTTTACAATTTAAGAGGTCTGAATGGAGTAAATTTACTTGTGCTAAACGAGAAATGTAGACTGCTTAATATTTTTTTTTAATATCTGAATATATTTATGAACAGGGTCAGTCTAACAAGTTTTATATATTAAAGGAAAGCTTGGCTGCCTCAGTCAACTTCTGACTTCAAAAAGAGAGATTTCCCTTTTTATATTTCTAAAGTGGGAGTTCTTGGTGTTACCTCTCTTTGTGTGTTTATTTTATGAGATCAGTTTGAAGTCTACAAAAATCATGCCTTTTGGTTTGGCCAGAGGGGAATGGAACAAAGCCCTGCCTTTAAGTATTGGCCTTTTAGGCTTGGCCTCCTAGTACTGGCCTTTACGATTTGGCTGGAGGCAATAGAACAAAGCCCTGCCTCCTAGTACTGGCCTTTAAGGCTTAGCTGGTGGGAATGAGACAAAGCCTTGCCTCCTAGTACTGGGATTTAAAGCTTGCCTGGACAGAGTGGAACAAAGGCCTGCCTCTTAGTACTGGCCTTTACGACTTGGCTAGAGGGAATGGAACAAAACCCTGCCTCCTAGTATTGGCCTTTACGACTTGGCTAGAGGGGATGGAACAAAGCCCTGCCTTCTAGTACTGGGCTTTAAGGCTTGGCTGGAGGGAATGGAACAAAGCCCTGCCTTCTAGTACTGGTCTTTAAAGCTTGGCTGGAGGGAATGGAGCAAAACCTTGCTTCCTAGTACTGGGCTTTTAAACTTGGCTGGAGGGAGTGGAACACACGCCTTGCCTCCTAGTACTTGGATTTAAAGCTTGACCAAAAACAATGGAACAAAGCCCTTCTTCTTAGTACTGGGCTTTAAAGCTTGCCTGGACAGAGTGGAACAAAGGCCTGCCTCTTAGTACTGGCATTAAAGGCTTGGCTGTAAGGGAATGGAACAGAGCCCTGCCTCCTAGTATTGGCCTTTACGACTTGGCTAGAGGGAATGGAACAAAGCCCTGCCTACTAGTACTGGCCTTTACGACTTGGCTAGAGGAAATGGAACAAAGCCCTGCCTCCTACTACTGGCCTTTAAGGCTTGGCCGGAGGGAATGGAACAAAGCCCTGCCTTCTAGTACTGGTCTTTAAGGCTTGGCTAGAGGGAATGGTACAAAGCCTTGCCTCCTCGTACTAGGCTTTAAGCCATAGCTGGAGGGAATGGATTAAAGCCCTGCCTTCTAGTACTGGTCTTTAAGGCTATGGCAGAGGGAGTGGACCAAAGCCCTCCCTCCTGGGATGCTAGCCTTGGCCCAACAGGGGAGTTCATGGTAATTTATGTGTATTCACTCGAGAAGACGCTCTTGTGCTTTCACCTAAATATACCAGTATATTTTTGTATCCTCAAAGTATATCATGAATCTACCTGACATGTCTGGATATAGAGTTTAAGCCATTTCTTTCAAGTGCAGTCCAACCCAAGGTAGAAAGCAGTTAGGGCTTCTAATGGCAAAGGCTTGGACAGTCTATGGAAGCCACTTCTTCACTAGCAAATTCCATGCACCTGGCCCCTATAAGTATTATCCCCCCCCCCCCCCCCCCCCCCCCCCCCCCCCCCCCCCATATTTTACTATCCCGCTTGTGCAGATGATGTGCGGTACTGTACAACTCTCTGCTGCATTTTTTGCAGTCATTGCACTTCATCAGCCCATTGGTTTTGTTAATGAAACCAATGGAGATAAGGTGAGTTGGCCTCCGTTTCTTCCACCTGAAAATGGTGTTAGCTAGGCTGTTGCCAGTACTTCGCTAGCCTGGAATAATTAATCACCATAGAGCTGTGGCCCCATGCTGGATTTGAATGTAATGACGCCAGAGACAACCAGGCCCCTACCATGCTCTGTCTTCCACTTTTAGCTTTTTCTCTGGTCACCAGCTTCTCTGAAGTGCCCTCCATGTCAGATTATAATCCCCACTAGATAGTTTTTCTTTTAAATAAAATCTGCCACGTCGTCCTCAAATTGATCTCCGAGTGGCATATATTTTGAGAGCTGTGCGCATTTCTTGAAATTGTGCCGCTTGGTCTCCTAGCTCTTCCATTATTGCGGCATTTCGCTTACTATATAAAGTGAATGGCTTCTTCGGTGCATTAACATATGTCAGGCATTTTCAAATGCCAACGAGACATTTGGAGACGTGGCTGCTTGTGCAATTGTAGCACCTTTTCAGCGGCGCTAGTTTATTGCTTTGCTAAGAGAACATCTGCAGAAATAGATCTGAATAATATAATTTTCTTGGGGTAATTTACTGTATATCACTGGAACAAGTATGTCTGTTGGAGAGGTTCTACCCAGACGTGACTTCTTAATATGGATAAAGTAAGGCAGGGTCTCCTAGGCTAGGGCTCCACTATGCGCTTGGATGCACTGAGGTCAGTGCTTCCAACAAGCGCAAGCCCCTCCTCTCCATTAGAACCACATTATCGGTTGCGCTACATACATATCCCATAATGCGGCCCCTTTAAATGATGCCAGGGCACGTTGGTCATACTTCTATATTGATTTTCAATGGATGTGTCATCCGTCAAGCCTCCGTTGCGTTGATGTAGGCACAGAGCTCTGGCGTGGGCCAACGGATCGGGGGCTCTGACGGGCAGTGGATACAGCCATGTCATAGACCCATTGCCGTCAATGGGTGACTTCTGCACTGTGTTAATATTCCTGCGTTCAGAGCAAGGTTTTAACGCATAGTGTAGCCCTAGCCTAAAAACGTTACATTACCAGAGGTCATTGATGCCAAGGGGGCCAAGCTAACAAGTTAAAGTCACTGAAGTGTACATATTTCACTAACTGTAGACCACAAAAAGACAATGGGTGACCTATAAGACATTTAAGGCAATACAGGGGATTCCAGATGTGCTGTTCAAGATCCACAGATCTACGAAGTAAAAGACAATGTTGAAGAATGAGAACCTGTTGGTTGACCAACAAAATGTAGTTCAAATCTCAATCTCAAATGTCCATGTTCTCAGGTGTGACATGAACCAGTGGGATCCTGCTGCAGCTTGTGTGCCTGTGTTCAAATCACAGTCAGTTGTAGAGTGGGAGAGATCTTTCTTCCCCGATGTGTGAGAAAGAAGCCTGTGATGTTATCTGTAAATTGATGGCAAGTGTTCACTAGGGACATCTTGTGACTAAAGTTGGTATTGCAGGGTTTTTTCCCTAATTGATTTGAACACTTGTTTTTTTTCTTGATTTCCTGCTCTAAAAATGGGGTAAGTGTTATGGTCAGGTGCGTCTTATGTTCCGGAAAATACAATACTTACTGAAACATACACTTTCTGCTCTCCTTATCATTTATCAGTATTTGATGTTTTACGTTTTTGGCACCTGTGCTTCCTCCATGTGCATTCGATTTGGTTTCTATAACATTTAGAATGTATACAAATTGAAGAGCATAGGGGTGGCCTATGCCATGGGGGCCTTCAGAGTAAAGGCTGGCAAACATACAAGCATAGTCTGACCCTAGTCATGAAAATCACCCTAATTGGTCTATAGCAGCGGCTCGCAACCTTTTTAGAACTGAAACCCTGTGATGTCACTTCTTGTATTTGGAACGCGGAAGCGCCAGTGCGCAGTGTCACTTCTGTGTTCCAAATATCGGAAGTGACATCACTTCTGGCACGATCAGGTAAGTGTAATGTCCCCTCCCTTATATTTTCCCATCTTCTTGTGCAAATAATGTGCATGGTAGGAAGTAAGAAGAAAGAGTAATGCCCAATCCCTCTTAAGTTAGGAGGGGGCATTACTTTCCTTATTAACCTTCCACCCCGCTTGTGGGCATCAGTGCTGCTGCTTGTTAGCACCAGCTTTGATGCGTTCAGTGAACTTGGCGACCCCTGTGAAATGGTCATTCGACCCCCGCAGGGGTCCTGACCCAGAGGTTGAGAACCCCTGGTCTATAGTGTGTTTTTACTGTTCCCTTGGAAAAAAGTAAACTGCAAAATAAATTGCCAAGATGAATATATTATTTTTTTCATCAATTCTGAACGTTTCAGTAATTATGGTGGACTGCGCTGAGTGTTTATGTGCTATTTATTAGAAGAGGCACAGATTATCTGTTTGAATAAAAAAAAAAAACACATATTTTGATGATCAGTCCTGATTAAGTGCTTTGTACGAACATCTTGCTATTATCCTGCTGTCACTGATTGATGATTTCTCTTGCTTTAGGCTCAGTGTGAAATGAATGTAATACCTTTTTATGGATCATCCCTCACTGATTAGCAGATTGTTAGAGGAGATGATAATTCCATTTAGTGAAACGTCCTGTTTTCACAACACATTTCATCTAACAGTGCTATGGTAGCTGAATCATAGCGGGACACCGTGCACGCCATTGTACATTTAGGCGTGCTGAGGTCATGGCTAGGAAATGATTTGTAGTCGTCACACTTTAAACATTTCAAGTTTTTGAAAAATAGTTAGGTTGTAGTCTACCAGACTATCAATGCATGAGGAGAGCCCTTGATGAGAGGGACCTGCCGGGGACACTGTCCCATGTCATCCTCTTGTGTTTAAGGGTAAGGGGGTAGACGTTAGGGCAGGCTGCCCCTGGATCACCCCATGTTGGATTGAAGGTCTGGGAGCAATTCCAGATCAGTGGTTCTGGGTTCTCCCAGCAGTAGTGTTTCATTCGTTCCCTCTATCCCTCATACCTTGATGGGTCTGGACGCCTGGCTTACCACTTGTGACTACCCTGAGACATAATTTCTGGATCTAACCCAGTGCTTCCCAAACTTTCCTTGCAGGCCCCCCCTTTCTGTTTTGGATGTTATCGAGCCCCCCCTACCTATTCAAACACAGGTTATGAACGAGGGCCCGCGCCCCCCTGGAATACCTTCGCGCCCCCGCCTCTAACTCTATCAGTTTAATGGTTCCTGAAACATGTCAAACTCACAAGCAAAAGGACTGAAAGCCTTCACTATAAACCCTTGTCACACTAACGGGCTTACCAAACTAACGGTCATACCAAACCTCCAATGTTTGAGTATTGCCTGTCTGGCAACAATTCTGGTCATCAAATGTGGACAGTTTTAGGGACATTTTTGCTAGTTGGTATTGCAGGGAGAATTTTCCCCAAGTTTTTTTCCTGCTCTAAAACTGGGTGCGTCTTATGGTCCGAAAATACCAAAACATACTATTGCCCTGAAGCCCTATTGCTTCCCGCATGGACATTTGAGCAAATAAAATGCCCATTGGGGGGAGCAATAGGGCTTGTTCCCACTTTCGAAATCAGCAGGTGCCCGATCGTGCAATGGTTTGTGAAGAGATCGCGCGCGATTGACAACACGATTGTTAGAAAAAATAGTGCCCTGTGGGAAGCTGCAAGAGTGCGCCGCAGTAGAAAATATAGGGTGCACCCCAACTTCAACATCGGCCCAAATTGGTGGGTTGCACATTACAATTATTAAAATCGAGTCCAATCGTGCCTGGTCGCACCCATAGAGAATGAATGGACATGATAAAAAATTGCATCCATTGATCACAGGCGATTGATCGTGTTTGCTTGCGATCAAAAACTCGGTGAGGCGCGTTTCAGATAGTGGGCTGCACCATCTGAGGCGCCCGATCCCGCCTGTTAGCGCATGGGGAGACGGGCCCCTGCGTCACCTGGATGATCACTTAAGTGGGAACAAGCCCTTAAACATTTTAGAATTACTGTTGACAATGATATTCTAGCATGTTGAGTATATGCACCTTCAAAGTCCCCTGGGGGCTGACCACCCCCTACTTGAGTTACTCTTGAGCCCAAGTTTGTTTTCTTTTTCGTGTTATAATTTGGGATGTGGTGCCAGTGGTTTGAGAAGTAACTGATGCCCTGTGTTTAACACTAATTGTAAGTCTGTACAGTAGTCTTGATGCGTTTTGCAACGGTCGCTTCTTCAGGAGATTTTTGTACAGTAGTCTCTGCAGGAAATGACCAGGCGCTCCCATGGCCACATGGGAAACGACCTGTCACAAGCGCCTGCAAAATTGTGCAGACGCTCGGGGGTCATTTATAAGATGACCCCATTACAGGTATATCGGGCTAAAAATTGGGTTGCATTTTGTTGCTCGCTGATTACAAGCCACCCGTGTAAATGAGCCCTTAAGCTTTGGGACAAAAAAACTTTTTTCTTCTTGGTGTCGTCTGTATTTCTTTTCACTTCCTGGCTCTTATTGGTGTACTCAGACTATCATCTGTTATAATGTTGATCATTTCCTTGTATAGACAATAATTTCAGTACCCTTGAGTAACTTCTTCCCTTTTTTCCAATATTTCCAGAGATCTTCTTCAGACACTAACGGAAGAAGAGCTGCACACTTTAGAACGGAACCTTTGTATATCGCAAGATATGGAGTTTCCGATCCGGCCTGACCCAGAAGTGCCCACAGCAATCTCTCCGGTCTTAGTAGCTGCCTTACCCTCAGAAGAACCTCTTTCATCAAAAACGGAGAGCACGGAGGTGGAATTGGCTTGCTCTATGCAGTATGATGAACAGGAGCTGGAGCAGCTTAATATGATGGTCCACAGAGTAGGTGATGAAATGTCTTCTTTACTCTCTCCACCAAGTGTCTGTCAGTCACCTGCTCACAGGGCTAGCTCCAGCACCGAGGCCTCACCAATCAGACGCCCCAGAGACCAACTGGATGATGAGGACAGGGTGTTCTTCATGGAAGACCTTGATGGAGCCTTGGAGGGGCTCTCCAGAAGAAGAACCACAGAAAATACAAGCGCCTGGGTCAAGAGTTCCTGTTATATCCCAAAACAGACTTCTCAGTGCCAAGACACACTTGTACAAAATGGAAACGTGGACTATATTGATCCTTTAAAGGAAACTGATAGTGATATAAGCAATAACAACAACATTGATGGGACTAAAATACTCATGTCAAGTGCTACTCTCCAGAACTCTTGCAGTTGTTTAGAGATGGCGGACTCACAGGTATACCTCAATGGCTGGGATATGAATGGTGATGACGCAGAGACAGCGGAAATTATTGCCAACAGAACTGGTGGAATGAAAATCTCAGCAACCGTAATATTCAACCCCAAATCTTGTTCAACTTCAGCATCTCCGGAAACTTCACCGGATCTAGCATGCAGTCACTCCCCTCTTCCTTCGGACCCCTTGACTGGTCATGAAGGGGATGAGGCCCACAAACTTGGCTTAGCAGCCACAAACTGCTTAATTAACTCATGTGTATGTTGTGGTAGCTGTGACGATGCAAGGGAAGATGGCTTGGACAGCTTGACAACTATTCGCTCACCGGGTAAAGTGATAAATGCTTCCTATAGTTTAATAAAGTCCAAAGAGCTTGGCCATTTAGAGAGACGAGAGTGTGCAGTGTCTGCTAAAGAGGTGTTGATTGAAACCCCCCCTGTTTTGTTACTAGAAAAAGACTCGGGTAGACAGGAGCAAAAACAATCCAACTCCTCTAAGTGCCTGGCACGTACCTCAGGTTCACAAATAGGGACGGACAGCGAATCTGAAGAGGCCGTGGAGGCCTCAAGTCCGCAACTGAAAAGAGTGTTAAGAAGGAAAGACAAAGATGGTAAAGACAGACAAACACAGCAGGAAGGAGAGGCCAATCTGGATGCCGCAACTAAAGATGATATTCTGTCTAGCACAAGGTAAGAACTTCCTCCTCAATATAAATTGAGGCTTATGTGTAAAAAACAGCACCTAGAAGTAAATGATCTGATTTTGCCCTCCAGAAATTACAGTTGAAACTTGGATTGTTTTTTATGTGCAATTTGTTATTTTATTGTTTAACTTCTCTAGTTAAACTTGGGAATACTCTCCAACTCGCTGAACGCTTTCGAACTGCGCAGCATTGAGCTTGATATTAACGGGGGCAGTTTCTGTTTTCCGCTTCTCCCCATCGATGGTGCCGTGGATGTGTAGGGGGGAGGGGGGGTGCGGATTAACACTTTGACTGCCTGTACTTCTAGGGAGGTAAGGAGTACCATATTTTTTGCACTAGAAATTTAATGAGTATACAGCATGTCTGAGCAGAGTATACAGAGCTCGAATATGCTGTATACCAGTATAAGATGCAGTGCTGAGAGCCCAGAGGATAACTTAAAGAGACTCTGAAACAGGCTGTTTACATAAGCAGGGAACAGACGGCTCGATACTTGAGCCGTCCGATTTTTCCATGCAGCAGCGTGATGACGTCATCGCGCTGCTGTCAGATATCGGTGGAGCTGGAAATCTCTCTCCAGCCGATGCTTTGCATGGAGACCCGCGGTTTCCATGCAAAGCAACGAACATCGGCCGCAATTAACGGTCATGTCTAATATGCCTTCCTGTTTTCCTGTTGGATTGATTGGTCCCGCTCAAAAACTGGGATGGCCGCATGTGATATGGGCCAAATAGATGGCTGTGAGCGTGCACGCCCCTCGAATCGACCATCAATCTGGCCCATATCTTCATGTGTGTACCCTACTTTATTCACTTAGGAGGAGGGGCAGTGGTGAGAGCTCAGAATAAGTATTTCTGTGAGTAGTTTGTTTCCCTTGCTTTGCTTGAATCTTATAGGAGGAACCCATCACTTTTACCCCATAAAATTAAGGCCACTGTCATTATATAGTTTATGCACAGCAAATAATACTTACATTTACCCAGTATGCCCATCTGCTAACAGTTTAATTATAACTTATAACATATTTATAACTTTGAATAAAAAGATGTTTTGCTAGAAACCCAGCTTGGGTTGAAATACTAAATTGAACAGCAATATTTAGAAACTGTCAATGGGACCAGTGAGCGAACCGTGTGTTGACCAAGGCGTCAAGGAGTCTCTCAGTATTCACAAGAGCACCCCACAAGATGATGGACTTTGTTGTGGGTGACTCCCATGTTTCGGCCCTCAGTTACACTCACCGGCAACTGTTAACAGCACAAATGGCCAAGATAAAGTACAAAATCAGCAGATATAGAGGAAGTCAAAAGGCAGGCAATAGGTCAGGGTGGGCAGCAAATGGCGGAGTCAGTTCACTCCAAGGGTTAGCAGAGTGTAAGCAACCTCTTTGTCCAGGTAGCTACTAGCTTCCAAGTACATCCTTATATATGTGACCTGATTGGACAGATGAGGTTCCCAGGTGTCCAGAAGGGGGAATGCGAGTGCTAACAGAAAAGATACCAGAAATACTCAGTAGAGGGATCAGGGAAACAGGAGCCATATCAAGTGTTATTGTTGCCACCCCCAGCAGAGGAAGCTGTATCCCAGTGGTGGGCAACTGAGTTGATATGAAGGGCCACAAGTGGGGCCCTCTGCATCACTAAAGAGCCGCAAATAACTTTTTCAATCTATACTGACTAGTATAAGCATTTTTTTTATATGGAAATGACAACAGGCAGAGCTAGAAGACATTTATTTTTCATTTTTAAATGACAAAATGTATTTTAAATTGTACTCCAAGCATTGGGTAACACTGTAGTATGGTAATACACATTTTGATTCAGAGGTTAAGTGATGCAATATGAGTTCCTATGCCCTTATGCATAAACAAGTTGAGGAGCCACAAGTGGAGGACTAAGGGGGGCCGCCGAAGAACTCCCAAAGGGCCGCATGTGGCCCCCGCAGGTTGGGCACCTAGGCTGTATCCTGTGTGTTTTGGGAACAGGGACATTACTAGTCAGAGATTGCTGATCTGTGTCCAAAACATAGAGACTGGTTTGCCAAGCCTTGGTAAGGATGAGCAGAACATAATCGTCCTGGCTGATTTATATTAATGTTTTTACGAAGAAAATAACATGATTTTCCCTGTAACCTCAAACGTTGGTAACAAAAAATGGGACATTGTGTGTTATAAATAACATGCTGTTCAGGGTAATTCATAGAATTCAGCAAGCGTCAGGGGAAGAATACACATTGCATAGAATTTGCCCTAGATTTGTAAGGTCCCTATTATATTTCAAAAGGGGAGACATCGGCGATAGAAGGAGGGAGAGCGAGGGATGAAATATGTAAGCCATCTAGCTGGTTAAGATTATACTTTGTTCATGCTGTGTTAAGTAGTAAAAATGTACCCGAGGAATCCTTTCCAGGAGGAAACCGGTCTAGACGCAACGTTCTTTATAGTATATTGTGGTCGAGGTCTCTTAATATATCCAATTTATAATGTCTACAACAGTCTAAGGCTTTGTTTCCATTGCGTTGGGACCCCTCCGCTAAGCGTACACGCTTAGCGGGAGGTCCCAACGTAACAGACTTACCTGCTCGGCGGAGACTCTGTCTTCATTGCGCTGAGCCGATCCGCCGGTGTAAGGCTGAACGTAGTCGAGTACGTTCAGCCTTTACACCAGCGGATGTGTAAACAGACCATCCGCCTGCAGGCAAAGTCTGTGGGATACGTCGGGACCCCAGCTAAGCGTACACGCTTTAGCGCAGGGGTCCCGACGTATAATGGAAACAAGCCCTAAATGTAAAAAGTGTATGTAAACCTAACAACAAAAGCATCATATATTATGAACACCAATATCTATATGTTGGTGTGTGCATAGGTTTTCTTCCTTTTTATTTACTTTATCCCGTCATGGAGTTGTTGTGAAGCCACTCCTTTGTTATTTTATATGTGTGCTTAGGGTCATTGTTGGAAGGTAAACCTTCGGTCCAGTCTGAGGTCCTGAGCACTCTGGAGAAGATTTTAGTCCAGGATATCCCTGTAATTGACTGCATTCATCTTTCCCTTGATTGCAAACAGTCACTCTGTCCCTGCAGCTGAAAAACACCCCCACAGCATGATGCTGCCACCACCATGCTTCACTGTTGGGACTGTATTGGACAGGTGAAAAGCATTGCCTGGTTTTCTCCACACATACCTCTTAGAATAAGGGCAAAAAGTTTTATCTTGGTCTCATCAGACCAGAGAATCTAATTTCTCACTATTTTGTCCTTCAGGTGTTTTTTTTTTAAGCAAACTTCATGCGGGCTTTCATGTGTCTTGAACTTGAGAGGTTACCTTCAGGCCACTATGCCATAAAGCCTCGACTGGTGGTGGGCTGCCGTCAGAAATCATGGGGCCCCATACTGACAATTTTTTTCCGGGCCCCACTAGCTAGCAGAAATAATGTAAATAACTGAGGAGGTGGGGAGGTGCTAGCCGAAGTAATGAAGTTGTTCCTGGACTGCCGGCAGCCACTTTGTACACAGCGGCTGCCGACAGTCCGGAAGAAAACACAGTCAGCAGACCGATGACCGTCGTGCCCCCCTAGCTGCTCAGGCCAGGGACGGGGGTCCCCTCTGCAGTGACCTGCAGTGATGGTTGACTTTCTACAACTTTCCCTAAGGTTGTCTTTTCCAGGACAGCCACAACATGAGAGATGGAGCTCCACCTCCAGAGGGAGGAAACAAAAACACCAAACAAAGGTTTAAATATCCCGCTCTCTATCCCCTTGGCAGTCTTTTTGTTTCCTCCATCCGGAGGGGAACGAACACCATGTACTCAGCGGGGCACTGGAAGGCTGTCACAGTACTTACGGTTGGTAGCCTGGGTGTCCGGTCCCCGGGACGAACGAGAGCTTTCCACCTGTCTCTGCCGGTAGGGAACCTATGCAGGGAAAGCCTCTTCCTCTGTGCTAAGCCCAGTGAGGGTCCAGCCTCGGTCCGCAAGCCTGGCAAGAATGGAGGGTTCGCGCGGCTTTCCTCCCCGCAGTAGCCACGTGCAGAGTTCAGCTGCCGGGTGCTGTTGGGGGTGTGTCCCTCTGCGGCCATGGAAGCGCAGCGAGCGCCAATCCGAATAGTCGGGAGGCGGGCCGATGGCGTCTGGCTGCAGTACACAGCCTGATTGACGTGAGGGGAAGAGGCGGGGGCAGCCGCTGACTTCCGGTTTTTGGAGCCCGGGAAAGTCAAGGCAAGCTGCAGTCTTTTAAAAGGAGCAGCGCTGCCATGGAGCCAGCAGCAGAAGCACCCTCGGGGTCCAGCGGCACTCAGGTAAGGGACCAGCGTGGCTAGGCACCCCTTCACCTGAAAAAGGAGGCTCAAGAGCAAGGCTGAGCCTTTGCTTTTAAGGCCAGATGAGTTTTGGTTTTTCTGAGCCCCTGGCTTTTGGGCCTCCTTTTTATTTACTGATTGAAGGACAGGCTAAGGCCGTTTTAGACCTGAGTCCTTTGTCAGTTGTACATACCTGTACCCATGCTGTTTGTGAGGTATGCCGTTGACATGGAAATAGTTTTTTTGTTTGTTTCCTATGTCTAGGCTAACAAGTCAGCTGCTAAGACGGACAAGGCTAGCTCTTTCACAAAAAAAGAAGTGTGCTACTTGTAGCGTCAAGTTGACAGATACCTCTAAGCCCCTGTGCCCTAAATGTTTGGAAGTTTTAGTTAGGGAAGAGGGGGCTGCTGCAGCAGCAACGTCAGGTAGAGAGTTATTGATGATGGTTAAAGGATTTTTCCTATTCATTCCTCTCTTTCGGACACCATTGCTAAGGAATGGCAGTGCCCGGAACGTAAGGCCTTTTTTGGTCTTAAAAAGAGGTTTCCTTTGGAAGAGGGAGAGGAATGTCTGTGGAATAAGAGCCCAAAGGTGGATGTGGCCTTTTCACAGGTCTCCCGTTCCACCGACTTGGCATTTGAGGACATGGGTGCCTTAAAGCATCCCATGGACAAACGAATGGAAATTCTATTAAAGAGGAATTGGGAATCCACCTTGTGTGCTTTGAAGCCAGCCTTAGCCTTTGCTTGCGTTGCAAGAAACCTGGACTTTTGGTTGAGTCAGGTCCAGACTCATTTGCAGGCAGGGACCCCTAGAGAGCAGCTCTTGGAGGGGATGCCAGCTTTGTTTGATGCTGCAAATTTTTTGTCGGATGCGACAGTGGAGTCCGTAAGGTTGACAGCTAGATCGGGTGCCCTGGCCGTTTCAGCTAGACGGG
>CM070032.1:218464293-218478400 GCA_036250615.1 Ptychadena robeensis
GCACTTCAGGTGCCATTCATGAAAACATAGATTCCTGGTGGTAGGTCCGCTTTAAATATTAATGCATATGCAAAGGGCAGGGTAATAAATTAATTTTCAGTTATGTTTTTCACTACCGGACAATTTTGCCAGACCTGGTTAGCCTTTAGGTCATACTAAAGCTTGTCTAGAGATAGAGCCTGGTAAGTTGTCCCTACAAGCAAATGCACCCCCCTTCCCAGCCAAACCAAACCCAGTGGCAGACTTGGCCTGGTGTCCCCCCATCAAGCCAAGCTAGGCCCAATGCTATGCTTCAACTTTCATCCTCAAAACCTGGGTGGTGGTGTGTGGGTCTGCGTGTCCCTGGCCAGTGGTCCCAGGACTCCTTACTCTCTCATAATAAATAAAAGTCCCTAAATATAAAAACACTAAGCAAATGTCCTCCTCTGTAACCCTCTCAGGGCTGATGTTTACATGTCACCACTGACCCAGAACAGGTTGCACAAAGCATTTTGCCTGGTCCAGGTAAATAGTTGAAATATATGTGACATCGGCAGGCTTGTGGTTGATACACCTCTTGCCAGGCACATCCTGTGCCACCTCTCTGCTGCCACCTTGCTTTTACAACTGATACTGGCTACGGATTGGATTTCCCATAATCACTTGCAGCTCTCTCTAAACCTGGAGCATTTCTTAAACTGCCCAATCGGCCACGCACCCTTTGTGTGCTGCCATATACTTTGAGTTGGGCCTGCTGGTCCCCATTCCAAGTAATGAGATCAAGCAAAAAATACGGATGATTGTCAACGGTCAATTTATGGACCAATTTCTTAACCTCTTTTTGGTGGACGCATTAAATTTGAGGTCGATCAAATGAACAATCGATAACTGTTTCTGGCCGCAAATCTAAGCATCTATGGCCATCTTTAAGGTAGGCATTAATGACTTGTGCTTGAATCTATACAAACATCGAGCTGTGTATGGATTTCTTTCAGCAGGATTGATTAACCTCCTTAGTGTTCATGACGAGCCCATCTCGTCCAGAGTGAAGAACATGAGACATGGGCATGGGCCCATGAAAGCCACATATCCCCGGAAAGCTACGGCGATTCTGCTTCCAGCCGCAGCATTTCCAGTGTTCACTGATTGCGTCACGGTGACGCGGAAGGGGGCGAGGGTGAGCAGTGCCATAGACCTCCATGTTAATGGAGGGGCCTCTGCTTTCCAGCCCTCACAGTCGGTGTCATGAATGACACCGGCTGTGTGGAGAGGGGAGGAGGGAGGACATGGCAGGCAGTGTACCTTGTACACTGCTGCCATTGCCTGTACCGCACTGTTAAAAACGGCGCGCTACAGGCGGTGCGCTAGGGAGGTTAAAGAAACCCATACATGGCTCGATTCGAAAAGGAAATCAACATTTTGGTAAACCCTGTTCGATTTACTTACAGAGAGACGCAGAAGTGCTGTTCATCGATTCCTCATTCAATCAAAGCGTGAGCGCTTTAACAGCTGCTTGATCACATGGCCGTCGACCCGTGTATGCCCAGCATTACACATATAAGCATGGCAGTCTTACTGAGAATGCTGATAACATATGACTATGCATAGAACATATTGCAAGGACATGGTGGATTCGGATTTGAGGATATTGGTCCAGATAAAGGTTTAGGGCAGAACCCTAGTTTAGTTGACAAATCATACTCAAGTTTTTAAAATTCAGATACCCTTTAGGCCTCTGGTATAGTAAAACAAGGCCCATCAAATACATTTTTGTATTGTAGGAATGAAATGTGTTACCAGACATGAGCAATCCTGTCCTCCCCATAGAATGTACCAGTCTTAGACCATGTCTGTGTAGGGGGGTGCCCTGCTGTGATGCACAGCCTGCAGTGTTGGAGGAGTCCACTAGAGGGAGCTCCAGGCCTGAACTGATAAAAGGTGAGCAGGCATTTTCAGAGAGAAGCTACAGGGAGGCTTGCTCTTTGATGAGGGGAGTGTGAAACCCCGGCCCAGCGAGGAGGGAGACCGGAGCGCGCAGGTGGCTCAGAACAACCTGTGTCCTCGCCCTTATCCCCAGCTTTGGGTCTACCCGAGTGTACTGGTGGCCCGGTTCCTGGATACGTCAGACGGGCCGACGCTCCAACTCAAGGAGGAGGAGGCTGATCGTATAGCTGGGTGCTGAGCGCGAGACTCCCCGTTAGAGACTGTTCCTGATTGAGGCCTACAGCTGTTTACCGTTATCTGTTATACACCGTTTAAAGATAAGTAAAGTTTTTGTTAAAGACTAAAGCCTCTGAATCGTTCCATACAATTTCTGCACAATCAGATTTTGTTCTACCATGTATGTACCACTATGTATTCTATCAGGGAGGCAACTATACTACACAGTTGTTGGTAAATCGAATGGAGATTGTATCGATCGATCTTAAGGTGTATGGGGGGCTTTACGCTGGTTTGTTTTCCCCCTGAGTATGCTCTCTTACATCTCCACTACATTTTGTGATCCGTCGGGACCTCTACTCTAAGCGCAGTGCTTGGCAGAGGTTCAGACGGATCGCATACACTTAATCTGGCCGGCGGATGCTCTGTTCAGACATCTCCTGATGCAGGGGTTAACATAATCGACTACATTAACCCCTGCATCGGCAGAACAGCTCAGCGCCGTGGGAACACAGCATCCACCAAGCAGGTAAAGTGTATGTGCTCTGTCGGAACCCCCCATCTGCGCTTAGCGTAGGGGTCCCTTCGGATGTGGAGACATAGCTGTAGGGCACAATGTCGGCCACCTATCCCAGATCCAGCTACAGTTGTATGATCTTATGAAATATATTTATTCTTTACGTCCGTGCACTTTGTACATCATCTCCGCCGGTGTTTATAAAATAAGCCCTCGCCTATCCAGGGGAATGTAACCGTATCCCTACGCACAGAGTTCACTGCAGCAATTATATGCTTCAGTTCCCTGGAGAGGCTCCAACCAACGCTCGGAGGCAGGAAAGAAATCTGCAGAAAGGGAGTACGGTCCTATGCTTATGAAAAAAAAGAAATTTAATATATAGAGCTAAGGCCTCGGACACGCAGGTGTTCATAGCTGTGCCAGAGCCGGGCCTCAGTCACCGCAGGGGAAACGGAGCTCTGAGCACTCCTGACAAAGGCGGCATTGATGGCAAACTGAAATCCCCACTGAACTCCAGTGAATAAACCAGGAAACCATGCTAAATAGGTTGCGGAACTGTCAGGTGGCTGTCAGGTTACTCCCAAGATTCCAAAGTGTAATTTTGAATCAGAAAAAATAATAATAAGCTAGGAATAGCTAAATACAAAGTTTAGCACATGCTAACATTAAATGTGTTAAGGAAGCAGGTTAAATACATACGAGGCAGACGTTATTCCGACACCTGGGAGGGGGGGGGGGTACCTCGTGTCATGGTGCCAAGTGTGTAAAGGACCCCATACACCTTACAATCTTACCATACAATTTCTGTACAATCAACTTTTGTTCTACAAAAACCATGTAATATGAGGAGCTTTCTAATCCTTCCAATTACCATGTAATCTATCAGGGAGGATCTGACACTACGTAGCAGTGATATATACCTTCCAATCACTATGTATTCTATCAGGGAGGACCCGGCACTACATAGCAGTGATATATGCCTACCAATCACTATGTATTCTATCAGGGAGGACCCGGAACTACATAACCCTGATATATATCTTCCAATCACTATGTATTCTATCAGGGATCCTGCACTACATAGCAGTGATATATACCTTTCAATCACTATGTATTCTATCAGGGAGGACCCAGCACTACATAGCAGTGATATATATCTCCCAATCACTATGTATTCTATCAGGAAGGGCCCGGCACTACATAGCAGTGATATATACCTTCCAATCACTATGTATTCTATCAGGGATCCTGCACTACATAGCAGTGATATATACCTTCCAATCACTATGTATTCTATCAGGGAGGACCTGGCACTACATTGCAGTAATATATACCTTCCAATCACTATGTATTCTATCAGGGAGGACCCGGCACTACATAGCAGAGATATATACCTTCCAATCACTATGTTTTCTATCAGGGAGGACACAGCACTACATAGCAGTGATATATACCTTCCAATCACTATGTATTATATCAGGGAGGACCCAGCCCTACATAGCAGTGATATATACCTTCCAATCACTATGTATTATATCAGGGAGGACCCGGCACTACATAGCAGAGATATATACCTTCCAATCACTATGTATTCTATCAGGGAGGTCACTTTACTACATAGTTGTGGGTAGATCTAATGGAAATTGTATGAAGTGATATAAAGGTGTATAGGGGGCTTAAGAATAGTGCATTGGGTGCCATTACAAAGGCAATGATGAATGAAGGTGTACGAAGAAATAAATACCCTGATCGGCTATAACCGGAAAATATTGATTATCAATTTACAATGGTACCTGTCACGGAGTGATGATTTATTGGGCAACATATAATCAAGTAAAGCAAGATAAATGGCCAATCGGAAGGCTCTATGTGACCTCATCATGGGCCAACCTGTGGTGCCTAAATGGGGATTGCCCATCCTGACCCCAGAATCGTTGCCAACAAATGGAAATTTAACATCAGAACTAGGCTATGGACCATGGTGACCTGGTCTGATAAGTTCTGTTTTCCTGGGTATTATGTGACTAGCTCGAAAAATTCAATTTCAGAACATTACGCACTTAAAATTCACTGGAATACTGGACAGGATTGCTGCTAACATCATGGTGCCAGATACCAAAGGATACCTTCAGAGGTCTTGGATCCTTCACAATATTGGGTAGGTGGTGACAAGTGTAGTGGAGAGTGGACTCTCCAAGAGAGCGGAGGTCTCTCTAAGACAGCGCCCCAGCAGGCAAAGGGACAAGCAGTGGACATTAGAGTAGAATACCTAGATCAGTTCCAGGATCAAAAAAGCACAGCAGGACCAGCCTGTGTATTTCTCCCCTGAAGGGACACTTACTGGATACTCTGTGCCGGCGTGTGTGCAGCTGTTGAGCATAATAGCATGCGCCCCATTCTACAGCCCTCCGGCCTGCCAGCTGCTTCTGGATAGTGCTGTCATCAGGGTGAGGTAGAACCAGCTCCCGCTCTACTGAGCTGCACCTGACTGTTCAAGGCCTTACTGCACCTTTGCCCTTGGAGTGCCTCTGCCCATATACCTATACCCGGTCCCTACCTATAGCAACTGGAGACCTTATTGCCACTCATGGCCCTACCGGTGGTGAAGTGCTGCCAGTAAGGAGCTACTACTGTGAACCTGATCCAGGGGGTACTGAGCCATTTTGTATACATAAACACACCTCCTTCCTACCAATAATGACAGAGACCATGATATACTCTTTGGAAAAGTTTTATATTTAATTTGATGTGCAAATGTATATATAAACATGGCCACAGCCTATATACAATCTCAAAACAGTTGAAGGGGGGTTCCCCCAACAGTACCACCAACTTTTTCCGAGTTCCTTCCACCAACCGTACCAGCCACCAGCCCTTTAATACCAGCTCGGTGGGTACCTTGTAGAATGACTTTAAACACCATAACATAACTGGGGCTTAAGCCCCGCCTTAGAAAACATTTTCACCAGTGTTTGTGACTGGCCTTCTTACACCGACACGTCACAAGAAGCCTTCAATGTCCGATTTCCTCTTGGGGCATGCTGTGACAAAATAAACAAAACAGGTTAACCTTCTGAGCGTCTAGCCCGAGTTAACTCAGGCTGAGTTTCATGCATCATGAAACTCAGCCCCAGTTAACTAGAGCCGCGCTCTAGGTATCGCCGTCTGCTTACAGCGGTCGGGAGCACCGGCATGTATGCCGATGCTTCCGGGTCCGCCCCCAATCGCGTCACCAGTGACGCGAAGGGGGCGAGGGTAGGCGGCACCATAGACCTCCGTCAAACTGGAGGGGCGTCGCTTTTCATCAGCATAAGTCCGGCGTCTCCAGGGACGCCGGGCTTATGTTAATGACCTCCAGCTGAGCAGGCAATCACGGCGGAGCATATTGTGCTCCGCTGCGATTGCCCGTGGCACGGTTATGAAAAAACCGTGCCACGTGGCAAACGCTCAGAGGGTTAAAGAACACATAATACCGCAAACACCCAGTACAACCAATCAGGGAGGGAGGGTTAAAATCCCGATCCGAAAAGGATCTGCCCCTGCTGACCCTTTCTTATGAAACTTCCTGAACCTGCCCACCTAGAACGCTCCCCCATTCCCTAAGTGTTAGAAAAAGTTTAATTGAAGCATTAACAGCCGCCTCTGTCGCCTGGTTGATTCCTGTACACAACACTGTTAATCTTCTAGATGCACCAATATATTGGTGAAAGTCACATACTGCACATCGCTTTATAAACAGACAAACAAGAAGGAAGCGTACTATGTACGTTTCTGTAGAGTTTGGTAGCATGTAGGACACCTCCATGTGATCCATGGAAAACCACAGCAAATGGACCATATCCAATTAAAGAAGTGATCTTCACCTCAATTCCTCATTTACCCCACCTACTGCTTTGAATGTGCCACCTCTGCTCCACCATATTGGTGGGACTTTTGATGTCCCTGCTGCACTTTGTAGACCTCTTACTCTTTAAAGGGGTTGTAAACTTAAAAAAAATAAACAGTATACATTACTTATCTATGTGCAGTCTTCATCCAGGGACATTGACCCCTAAAGATAGAAAAGATGTGTAATGGAGTGGTTGGGGGATGATCTTAGTTGAGCCTGCCAAGGGTGGGACCCTGAGCTGTATGTGACACCAGGTGCAATATGACCTCTGCCTTCTTTGGAGGGCTTTTCTTCCCTATCCCCTATGGGCAGCCATCTTGGGTCTGGTGGGGGATAGGGGTACTGAAGCGTGGCATAGCTGGGAAGGCAGCACCTTACTTGGCAGGTGATCAGCGGCCTCCCCATTCTGCACAGATCCGTTGTGTATAGTCACAGTTTAATGGTATTGAATAAAGTAATGTCCACACACTAGTATGCTGCAAACTGGGGTCTCGCTTTACTGGTAGAACGAATATACACACACATGGCACTATCTCTGGTCCCAGACATAGGGTACCGACTTGGGCTAATCACACAGTTGCAAACAATCTATAACTTTAAGCCCCTACTAGACTCTTGTACGGACATATTTTAGGAAGTTACAGGCCTACAGCATAAAAATATTCCATTGAAGTCTATGGTGCGGTTTTGGTACAGATATCTAGACCTCAGCAGTGCGCTAGGGAGGTTAATCTTTATTAAAAAAAAATATCTAGAATTGAGGAAGTTTTTCCTTCTCATCATGATAACAATGAACCTTTTAATATGCAAACTAAATTACATTTTGCTTAACATTGAATCTTTAACAAGCAAAGTGTAATACTATTGTAGTGTCGTGGAGGGCATTTCTTGCTCCAAACGACCAGATTCTTTGAATGTTCAAGCACTTCACCAAACCCAAGCCTGGGAATGGGGCACACACTTTAGGAACTACTGTTGCAATAGAGATGGCTACCAGCTGCAGGGAGTATAATGGCTTCACGTCCCAGTGAGAGGGGGTCAGACACAGTCCCAGTGGTCAGGGCAATAGGGAATAGCGGGAAGGTGAGGGGGAGAAGGAAGGAATCCTGCGTCTGCCTATCTCAGCACCTACCGGTAGCCGCATCCATCCGCTTGGGCACGTTCGAGGGAAGGCGATCCTGGTCTAGGGGATGACCCTTTCGGTCACCATGGATGGGGGGTCTTTGGTCCCAGGCACTGCTATGGGACGGCCGGCGGGAGAACCCAGGATAAGGTAGGAGATCTGCTCCAAATCAGGTTGCGACACACTGGCTCTCGATGGTTCAGGAGCTAACCCAACTCTGGCTAAGGAGGGCCTAGGGAGGTATATATGTACCCTCTGCTTGGTGGAGGGCAGTAGCTATCTCCAGGCAGATATCAAAAGCTACAATGTAAGGCCAGAAAAAGAGCGGGAAAAATAGAAGCCAATAGTCATCCCTGCACCTGCTACTGAGGAATGCAAGGAGGACTTACACACAATTTTACACCGAATATGGTGACACAGGGCAGTATATACAGTACACAGATATATACACATATGTGGTGCAACCCTAGTCACTACACTATCACATCTGACATCAAATGTAAGATAAAAGACACATCTGTGCCATTCATTTCCTAAACATGTAATAAAATGAATTTTAAGGGTTAAATAGAGTGTATCTCCAACATAAACTTCTATATCTCCAAAAAAAAAGTCTATAAAAATATAATTTTTTTCAGACTGGAGTTGGCCTTTAAATTTCCATCGTTTCCATTGATCTTCCCAAGCTTTGAAGGGTTATTCCCAGAGATGTTTATTCCTGGAAATTATGGTTCTGTGGGATAGAAAAAAAAAAGTGTTTTTCATGTGGTATGTCTATAGCAAGCTGCAGCTACCGAGAGCTGACAAAGGAATACTCACATGAAATACACCCCTACTCTATTAATTGCCTCCGGGGCTTCGTATAAATTATACCTGTGTAAACAGTCTACACTTCTATACAGTCCGTACAGGAACTGGGCAGTTGCTTTTATCTCATTTTGAACTGGTCTGCATGAAACCGTAAATAAACCAGAACCATCACTTAGATCAGGCACAATAAGGCACTTGTACTTACTGTCAGTGTCAGAAACGGAGGCATATTCCAGAAGTTCCCCCAATCTAAGGAACCTGTTTCAGATCCCCAAAATGTAATGTCTGCTTTAATGACTAGATACAGTACATGTACGATGTAAAAATATCCTGAAATACTTTCATAGGTGATGTATGAGTGTAACAAGGATAGCAGGGGCACCCACCGCCACTAACAATGTGTGGGTCCAGAAGGGGTGCTTAAAGTGTATCTAAAGCTAGCTATCTCTGGTGGACCCTTGAATTACAATCGGCTTGACTTAAGACTTATCCTGGAAGTGCTTTCCAGGAGGACCTCACTTCCTGGTTGGGGATGAGATCGCTTCCTGCTTACAGATACAGGGGGGCTCAATAGGAACAATGGGACGCTCTGCTCGAAACACGTCCCATTGTTCCTATTGAGCCCCCCTGTATCTGTAAGCAGGAAGCGATCTCATCCCTAACCAGGAAGTGAGGTCCTCCTGGAAAGCACATGGCCCGAGAGATACACCCTTGTAAACCTCTCTCAATGTGAGTATCTCGTCTGTTGTTTTGTCTCATTTTGTTTCAATTTGTTTTATCTTATCCTATTCCACATTATTTAACCATTCGTTGTACTAGGTTTTGCGCCTCTGTCCTTGTTCTTATTTATCTTTATGTTATTTAAAGGTTATTTCCCCTATATCATCAATGGCTTTGAAGCACATAACCTTTGATGATGTACATGACACAAAATGTACATTACCATACTACAGTGTTCCTTGATGCTTGAAGTATAATTTAAAACATATATTGTTATTTAAAAAATGAAACATAATGTCTTCTAGCTCGGTCTGCTGTAATTCTTTTTCATAAAAAATACTTATACAAGTCAGTATAGATTGAAAATGTTATGTGCGGCCCTTTAGTGATACTGAGGGCCGCACTTGTGGCCCTCCATATCAACTCAGTTGCCCACCACTGCCATAGACAGTCAAACATTGATCGTTTGTACCGCCATACAGTGTTATAGATTCACAGACTATCAGTTATCATTACCACTTTCTGCCACAAAAGGGCGCCCAGAAACCAAATAACGACTTGTACATCTTGTGAAATATCGAATGAAAGTTACCAACATATCCGATCACTTCTCCATCGATTAAATGTTCTATTTCTAACAAGGGGTACAGGAACCGATTCCCATTCGACCTACACAAAATATTGATTGTGAGGTTGATCAAATGGAAATATCCATTGCTTGTATGATTAACATTTTAATTTCAACTTACAACCAAAAGATTTGACAACCAGAATTATGGTCAAGGCCAAAACATGTTTCTGCTTGATCGGTGTCATTCATGTGACGAGATGTGACTTAGAAGTACAGCATGTTACAATGGAACATCTTAACAAGATCTCCACAGAAAGCCTATGTTTTTCTGGAAGAGGACTCTCTTTCCCAACAATAACCACCTTCCATGTCATCCTCTCTTCCTGAAAGACAAAGATGCGCTTTATGAATTAGGTATATAATATTATGAAAATGTGAGGTAAGGGGAGGTTCAAAACCTATTATGAGTATTTTCATTATTTCTTATGTGAAAACTTGACTTGACTTACAACCAACCCTTAGGGGCCAATTAAGTTTGTAAGTTAAGGGTCCGCTGTATCTAGATTTGCATGATGCATTGAGGTGTTAATACCCATCTGGACTTTGTAGCTGTCTCTGTATTAGGAGATATATTTTTTTCTTTTGAGTGACCCCTATCACTAAGAATGAAAGTGTGGGTGCAACCAACATTTTGCCAGCAAAATAGAAATATTATTCTCAACTTGTATTTATATAGCACATGTTGCATATAGCTAACTGGCTCTCACAGGAGCTCACAATCTAATGTCCCTACCAAAGTTGTTTGCAACTTAAGGTAGCCATACATGGTTCGATATTGCCAAAAAATCATTGTGTTAACGTAAATCGAATGGGAATTAATTTTCCTGTCCACCTGGTGCGATCAACCAAATGTGATCGTTACTGAACAGAAAATCAGAAGTGACCGGACGTATGTTTTTGTATATTGTTCAGGTATCTGTCAGTTTTTCGACTCGTTTTTCAATTTGCATCCAACTGTACTATGGAGCATGCGCAACAAACTCAGGAAAGGAATCGATCGTTTTTGAATCAATCACACTGTGTGGTGGTACAAGTAAATGATGTTCGCCTATTAAAATTTGAATGGTGCAAAACTGTCGAATCGCAAAACAATTGACCCATGTATGGCTACCTTTATACGGTCTATATCAAACTAGTGTAGTCTTAAGACGTTTTTGTTTTATTGGGTACAGCCAATGAACCTTCCAGCGTCTCTTTGGAGTATGAGAGGGAATCGGATTTCCTGGAGGGAACAGGGAGAACCTTCAAAATCATGCAGATAGTGCCATGGTCAAGATTTAAACCTAAGACCCCAGTGCTGCATTGACGGAGTTTTAGTCAATCTTCCAATAGGGACATTGGACAACTATCTCCTTCTCACTGGGAGCATTTTAAAGATCAGAAAGTCAACTGAAACCCCTTCAGATTGGAACAAAAACATATAGGTATTTTGAATATTCCGAACTAGGTAGTTCAGACAGTTTTGGGAAAAATATCTGCTAAACCAGTTTACTTTAACAACAGAATCTCGGTGACGTTGGCGAATGCACCATTAGGCTTTTGTTAATTGATTTGTCCATCTTGCGCAATGGTAGGCTTTTGTATCTTGTGGCAATATTTTATCACAGTACAGATCATTTGTCATGCATCATGCCTCCTACTAAAATTTCTTCCATTGGTCACTAGACCTGTAACTGTAGATGGGTTATCCCCCAGTAGCATTGATTTATGCTTTTTCCATGTCCAGCTTAAGTTCCTTTCCAAAGTCTTGTCTGGACCCTGACGAAAAGAACGAGTCTAAAGCTAGCCATACACGTGTCGGATTCCATGGCCGATCGATCACCCATCCGATCGATTCCGGCGATCTCAGCGGGAATCGGAGCTCCGATCGATCGGCCAATTAAGTCCGTCCGATCACTGCATACCACCTTGTCCAACGGATTCCTGGACGATTCTGTGTCCGATCGCTTACTTCACAAATGGCAACTCCCCCTGATCCGTGCAGAATCGGATCAGAAAGAGCAACATGTTGGTTCTCTGTCGGATCCGATTCTGGGCCCCTGATCAATCGGACGCGATCGATCGGACAAGGTGGGCTGCACGTGATTCCGGCACGATCGTTTGGCGTGCACGCGCCCGGAATCGATCGTGCCGGAATCCGGTGGGAATCCGACACGTGTATGGGGGCCTTAAGAGATCAGATATCCCACATCCACTTCAACAATGTTGACAAGAAATCATAACCGTCTGCCTCTCCTACTGTATGTAATAAGCTTGATGAATAATGTGTTCATTCCCTACTGAGAAGTGTAGCACATCATTATGCAAAGCCTTCATTAGCACAATATGATACCAATATCTTTAAAAGTATATTTTATTGAGGAACACACATGTGGCAGTAACACAGTAAAGTGATTGGGTAAAACCAACAAATAATATTTGTTGAGAAATGAATATATAACATATGGAGAGTCAGTGAACTAGTGCGGGTTTAGAAAGTATTTTTTATGGCCCAGGTGCCCAACCTACGGCCCTATGGCCCCTCATTCCTCCAAAACCTAACTGTTAATGCATAGGGCATAGGAACTCACCTGTCCACTGACACGTTTTGGCCTGGTATCTTCTTAGGGGAAGAGGAGAAGAGGGACTTTCTCAGGCGCTGCCTGGGTTGTTCATTGCCTTTCTCAGCATACTCAGCCGGAGCAGTCTGGCAGACAAGTGAGTGCCTATGCTCCCACTATCACACCAATGAACGGAGGGTGATTGTATAATATATATTGTGGCACATAACCTCAGAATAGGGGCATGTAACCTTTAAGTCAGAGGTTATGTGCCCCATAGATATCATCAAAGGCTTTTAGGCACATATATTTTGATGATATACATGACACAAAATGTGCATTACCATACTACAGTGTTCCCTAATGCTTGAAGTGTCATTCAAGTTTTATTTAAAAACTAAAAATAATGTCTTCTAGCTCTGCGTGCTGTTATTTTTTCATTATAAAATGCTTATACAATTAGTATGGATTGAAAATGTTATGTGCAGCCCTTTAGTGATGACACTTGTTGCCCTCTGCCCACTACTGCTTTATGGACCAAACCTGTCCACCACTAGATCAATGGCCAATACTTTGTTTTTGATATCTCAATCATTATCTTTCAATGAGAAAGCCCATTCTTTAAAGCATTGAATAAACAGCAGGGATCGTTTCCTAACCACCACCACCCAATCTGAGCTATGATGCCACAGCTATAACAAAACCCTGTAAAAGTAGGTAGTGGCCCATCTGGTTGGTTAAGGGAGTATTTCCTGCTTTTTTATTCTGGTCAATGGGTGCACAGGGAATCCCAAATAAACGAAAAGGTGAAAAGTAAGGTGCCCATACACGTGTAGAGATGGGCTAGATCGAGGGCCGTTTTGAGCGTCGTGCGCGCTCATGGCCCATATCTAATGCGGCCAATCTTGTTTTGGAGCGGGACCAATCAATCCTGCTGGATGACGTTCAATGTCCATTGCTTTGGGTCTTTATCAAAAGCAGAAGTGCTGAGGCTAATGTCTCCTCTAACAGGACACAGCCTACAAGCTGTAATCAGCTCCCGCTCTTCGTCCTGTGAGAGCAGAGGGGGCTGGGAAGTTGTGTCTCTGTGTGGACTCTCCTGGCTGCAGCTCCCAGCCAGTGAGAGCGACACCGTGTGTGCTGGGTCCGCATCTAACAGGAATTGATGTGCAAAGTGGTGCATGCTGATTGCCATTCAATTGACCCACGATCTATCACAGCGTGGTGACTACCACGCTGTGATTGATCATGGGTCGATTGCACGGCACTCTACCTGTGTATGCCCAGCTTTACTCTTTCAACCTCCCATCCCCTTTGCCACATGTGGGGCTGATCTGCGTTCGGTTAATTGCCACGCTTACAAAAACACAGCAATAATGAGCCAATTTAAAATTTATGTACATGGTGCAAACACCTCAAAAACAATGGGCATGTATTGTAAACGTCCATTCACTCTCAATAGACACGTCCCACTTCATACACGCAAAGTGGCACATCATGGGCTACATCAAGGGCATGAGCCACCTGGGTATACAGACACGGCATAGTCCATAGAAAAGAACAGGCCTGCAACTTTAATAGTGTTGACAAGGCCTTGGAGTCTGATCTGAGGTCTGATATCCATAATAGAGATAAGATATGCAACATATCCCTCCTCAATCAAAAAAGGTGAGCTGACACCACATGTACAGTGCTGCTTGAAAGTATGTGAACCCTCCAGACATGGTCACTGTTTGTG
>CM070032.1:218503784-218514452 GCA_036250615.1 Ptychadena robeensis
AAAATTATTCCTCAAAAATACCACTTGCCTAATAATTCTGCACTCCCTGTATACCTGTAAACCCAGTGTTCCCCTAATAGTAACACCTGTGATCCAATAGTTCATGTAACCCCAGTGTTCATGTGATCATATGGTTCATGTAACCCCAGTGTTCATGTGATCATATGGTTCATGTAACCCCAGTATTCCTGTGATCATATGGTTCATGTAACCCCAGTGTTCATGTGATCATATGGTTCATGTAACCCCAGTGTTCCTGTGATCATATGGTTCATGTAACCCCAGTGTTCCTGTGATCATATGGTTCATGTAACCCCAGTGTTCCTGTGATCCATTAAAACCTGTAATCCCAGTGTTCCCCTAATAGTAACACCTGATAGTTCCTGTGATCCCAGTGTTCCTGTGATCCAATAGTTCATGTAACCCTTGTGATCATGTGCCCTACAAAAAACTTTAACCCCAGTGTTCTCCTAATAGTAACCCCTAATAGTTCATGTAACCCCAGTGTTCTTGTGATCCAATAGTCCCTAAAAACCCCAGTGTTCCTGTGATACAATAGTTCATGTAACCCCAGTGTTCCCATGACCCAAAAAACTGTAACCCCAGTGTTCCTGTAACAACACAAATGCATGTAACTCCAGGGTTCCTGCAACCTTGGTGTTCCTGTGATCCAATAATTCCTGTAAAGCTGGCCATACACCTTTAGATCTCTCTGTCAGATATCCTTTAGATCTACCAACAACTATGTAGTATAGGGTCTTCTGTAATTGAACACTGGTAGACTTGATTGTTAAGAAAGTCCCTTGTATTACATGGTTTTGGTCAAACAAAAGAAGATCTAAAGGAAATCTGACAGAGGAATCTAAAGGTATATGGGGGCCCTAACTCCAGTGTTCCTGTGACCCAATAATTCCTGTAACCCCAGTGTTCCTGTGACCCCTGTGTGCCCATGACCCAATAGTTCATGCAGTCGTAGTGATCCAATAATCCTTGTAACCTTGCAGCCAGTGTTCTATTTCAATTTGTATCAGCTATGATTGTATAGCAATGTATACATTGTGTATCATATTTTGCCACATTATAAATAACTGCAAAAAGGCTAATAAACGCCTGACAATGATGATCAGGTTACAGAGGGTTCACATGCTGGAAGACTGAAGAGCTGTACGTTGCGTGTAACCATGCTGAGCTCCCCTTCCTGTTTGGTCTGACACCGCCGATAATGACAGGCCTTTTCCATAGCCCGCTCCTTTCAAGTGACAGATGCTTTAGAAATTATCTGCTATTAGGCGCATATTTCTACCTCTGTGAATATATAAGGCGCCGCAGCTTGTAACTCCCAGAACAAATATTTACTATGATTATTGTTGGTGCATGTACAGGTGTCCTTGTGTCTGGGATGCTCTGAAATCTGATTATCAGGGTGGAGGCCCGCAGGCACTGTGCCGAAGGGGATTAAAGGGAAACTATTATGTGTTGTCAGTGAGACTATTATTGTAATGTTTACCTATCTACTTACTTGCTAGTATATTCGTCATCATATTTTTATATGTATATGTATGGGATGCCTCTGTTTACTATATTCATTATAGACAGTGCAGCCAGCATCCTTGTAGTGCAAGATTCTAGATAGAGCCATAGTACATTTGCAGAGACCTGCTGAAAAATGGGCATATACCATATTTTTTTGCTTTCTTTCTATTCAAAGTCAGGGGGGAAATGTCTAAAGGCCCCCATACACGTGTCGGATTCGCACCGGATTCCGGCACGATCGATTCCGGGCGCGTGCACGCCAAACGATCGTGCCGGAATCGCATGCAGCCCACCTGGTCCGATCGTTTGCGTCCGATTGATCAGGGGCTCAGAATCGGATCCAACGGAGAACCAACATGTTGGTCTTTCTCATGCGATTCTGTCAGGATCAGGGGGAGTTGCCATTTGTGAGGTGGACAATCGGACACGGAATCGTCCCGGAATCCGTTGGACAAGGTGGTATGCAGCGATGGATACTCTTAATTGGCCGATTGATCACACCTGCGATTCCCGGCAGGATCGCCGGAATCGATCGGATGATGAATCGATTGGACATGGAATCCGACACGTGTATGGCTAGCTTAACTTTTTGTGAGCATCCCAGGAGGTGGGGATTTGACCCCATCCCTCCAGCAAAACCAAAGGGTCCCTGCCAGGCAAGGGTGCAGGGCTGAAACTTTATCATGAATCTGTACACTAGCCATACCTATACTCTGAGTCCACTGACCAACCTATGGAGAGACACTTTGACAATCTGGCACTAACAACTTACTAGTAATCAGCTATTTTCAGGGGGGAGGAGTGTTAAGCTGGCCATACAACCTTCAGATCTCTCTGTCAGATATCCTTTAGATCTACCAACAACTATGTAGTGCCGGTTCCTCTGTGATTGAACACAGGTAGACTTGATGGTTTAGAAAGTCCCTCATATTACATAGTTTTGGTAAAACAAATGGAGATCTAAAGAAAATCTGACAGAAATCTGAAGGTGCTCATGGGTAAGTGCCAGATGGTAAAAACCTCTTCCCTACCCCTACTTCCCCCCTAACTCTCCTTCCTTCTCCCCCACCCCTTTCCCTTTTTCCCTCTTCCCCCTTCTTCCCCTGTTTTTTTTTCTTGCAGCACTAGCTGAAGCTTTGTATTCGTCTCACAACTACCTATTTATCTTTACCCTACCAGGCTGTTACCTATCTAAACAAGGGATTACGATTTATTGATTGACCCCCATATTGCAACAATGCTGATACACCTAGGATACACCCCCCGTGTGCACGAAGTGTAGTGTGCTGGAGGTGTTTCTCCTGTGGGAACTCAGGGCGTATACCGCTAATCTGGGACCACCTAACCATCTCTTATATTATATCCCACCAATAGACCAGAATACAATAAGGTACCCACCTTGATACCTTCTTTTCTCTTATGATATGATACATCATATACTCATACTGGTCTTTCATGCTCAGATACCCTGACGTACAACAAAACCCCCTGAAAAAGCATCATAAACGCGAAACGCGTCGAGGACGTTATACAGCTTTGGAATGGTTTGACACTTCAGACATATGAACTATGTACCTTTGTTTTTTTTATATATATATTGGTATTATGTATCCTCAGGACTTGGATCCTAATAAATGTGTGTCTACGAATATTATATACGCTTATTAAATGCTTTAAAAAAAATCCCTTCGCTGTCCAAGAACTCGATACAGGTTGAGTCGGTCAGAACTTTTTATATTTTCTGTTCTAGTATTTTGTTGGGATGTGGCATCTTCTAAATTGGGAGGAATACACACCTTACTCATGACTGATTGGTTAAAACGTGACTCTCAACAATTTGGTCACTGGGTTCAGAGCACTGCTAGTGTACAGATACATGTTAAGCTAGCCATACACGTTCGGATTCCATGGCCGCTCGATCACCTATCCGATCGATTCCGGCGATTCTGCCGGGAATCGCAGGTGTGATCAATCGGCCAATTAAGAGTATCCGATCGCTGCATACCACCTTGTCCAATGGATTCCGGGACGATTCCGTGTCCGATTGTCCACCTCACAAATGGCAACTCCCCCTGATCTGTGCAGAATCGGATCAAAAAGACCAACATGTTGGTTCTCTGTCGGATCCGATTCTGAGCCCCTGATCAATCGGATGTGATCGATCGGACAAGGTGGGCTGCACACAATTCCGGCGCGATCGTTTCGCGTGCACGCGCCTGGAATCGATCGGCCCGGAATCCGGCCGGAATCCGACCCGTGTATGGGGGCCTTAAAAGTTCCAGCCCTGCACATTGTGCTGGAACTAATCCCTGTCTTCTGGCACTGGCCTTTTGGCTTGGTTGGAGGAATAAAAAGTGAATATTGCATGGTCAAGCCCTGTCTACTTTGAGGTATATTCCCTATATATGTTATGGCTGAAGTCTGTTTTTTTTTTTTTAGTTGTTTCTCCACAACTATGGGGTACCTTATGGTTTGGTGCATACCTGTCAACTTTTCTGAATAAGGGAATAGAGATTCGACTAGCTGAATTTGTAAGCAGATTGCAAAGCCTCTGAAAATAGTATCATCAGCAAAACTGCTGGAGATGTAGTGAAGGGTTGTGGGAACATTTGAAAAACAAAAACTTTTGCTCTAGCACATGTAGTTTTTGCATAAATTAAGTTCAAAATCAACATCGAAATTTAGATTTTTGACTTGACTTTGAACTTAATTTATACAAAAACTATTTGTGTTAGAGCAATGCTTTTTTTTGTAGTGTACGCCAAACCCTTTTCTACATTTGCAGCAAGTTTGGTGGTGACACATCAACTCAAAATCTTCGAGATGGACGAATCTTTGCAAAACAAATTTGGCAGGAAGTGATGTCACTGACATCACTTCCTGCATGGGGACTGACTAAGCACTAGACTTGCAAGTTCCAAATACAGGAAGTGATGTCATGGACATCACTTTCGGTATCAGAAGGTTTACTGTTCCCTTCCTCTTATTAGATGGCTAACTTGGGAGGGAGGCGTTACTCTTCCTACCAGCTTTCCCCCCTTCTTGTGCGGATGATTTGCAGGGTCGGAAGTTAGAAGGGAAAGTAACGCCCCCTCCCTCATTAAAACGGTTTTAAACTAAAACGAAAAAAACACACATACATGAAATAGGCACATTACTTACCTGCCAGCAGTTCAGATCCTGAAAAAATTCCAACACAAAAACAAATAACACTTACTTACCTTCTTCATGTTTTCTCTGATGGTGGCAGCATGTTAATTAAGGGCAAGAGAAGCCACTTCCGGATCAATTGCTCTCTGGGCAGCTGGCAGCAACCTGCCCACGCTCGCCCCCACACTCCTACACAGAGACTCACTGTCTGTGTAGGAGTGGGGGGCGGTCGGTTGCATCCATGGAGCTGTCGGCTGAGTGAAGAGAGGCTTCTCTCTCCCCTCTTCATAAAGTCTCACAGATGTGACGCTGACGTCACATCTGGGTGACTGAGCAACAGGGGCTTATGGGAGAGAATTCCCAGTAACCCTTGCAGCTTGTTACGTCTTGCCTAGGCGAGATGTAACACAGTGGGAGGGTCTATCTCTTAAAAGACACCCCTCCTGCTGTCAGAAATAGTTTTTTTTTTAGTTGGAATCTCGAGGTCCCCTTTAACCTCCCTAGTGCACTGCTGAGGTCCAGATTTCTGTACCAAAAGCGCACCATAGACTCTAATGGATTTTTTTTATGTTGTAGGACTGTAACTTTCCAAAATATGTCCGTACAAGGGTCTGGTAGACATCCTGAATAGGGTAATGTTTGAAACACACAATTATTATAAAAAAGTACATAAACAATTGATAAAATGTATCATTTGAATGATAAAATCTCTTAAATACTTACTTGGTATGAAAGATTTAAAAACAGTGTGTATTCATATTTATGTTTGTTTATAATACCATTTTTATTACGATTGGAAATGTGTTTTGTTTTTTTGTTTTACTTTGAGTTCTATTGGATCCAATACAATTCCATTTACAATGCAATGCAATTACAATACAATACAATGGCACCCTCTGAAAGGGTTAACTTCAAAGAGCACATCTTGAAATGACACTGGGGTGTTTTTCCAGATGTGCTCTTTGAAGATAAACCCATTTGCATTTGAATGTCCCGCGCATTCGGAAAGTTGCATAAAAAACTTGACTTTCCCGGCCAAGAGGCCAGTTGACAGGTATGATTTGGTGCATCTTATAGTGCAAACAACATTCAAATAAATTTTTTTTTTAGACATGTAAAACATGAAACCAGTAAAGCAAAGTGCAGTATAGATTTGCGTTACGCCTTTGATGTCATTAAAATAAATGGCATTCATCTATGCTTGTATGTATGTCACAGCGACACATGATAATGAAACAAAGGACTCGGGTACGCAGAGCACGGCAGAGGTGAGATTATGTAAAGTCAGGTTCAGTTCAGGTTTGCTTTAAACTGCTGATGGATCTCTGAGAGTTTCTTACAACCACAATAATATCTTGTGTGCGTCACGCCAGGTTTCAGAGAGAGATTAATGCTTTGTTTTTTTTACTTTTGTTAGATGTCACTAGCGCCTCCTTCAATATTTCTTTTAAATGCTGACTGTTGAATTTCTTAAATGACTCATACAGACACATGATACAGAAAATAATCCTTAAATCACTATATCGTGAGTAAAAGAAAAATCTTTTTTCAATTCGTTTTATTCTGGTCATGTGACTCATATGCTTCTATTTTAATTTCAAGCACATGGTGTGTTGGAGGACCAACTTATTATCGTATAGTAAGTATAAAATTGCCTGTGCCATCACTGCTGTGTTGAGTATTGGAGAAGGTGCAGTCATGTGACCTCAGTGACACCCCCCCCCCCAAAAAAAAAAGTAGGAATGCAACAGTACAGCTCAGAAATGTACAAATTATTCTAAATAACTGCAGATGGTAACAGATAATGTTAAATGGGAGAATGACCTTCCACAATATACTATGGAGTTACAGACTTTTTATAGCTGAACCCAGGGAATAAAAAAACATAACTAGCCTATATAAATGTAGCTCAGACACGTCCTTGTAGTGATACAGTTGTAAGAAAAAAGTATATGAACCCTTTGGGATTACATGGAGTATTTGCATGAATTGGTCAAAAAATTTGCTCTGATCTTCATCTTATGCTGGCCATACACATGCCGATAAATGGCCTGATTTTAATCTGACCGACGGGCGTGCGCGCTCTCGCCGTCGGTCAGGTTAAAATCCGGCCGTTTATCGGCATGTCCCCACATGGGGCGACAGATCCCTGTCGCCCCACTTCTCGGCTGGCCAGAGATCCGGCATGTTGGAAAATCTGAGCCGATGGGAGCCGATGCCATAAGCTACAATGAAGCGGCTGCTTCATTGTAGCTTATGGCCGGCACACAAAGGGTGCCCAGCCGACTGAAGGAGCACCAGAATGCAATGGGATTGTAAATGTGATGACGTCATCACGTTTACAATCCCGGAAGAAATCGGGGCAGATGTCGGTGATGGTCGCCGCGTGTATGCCTGGCATTAGTCACACCAATAGACACAGACTGCTTAAAATAATACTACACAAATATTATATGTTTTTATTGAACATAACATGTAAGCATTCACAGTGCAGGGTGGAAAACGTATGTGAACCTTTGGACTTAATAACCGGTTGACCCTCCTTTGGCAGCAATAACCTCAACCAAACGTTTCCTGTAGTTGCAGATCAGACCTGTACAAGGATCTGGAGTAATTTTGGATCACTCCTCTTCACAAAACTGTTTCAGTGTAGCAATATTTTTGGGATGTCTGGTGTAAATCACTCTCTAAAGGTCATGCCACAGCATTTCAATCGGGTTGAGGTCTGACTGGGCCACTCCAGAAGGCGTATTTTGTTCTGTTGAAGCCATTCTTTGTTAAATGACTTGTATGCTTTGGGTCATTGTCCTGTTGCATCAACCATCCTCTGCGGAGTTACAGTTGGCGGACAGATGGCCTTATGTTTTTCTTGATAAACTCTGGAACTAATTTTTCCATCAATGTTACTGTTTGTGCCCCAAATCAGTGCCAGAGAGTCCACAGATGCAAATATCAACCCTACCATACAAAGAAGAAATCATATTTGATAATGAACCAAAAATCACAGCTGGTCCCATGTAAGATAGATGGTCCTGAATATACCTCACTATGACCACCGACTTTCATAGCATTCTTTTTGTTAGGACCAATGACTACTTCATGGGCTTGTGTCCATACATTTTAACACAAACAAGTTGTGGCAACACCAATAAGAGAATGCTCCATGATTGAAATAACTGATTTCCAATGAATGGAAGAGGAGGGACAGGGATGGTCAGGCTGTGGGGGAAAGGGTTTGATGATACTTAAGGCTGCCATACACACCCCGACGGGTGCAGACCTATTCCGATATGCACCGGAATGCATGGAGCTGTCGCCCCATGTGGGCACATGCCGATAAGCGGACGATTTTTCCGCTGACTGACGGCGCGAGCGCGCACGCCCGTCGGTCAGGTGAAAAATCGGCCGCTGTGTATGCCAGGCATAAGTTCATTATTAACAGACAGAAAATGAAGTGGGCTCTCGACGTGCTGAAGCTGCACAATGTTCGAGTCTGACTTTAAAATAAGAGAATGTAAGTTCAGTTGAGGAGAGATACCTGTACAACTGTGCAAGACGTAAGGTAACTTTTTATTAATTCAATGTTTATTGATTTTCCAAAGTAAATATATCAAGAAACTGTGAAAAAAGACTAGAATAGAGATGCGGAGGCAATGAAGACGGAGGAGGAATATTACAGAGCATACAGATAACCTGTGGATAAAATGTTTATAAGAATCTGATTTAAGCCCCCCATACACATTCCAATTTTTCTCCCAACCGATTTTTCGTCCGATGGGGTCACCCGATTTTTACTTAAAATGTTATGGTCGATCGGTCGTCTGGCATGAAAAATCGGAATTCGAATTATCACCGATCGATAGGCCCGACACTATTTTATTAACAGCAGATCGACCAAAATTGACAGATAGGCCCGAAGCAGTCCCAACCGATTTTTCGGCCGATTTTGAGAAATACGTACATAATTCTGCATCCGATTTTTCTCCCGATTGATCACCCCCACTGACCACACTGGTCGATCGGGCAAAAGTTGTGAAAAATCGGAGAGTATTCAGGTAGTTGATGAGTCAGTTCAGTCCACGTTTGCTCCAAAGAGGTCAGTAAACTTTCAGGGAAAATAAAATGAAAAGGTCTGGAAGCTTTCAACTGGGTAGCTAGAGAATCTTGTGGGCAACACCCCAAAGAAGAGAAGGAAGAAAGCAACACAGGGGATAAAAATATCTGAGAAGATTGTGTTCAGCGTCATGATTAAAATGCAACTGGAACTGATAAGGCTTGTTTCCACTAGGGCTTTGTGGCATGGTGTCTGCGGGAGAACGCTAGCACCCAGTAAGCTCACACAGTCTCCAACGTTTCAAACCACGGGCTCGGACCTGCATGCAGGATTTGGGGGGGGATGTGCGGCAAGATGTCCTGTCCCACCCCCTGGCACTTCCTGCCTGATCGCACCCATAGACAGTGGCGGTTGAAGACTCCATGGATGGAGACGCGATTTTTAACAGCGTCCATTCACCTCTATGGCCTTGATTGGGGGAGATCGACCACGCCCTTCCCTCGGCGGTCCGCGATCCTAAAAACACGGATACAGATCGCGGACTCACCGATTCTGAGCCTGATGGCGGTCAATACTGGCTGTGGAATTTATCACATTTAAATTAATGGGCACGATCGGCCGCGATCACCACACCGCGGTCTAGTGGAGAGGGGGCTGTTAATGCTTAAACTAAAACTTTATTTAACAATTTATTTTTAAGGCCTGTCAAGGGTCTCACTATAACCAAACTGGCAAACAGGCAGTTGAAATCAAAATCATTCTCAGCAGTTAGTCCAAAGTAAATAGTCCAACAGGAAGTAGCTCCCACCGCAAGGGGAGGAAGTATGGGCAGCAGGCTCATTACCCCAGGGGCCACAAGAGTAAGCACAGCAGATGTCAGAGTTTTCTGGGTAGGTGTACGGTGGCCTGGAGTAGCGTGCACACTAGCAGTGGCTCCACAGCAGTGTTTGCGTGGCCCAGGGATAGGGGCAAAACGTCCACCCCACCAGAGCCATAGCACTGGTACCCGGCGGGAACTGCAGCGGGGCACCTCCCCGCATGTCAGTGGTGTAGGAGAGTGGCACATGCTATTAGGCTCTCTGGCTGCACACATGCCGGGTGAAGCTGTAAAGACGAACAGGACTCATCCTTTTATCCTCTCCCGGCCCAAAGCATCATGGTCCAGTTTCTTAAAGGGACCCCTACTCCTGTCTAGCAACCACTACAGAACTGATGGCTGACATGGAAAGTGAAAACATATCCTGGCCTCTGTCTAAAGCCCCCCATAGACAGACAGACTCCTCCATGCAACTTCTGTACAACCAAATTTTCTTCTACCAAAACCATGTAATAGGAGGACCTTTCTACACCTTCCAATCACTATGTATTCTATCAGGGAGGTCACTATACTACATAGTTGTTGGTAAGTCTCATGAAAGTTGTATGGAGGAGTCTGCCTGTCTATGGGGGGCTTAAAGTTCTTATGTTCCTGTGAAAGATTTCCCTTTCAGCTCCCTATCATTTTTCAGTTTTATCTTCTGCACAATAAAGGGGAATCTCCTTTATAGTGAAAAAGAGAAAATATGTTAGAAACATCTTTTTATAATATAATCTTCACCAGACTAGTAATGGACAATGTAGAAGCTTTTAAATGGCCATAGGAACTTCCAAACACAAATAAAAATTTTTCCTCTCTACCTTGTATCCCCTATAATCTATTCTACGAGGGCCCTGTTTTCTTGTTAAACATGAAATAGTCACCTATATACCCCAAAGAGGTCCATACATATGTTTGGTTGCCAATTGATTCAGGGTCATAGAGCTGTCCATGATAACGGGCCCTTAACCTCCCTAGCACACTGCTGAGGTACAGATCTCTGTACCAAAAGCGCACTATAGACTTTAATGGAAAAAAGTTTTTTACATTGAAGGGCTGTCATTTCCCAAAGTAT
>CM070032.1:218578142-218595269 GCA_036250615.1 Ptychadena robeensis
AAGAAAAGTTGGTTGTACAGAAATTGCACGGTAATTGTATGTGGTGTATGGGGGGCTTAAAGAGGTTAAGAATTGAAATGGCAATTCTAAATGCGATCATACTGTGCATGCGCAACATAGCACAATGGTAAATCGATTGTGTTTAACACTGTGTGGTAGAACAATGTGATCATTGTGGCTAGCGCTTGATCATAAAATTGCACACTACAATCGAATCTAAGATCGATTGTACAAAAGTCGACCCATGTATGGCTAGCTTTAACCTTTTAAGAGAAAACTTTGTTTACAGTACACAGTGCTTCAGAAGCTGAAAATCTACCGCTGTTAGCATTTAGGTCTAAAGCTGGGCATACACCTTTAGATCTCTCTGTCAGATATCCTTTATATCTACCAACAACTATGTAGTGCAGGGTCCTCTGTGATTGAACACAGGGAGACTTGATGGTTTAAAAAGTCCCTCATATTACATGGTTTTGGTAAAACAAAAGAAGATCTAAAGGAAATCTGACAGAGAAAGGTGTATGGGGGCCCTAAGCATTCTGAATGATCCTGAGCACTCTGTAGTTTCTATAGAAGATGTCTGTGGTCAGCGCAGGCATGTTGTCACCTCTGCCGCGTCGCGTCTCACCTTCAGGTGTAGATGGCGTACTTATGTCTGCGGAGTGTTTGTATGGTGGATGGGGCTAGCTCAAACCTGTCTACGGTGGTGAAGTTCACATTTCCAAGAACTGTAGCTGCGCTGAAGCTGCTCTTATGGATTCCAGTTCTACGAAGTGCAAAGTAAACTCATCCAGCAGTGTAAATAAATGGCACCAATTACAATGCGGCATCTATACTCACAAGGAGAATACAAATATCTACGATATATCATGCTTTTATGTCTAAAGCCCCCCATACACCTTCAGATTCCTCCATACAATTTCCATCAGATCTACCAACAACTATGTAGTAAAGTGACCTCCCTGATAGAATACATAGTGAGTGGAAGGTATATGTCACTGCTATGTAGTGCTGGGTCCTCCCTGATAGAATACATAGTGATTGGAAGGTGTAGAAAGATCCTCATATTACATGGTTTTGGTAGAAGAAAAGTTGGTTGTACAGAAATTGCATGGTAATTGTATGTGGTGTATGGGGGGCTTAAGACCAAGGTTGGAAGTCTTGGAAGTCAATAGTAAAATGTGCCTTCAAAGTAGACATGTCATTGCTGTCCCTTGGATGACTTGGACCTTCTACCAGAGATTTGGTTCTGATGGATGAGTGTTTAGCAATATTTAGGACACATGTCCCATGGCCGGATGTACGTATTCTTTAGACACCACTTGTCTCTGCGGCTCAGATGAACAGGGAGGTGATTGTCAGGCTGTTTACGCTCTGACTCCCTTTTACCTAATGGAATGAAGCACTAATGCCGGTGATGTCATCATCCCGAAGATGTGTCAGAAACGTAATGAGAAGCTGTACAAATAGATGGCGAGTGTTGCCGCATGTTTCCTTCACATGTAATTGCCATCGGGTGACCTCCATTGTACAATGGCTTCAGCATTCCAAAGGAGTGAGATGTTCTGGGATGGGAGCCATCGCTAGTGACAGTATGACCGCAGTCTATAATCAGCTTTGCCACCCTCATGTATGAATTCTGGGCATGGCTGAGTGAAAAATGGAACCTTGGCTCAAGAGAAATGTTTAATTCCTAGGATTGCTCTACAGAGACCGCTAGGAAATGTAAAGTGAAGGTGGTACCCAGATTATTTCAGGAGTTTAACCTTAAAAACCACATCATCATTGGGGCTAGCTTGATATATTTGAATATCTCCACATATCTCCTGATGAAGCATTGACTATCATATCGTGCGTGAAACATGTTGAGATGGAGTAATCCATAGTCATTGTCAGTGTAAATATATTGCTGTAATGGATAACATCATGACATTTTGATTGTTTGATTGTAACATATTCTATAATTTATTGTAAATTTATTAAAACCTATTGTGAAATCTAAAATACTTCTCAGGTAATGCCTATAAAGTCCCTTTATCCCTGATTGATTTTTTCCAATGAGGGAGACATACTTCTCTTTTGTTCTAAAAGCTAGCTTGATATATGTCTAGGGCAGTGGTGGGCAACTGAGTTGATATGTAGGGTCACAAGTGCGGCCCTCTGCATCACTACAGGGCCGCACATAACATCGATCCAGACCCCCCCCTTGTCGGCATATCTCAGGCGGTGGACCAGATCCCGACAGGCAGTCAAAACCCGCATGCGGCTCCCGGGCCTCAGGTTGGGCACCTAGGGTCTAGGGGTTAAGTAGTGTTTGTAAATACCGCCTCTGTCAGTCCCTGGCACATGCCACCTCCATGTGACAGGCATTGTAGCTGGTAGTTGCAGCCTTTGATAAGACTGAGCCAATAGCCCTGCATCATGCATCAAAGGGCCACCTGGTAGAGTTTGCCTTTGGGGCATGGTATCATCACCAAACTTGCTGGAGATGTAAAAAATGGCCCAGGGTATACTACACAAGAGAAAGTATTGCTGTAACACTAATAGTTTTTTTTATATTTTAAAATGTCTACATGACTTTGAACATAATTTGTGCAAAAACATACATATGCTAGAGCAATACTTTCTTTCCAATGCTACCACAACACTTCACTACATCTCCAGCAATTTTGGTGATTATACTATGCTCAGGAGCTGTGCAATCAACTCAGCTAGATGAAAAATGTGATGATACTCACACGCATCCAATAAAGAACTTCAAGGTGATGCACTGACTCCCACACATACATGCTGACGCGTTTCGGGGGTTATATCTTCTTCCTCAGGGACTCTACACATGGTTTTCCCCTCTCTTACTGTAATAACCTGTTATACCCTATCACAGAGTATATAACCAGGATGTAGAGTGGTGCGAGCTTTCTTCATGGACTCCTATATTAATTATGATTTTTTTCTTCTCACAGGTCATCGCACAATGAGCTAGAAAAGCACAGGTAAGCGTCACATTCTTATTTTAACTCAAATTCCTTTTTTTTTTTACTTCTACTTACATTGGACCAAGCCAGTGGTTCCCAAACTTTCCCTGCATGGCCCCCTTTTCTAAATAAGAACATTACCGAGCCCCACCCCCCACCATTCAAACTACACAGGTTTAGATTGAAAGGCACACTAGCTGCTAGGTGTTGCAGAAATATTTATCATTCTCATAGAAGTACATTCTACATGCATTTTATTTGCTGTCTGCAGCTTCTTCCCCCATGGTTGTTTTCCTGCTTCTCCCTCCCACAGGCTTCTGATTGGCTGGTAGTGGTGGGTGGTGGTGGAGTGTATTGCGCACCCGCAGAGGGAGAAGAATTCTGACAGCAGGGAAAGCCAATAGGCAGCCGACTTCTGCTCTCTCACTGGCCGACAGTGCCATTCTCACACAGAGGGCTCCCAGTGCCACCTTGACTTACCCCCTAGCTGCGCCCCCTTAGAATACTTTCGCGCCCCCCCCCCCCTAGTGGTCCTGTCCCCCAGTTTGGGAACAACTGGTCTACTTGCCTTTTAAATATTCATCCTAATCCTGGGTACCTACCTATTTAGTCAATGACCAATGACCCAGAATGCTGCCAGTAAAGTCTAAAATATAATACCTTCAACACATTTGCCAGGCTAATGACTGACTAGGTAGGAAATCCAGTATAAGGTGGACATGTCTGGATCCTTCGGAATGGTGACATGATTTGCATTGCCCTGTCCCGGTCATAAAATAATACAAATATGCTCTTATTGTTGGGATATATACGAGGACATGGGACATGTATATGTCTTCTCAACTGTTCTAAGAAAGGTTGCTCATAGGGGGTTCTTGAGTGTTATTTACCTTCAGCCCCTACACTATAAATATTAGCTTGCTAATAATGTGATTATTATAACAATCTATTTACATATACATGATGTAGTACCATATTTCTTGGACCATAAGATGCACTTAGGGTGCATCTTAAGGTCCGAAGGTGTGGTAAAAGAATATATTTTGGGCTCTCATGGGTTAGTTCCTCTTGATTGGCCGGCCAGGACTATGTGATGCCACACAGTGCACTGAAAGGCAGGCAAGGAGCCCATCATGGCAGGAGAGACACAGATAGTCAGGGCAGTTCATACTTACATTATTGGTACAGCGTAACCTGGCTGTCAGTTGTAGAGGGGAAAGATGCATGCAGCGTCGCCCTCTGCCCCCGCTCTGTGTGCTGACGGCAAGTATTCACTGAGGGCATCTTGTGGCTGAAGTTGATATTGCACTTTTCCCCGATTGAGACTGCTCAAACACTTCAAATATTTTATTCTTGTTTTCTTGGTCTAAAAACTGGGTGTGTCTTATTTCAGGTGTGTTTTATGGTCTGAAAAATATGCTACTTTATAGAGTCCATAGTCATGTCACTAAAGGTGCCCATACACGGCACGACGGGAGCTCGACAGATGACCGTTAGAGCACAGCACCTAAAGTGGTGCGCATTGATTCCTGTCCAATTGATAGGCGTCTGAGCATGGTGACGTGCTCAGGCACTCATCGATTGGACTGTAATCAAGGCGCACCAATTTAGGTGCCCGATTCCCAGTCAATCCTTTGGATGGGAAACCCGGTCAGGATTTACAGACCTGTCCATTATATGTTCAACAGACCTGTCTTTAAGCGAGATCGTTTGATCTTGCTCGAAGACAAGGGTGGGCGCTAGAAAGATGCCCGCGAATGCGCACAGTGTGATGTCAATGCTTGAAGTGGCAATCTAACGCATATCTATGCGTGTATGGGGACCTTTACTGTCCCAAAGTGGATCTCACAATCTAATGTTTCTACCATGGAACACTTTCTTGTCTCACTAACCTAGTCTTCGACCTCTAGTATGTTTTTGGGGTGTGCCTGGACAAAAGCCCAACATGGGTTGAGCATACAAACAATGTGGAGAACATGGCCGATATTCAAACATGGGACCCTGGTTCTACAAGGTCAATGCCCCCCCCACCCCCCTCAGTTCCATTGTCATCTTTCATGTTGCCTCTGAAATCTCCTGAGACTTCTACTAAATAAAAGACAGAGATTGCCAACATAATTTGTAAAGGTCCCCACACATGTAATGAGTTTGGACCGACAGATGAGGTGAGCTCTCCATCGCTCGCAGCATCGGCGGGCACCCTTTGTGTGCCGGCCGTTAGTTCCCTATTGAAACTAATGGCATCGGCCAAAGATTTACGGACATGTCCGTTCTCTGGCCGACAAGCTTTGGGGCCACAGGGATCTGTTACCCTACAGGGCGATTTTGCTGACTGCCACTTGTTGCGTGTGTGGTAACCTTCACCAGCCAGGCACCAGATAATGTTCCTTACAGAGCCGAGTTGACAATGCAGGATACACTGCCATATATCCCTGCATAGTGTTCTTTATTGAGCTGAGGGATATAAATCACTGAACAGTGTGAAGTTCCTGCAGAAGAATGTGAGACATCATCTGTGCGCAGACGTCTTTGTTACAGCCTTCGCACTGCGTGTTCCGTGACAAGGAGTTCCCATGATATAAGACACACGGACCCCGAGTGCCTCCTGCTTCCAGATCTATTTCAGGTCCAAATGCTGCCATATTCTGTGTGACTCACTTGCCCTTTAGAGTGCACGTTGGCGCATTTGTCGTCAAAGAGCTTCATTGAATAAGTTCCATAAAGAGTGCAAGATCACTGAACGGCTCCCTCGCATGGAGAACCCAATGGTGTCACGTTCTGATCCGGCTCAAATGCTATGTATCATAATGGCTATATTCTTTACATGACTATTATCACAAAATGTATTCTGTTAAACACTTGTAATTACTAGAAGATTAACAACAAATGATTTTGTAAAGTCGATTCATCTGTCACTAAAGTCATGATCGAATCAATTAGTTGTGATGTCATCACACCGACATTACCTCCCTTTCCCTCCCCGCCAATACTAACAGAGATAGAACAAAAGCCGGAAACGTTCTCCCCTACTCAACCCGTATAGAGTCCTTGGACAGCGAGGGGACTTTTAAGGCTTTCATATGAATAATATATACGATTATTGAATGCCTTTAAAGTCCCCTCGCTGTCCAAGGACTCGATACAGGTGGATTTGGGCAAAACTTTTTGTGTTTTTTGTTCTATTATATTGTTGGTATGTGGCATCTTCAATATTGGGAGAAATACACACCTTACTAATGATTGATTGTTAATACTAACAGAGAGAGAGAGAAGGTCTTGTACTGACTGCCTATCAAAGAGACAGTGTGCAGAAAGAGAACGTCTGGTGTTGCCAGCCTATCAAAGGCAGAGACAGCGTGCACGCAGTTCAGGGCACGCTCAGAGAGGGAACGTCTGGTGCTGCCAGCCTATCAAAGGCAGAAAAAGCATGCATGCAGGTCAGCGCACACTCAGAGAGAGAAGGTATTGTGCTGACCACCAATCATAAGGAGGGACTGCATGCACACAGGTTAGTGCACACACAGAAAGAGAACGTCTTGTGCTTGATCATTCCACTATGTGGTCCCTTCCATGACATCAACCCATGAATACTGTGATCTACTGCTGCAGTATGGGCCCACCTCTAGCCCGTGTTGTTGTTGTCCATCATTATAATGATGTTACTCCCCAGGGGACTTCAAAATTCTACGAGGAGCCTTCCAATGGTCAGTCAGTTAAAGTTTTCATATCACCAGGGAGTGATGTGGACATCCAAAGAAGGACCCTTATACTCTATAGTGCCTTCCATGAAATCTAACAATAAATACTGTGATCTACTACTGCAGTATGGGCCCAACTCTAGCTAGTGTTGTTGCTGTTCCTCATCATGATTATACTATGCCCCTGGAGTCTTCAAAATTATATGAGTACCCTCCAATGGTGGCCAGTGGAAAGTATTCATGTAATTAGGGAATGACGTGGACACCCAAAGAAAGACCCTTCCACTCTTTAGACCCTTCCATGCCCTCTACCCATGGACACTGTGATCTGCTGCAGTATTGGCCATCTCCTGATGTTGTCCGTTTGCTGGAATCTTTATAATTTTATGTCACCAGAGAGTGATGTGGACATCCAAAGAAGGACCCTTATACTCTATAGTGCCTTCCATAAAATCTACCAATAAATACTGTGATCTACTACTGCAGTATGGGCTCACCTCTAGCTAGTGTTGTTGCTGTTCCTCATCATGATTATACTATGCCCCTGGAGTCTTCAAAATTATATGAGTACCCTCCAATGGTTAGCCAGTGGAAAGCATTCATGTAATTAAGGAATCACAAGAACACCCAAAGAAAGACCCTTCCACTCTTTAGACCCTTCCATGCCCTCTACCCATGGATACTGTGATCTACTGCTGCAGTAAGGCCCATCTCCATGGAATTTTTATTATTTTATGAGGAGCCCCCCAATGGTTAGCCAGTGGAAAGTGTTCACATGACCCAAGAGTGGCTTGGACATCTATACCCTGTTACCCCCGAAAATAAGACGCCCTTACATTTTGCCTCATGCTGAAATATAAGGCATCCCCCTGAAAATAAGGCACCCCCGAAGATACAGTACTGTGACTCTGGACAGGGGGGGATCAGAGGGGGCAATCACAATGACACAGGAGGATCGGAAGCGGTTACTAAAATTGTAATCCCCCCTCTGAGTCTCCTGTGCCATTTTTATTCCCCCCTCTGATCCCCCCTGTGTCATTTTAAGTGATCCCCCCACCCTGATACCCCAGTGCCGTATTCTTGGCATGGAAAAATAAGACAGGGCATCTTTGGGAGAAAAAATTAATATAAGACATGTCTTATTTTCGGGGTAAACATGGTAGAAGGACCTGTCCACTCTGTAGTCCACCCATTGGCTGATGAGACCCCATGTTAAGTTGGGTTAATGGGCCCTTTACAAATAGATTTTCCTAACCGAAAAGATAAGTTCAAGTAGGGTGTTCTTTTTTCAGCCTAAAATAACAGCTTCACTTCAGTTAAGTAAAGACAACTTTTATATAAATATTTGTGGTTTTTATTAACATTTCTTTTACATTTATTTCTATAAGACTAGCTGTCCATAAAGGTGGCCATACATGGGTCGATTTCCCACACAATTCCTGGCCGATCGATCACCGGGCGCGTGCACGCGGATCGATCGCCAAGGAATCGCGTGCAGCCCACCTTGACCGGTCGACCCCGCCTGATCGACTTGGCCCCCAAATCGGATCGGCCAGAGAACCAACCTGTTGGTCTTTTCTGATCGATTGAGCACACATCAAGGGGAGTTGACATTTGTGAAGCGATCGATCGGGAACAGAATCGTCCAGGAATCGGTGGCCTAAGGTGGTAGGCACAGACTTGATTGGGCGATCAATCGACGCCTGTGGCTTCACCGGAATTGATCGGATGGTTGATCGATCGCTCACGAGTCGACACATGTATGGCTAGCTTAAGAAGGCATTTCTCTAAATATTTTAGGAGCTTCACAATGTGCACACCACAAACTGTATATTTAATTTCATCATTTGTGATACTTTGGTTAGAATTTCAAAATACAACCTTTTACCCTCGACAAGGTTTTTATTTAAATACCAATCACTGAAGAGGCGGCCATTTCTTTAACGTTTAATATTCATGAGAATGTAGATTGGTTTCTAAACAATTTGTTGCGTCACGTTGATGAATGTCCCATTGTAGTCACCGTCAATGAACTTGTAGGTTGAACATTCCACAGACAACATTTCTGCATGTGGGTTCTTCTGTATATATGTATTGACGGTCAGTACAGTGGTGCCGTTTCCATACACAGAGGAAAATGTCTCTGTTTCATGGGGAATATGGCCGGGAGGCAGAAACAGAAGAAAACCTTCTACAGAGATGCAACTTGAACTCTTTCCATAAATCATGTCAAGCCCTGAGGTTCCCTCCCACCTTCTGCTCCTTATATGTGTCAAGTTTAAAGGAGAACTATAGGCAAAGTAAAATTATATAGATTAATATTATGAATTATTATTATTATTATTATTACTGTCTCTAGCATGAACCCTGCAGTTTTTGATTTTCTTAATAACACCCCCCACACACACACTAAAGCCCCCCATACACCTTTAGATCATGCCATACAATTCCTATTAGATCTACCAACAACTATGTAGTGCTGGATCCTCCCTGATAGAGTACATAGTGATTAGAAGGTATATATCACTGCTATGTAGTGCCGGGTCCTCCCTGATAGAAAACATAGTGATTGGAAGGTATATATCACTGCTATGTAGTGCTGGGTCCTCCATGATAGAATATATAGTGATTGGAAGATATATATTACTGCTATGTAGTGCTGGGTCCTCCCTGATAGAATACATAGTGATTGGAAGGTATATATCACTGCTATGTAGTGCCGGGTCCTCCCTGATAGAATACATAGTGATTGAAAGGTATATATCACTGCTATGTAGTGCAGGCTCCTCCCTGATAGAATACATAGTGATTGGAAGGTATATATCACTGCTATGTAGTATCGGGTCCTCTCTAATAGAATACATAGTGATTGGCATGGTTAAGCCTGTACACACACCGAGCGGCGGACGATTTTGCCGCCGACCGACTACATCGGTCGACGGCAAAATCGGCCGCCGCTCGGGGGTGCCCACATGGGGCGACAGATTCCTGTCGCCCCACAGCTCGCCCGGTCAGAGAACGGACATGTCCGATATTCTCTGGCTGATGCCGGCCGATGCCGTTAGCTTCAATGAAGACCGGCGTCTCCATTAAAGCTAACGGCCGGCACACAAAGTGTGAGAGATCTAAAGGTGTATGGGGACCTTAAGCATAATGAAAATGTGAGATGAGGAAACAAGTTTGAGGGTTGAGGTCATGGTTATGTGTAGGCCAACTCAACTACTTCAACATCCAACCCATCATGTTACGTCTTTGTAGAGCTGCGCTCGAGCTTCATCGATATCGAGGAGCACTACTTTGGAAGCTTTCCAACATAAGAGTGCTTCTTAGAGCTCGAGCAGGTTTCCAACATGTAGAAGAAAGCCTGGATGGCTCAAATTTTGTAATAGATTCGAGCACAATCGGACGCCATGAGATCGACCAAAGAAAAACAGACATGTCCATTCTTTGGTTTATTTTGATGAATGGGACAGTGTCCACTCCACGTACCGTGCCGATTTGTTTAGAACCGACGGGCAGCATCTTCATTGCGGCACAGCCAGAGACGCGTCCATTGAAGATCAATGGATGTGTCTGCAAACTGCGGAAAAGCATGGAGGTGCTTTTCCGCGTCTTTGTTATGCTAAATTAATAGAGTGGGCAGTTTCATTGTTCCCAGCGTTGCTGGTCGGTACATGTTGGTGCATCACTCTATATACCCCTGTACATGGTCTTGGGTGATTTTTTTTCTGGAAACATCTGTCGGGCTTCTAAGAATCTATGTACCACCACGTTTCTTGTCAATGCAAGACACACTGGAATTTTAAGCACATATACAAATGTGTATTTGTATATAAGCCTCTTCATTCTAACATTTTTACCTCCTTTTCTTGTTTTCTATATTCCAGGCGAGCAAAACTACGACTATATCTAGAGCAGCTGAAGCAGCTTGTGCCCCTTGGGCCAGAGAGCAACAGACATACCACTCTAAGCCTCCTAAAAAGAGCAAAAATGCACATTAAGGTAGGTCGCCCTTCACTGCCTCACCTATTATCATGACTCTTCTCCACTAAATAGTTGCAGTTGTTGGTGTTTGCTTGGAGTTAGGCTTTTGTTTACTTCCTCTTGTGACCTTAGACAGTTATAGGGATTCATGGGACCTGTTGGACGTTTATGGGGAAAAATAGGTGATAAGTCATTCCTTTGAAACCATCAGCACGACTATTGTATTTATATATAATTACAAGAAACAATCGACCTGCCTACATGTCTGCATTTTGTCTTGTTAGAAATTAGAAGAACAGGACCGAAAAGCTCTGAACATCAAGGAACAGCTTCAGAGAGAACATCGCTACCTCAAGCGCCGTCTAGAGCAGCTCTCTGTTCACGGGATGGAGCGCATGCGCACAGATAGTATGGGCTCTATCATATCCACTGACTCTGAACAAGGTGAGCAGGACTCTCCAGGGTTTTGTTTTGTACCGAAATTCGGAGATGGAGATAATTTGGTGTCAGAGCTTGTTAGCCCGCGTATAAAGCAAAGTTAGCACAGCTCATGGCTAGAGATGGTCAATGAGATTCAGAGGTTTGGGCATTAGCATGCGAATTGTAGGCAGACTAAAGTTCCCCACACATAAGTGGGCGCTAATGGCTGGCATACTCATGCCGATAAGCGGCGGATTTTGCCTGTCGGTCAGGTTAAAAATCGGCCGCTTATCGGCATGTGCCCACGTGGGGCGACAGATCCCTGTCACCCCACAGCTCGGCCGGCCAGAGAACGGACATGTCCGATAATCTCTGGCCGATGCAAGCCGATGCCATAAGCTTCAATGAAGACAGGCGTCTTCTGAAGGGGCCCCATAATGCACCGGGGTGCAAACGTGATGACGTCATCACGTTTGCACTCCGGTGCATATCGGAGTAGGTCTGTCTGACCTACTCGGGCTGTGTATGGCAGCCTTTACTCGATGGCTGCTTCGAGGGCTGACGTCACGCCATGCGCATTCACGGCCATCGATCTACTGCCTATCTAATGCGACCACCCCAGCTTTCGAAGACAGGTCGGTGAAGCAGGCATGCCCATAAATCCTGCTCGATCTGCTGTGGCATTGCAACGATGATCAATTACAACTAAGAGTCCCAAAGTGTGCCAAGAAAATGTTCCCCACACCATGACACCACCAGCAGCCTGAACCTCTGATACAAGGCAGGATGGATTCATGCTTTCATGTTGTTGACGCCAAATTCTGACCCTACCATCCGAATGTCACAGTAGAAATGGAGATTCATCAGACCAATCAACATTTTTCTAATCCTCTATTGTCCAATTTCGGTGAGTCTCTGTTTCGAAATGTGCGAATTGTAGTCTCAGTTTCCTGTTCTTAGCTGACAGGAGTGGCACCCGGTGTGGTCTTCTGCTGCTGTAGCCCATCTGCCTCAAGGTTGGACGTGCTGTGCGTTCAAAGATGCTCTTCTGCATACCGCGGTTGTAACGAGTGGTTATTTGAGTTACTGTTGTGTTTCTATCGGCTCGAACCATTCTGGCCATTCCCCTCTGACCTCTGGCATCAATAAGGCATTTGCACCCACAGAACTGCCGCTCACTGGATGTTTTCCCTTTTTTGGACCATTCTCTGTAAACCCTAGAGATGGTTGTGCGTGACAATCCCAGAAGATCAAAAGTTTCTGAAATACTCAGACCAGCCCGTCTGGCACCATCAAACATGCCACGTTCACAGTCACTTTTCTTCCCCATTCTGAAGCTTGGTTTGAACTGCAACGGTTTGTCTCGACCATGTCAACATGCCATGGCCATTGACCATGGCAATTTATTGAGTTTTCACCATGTGGTTGGCTGATTAGTAATTTGTGTTAGTAATGAGTGGCATAGGCAACATTCGAATTCGTAAAAATATATGTGTAATTATAATCGCCTTGCAATTACCTTTAAAATAAATGGTCATATGTGCTATTCATATATGTATTCACAATCGATGCCCATAAGCATCCCAATGGCGAATATTCAAATTGCGAATAACAGCTGCCATATTCGTGTAATTTGCGAATTCTCGAATAGCAGATATTCGCCGAATATATTCGCAATTCGAATATTCAAGCTCAACACTAATTTGCGTCAACTAGCAGTTGGACAGGTATGCCTAATAAAGTGGTGATTATATATATATTTTTATATAGGGCTGCACATAAGTGGTACGCTGATACACAAAATGGACCAAAATGTGCGTACCTTTATTTAGGGCTGGACAATATGGCAAGAATTTATATCACAATATATTTCGATACGGATATGGACAATATTAAAAAGCCTCAGGAAAAAACTGCAGAGGACACACAATGGTCAGCTGCCAGTAACCCCCAGCACAGCTCAGTGCCAGCAGTGCTACTGTATGGGCAGCGCTATAGCACCAGGGGGGTCAATGCACCCACCTCCCCACAACTGATATCCCTGTATGTGGGAGCCCCCCGCGTCACTGAGTTCGTTCTATGGACAGGGGACATGTTGGGATCAGCCTCCCCCCGTGTCCCCTTCATAGCAGAATGAACGTCAGTAACACTGGGAGGCTGATCTCGATGGGTCCCCTGTTCTATGGAGATGTGCCTCCTTGTGCATAGCTGCAGCAAAGCATAGAGGAGGAGTTACTAGATCACTGCGCCCGCACATCTCAATGGGGAGGCATGGGGCTGCAGCATGAGCTCTCTCGGGGAAAGGGGGGAGGGCGGCAGAGGGAGTGCTCGTCCAGGGAGATGATCTCCCTAGGACCGCCCCTGACTGAACGTCATTCAGTGACAAATGATATAATTTGTAAACACATTTCCGATATTTTGATATACATTTCTGATATTTCGATATACAATTATATCGCGATATATATTGATATTGAACTATTGTCCAGCCCTACCTTTATTATTATTACTAAGCGCATCTGCGTACTAGCTAGAGAGGGGAGAGAGGCACCCAGCATCCCCCTCCGCCTCCCCGATGTGTGAGAAAGAAGCCGATGTTGTGCTTTGACGGTAAGTGCTCACTATGGACATCTTGTGGCTGAAGTTAATATTGCTAATTAAATTGATATTAAAGCTCACTTTATCATTTATACACTACTGTAACAGTTTCATTTTTAGATTGAATTCTTTCAGTTTATAAAACATCCTCTCCTGGTAATCATCTGAGTAGCTCACTAAAAAGGTTATGTGCACCCCTGTCTGTGTATATATATATATGTATGTGTGTGTGTGTGTGTGTGAATACATATTTGATATAATGAGAGCACTCACTTTTTGATATAACTGTCTCATGTATGAAGAGGAATGCATTATAATTCCATTCAGTGAGCATGTGTTTCATCTTTTCCTTGTTTCTTTCCCCCTCCACAGAAGTAGACATAGAAGGCATGGAATTTACCCCGGGAGAAGTGGACAGTATTGGGAGCGTCAGTGACGTGGATGACCACTACAGTCTGCAAAGCAGCTCCAGCGACAGCGGCTATACACATTCCCTGAGACTCAGTTCCAGTCTCTTATAGTGGCCAAATTACTGGACCAACTCAGGACCATCAAGCTGAAGGCACTTACATCTGGAAAACAAAAAAAAACTTTAAAAAAAATCTCAAAAGAAAAAACTAAAAAAGTGAACTGCCACTCAGCCAGGACTGCCGACTCTGCCGAGTCTTTCAAGGAGCAATCTTGCTGAGGAGGCCCTCCCACCCCTCTAATTCAACCACAGCACGAGAGATCCCCGACACGCGGCTCTGATGGTGTTCTGTGCTGTGACTCGATGGGGTGGATGTTGACAAAGTGAGTTCTAAGCTCGGTGAAAGCCCAAACTCTTTTGCAGTCATATCATTCCATTGTTAAGTATTACATGGAGACACAGAGAGAAGCAGGTCAGATATTTTTTGATTACCAGAGATCCTTTAGTTTTAAGAATGAAGTAGAATTTGTACATACCCGTCGAATTTTCGTAGTTAGATATAAGAAAATATAGAAAGAACAGGCAATAGTTTTATCAGTGTCAGTATTTCAAGGACTTGGTGTTTGCAAAGCAAGAAGAGGACTCAAAGTTCCTCAAACTTTTTGAAATTTCATGTCTGCACCGTACGGTAAGAAGGAGAGTTCTATTCTGGATTTATTTGGTCCCTACCCACATCACTAATGGAAATTTGGCTTTTTTTTTGGGTCATGGCGACTGAAGCTAAAGTTTCATACTAAGAAGGTGGTCTGCATGGTAACTGATGCAGTACAGATAATGCATGTAGTGAAGGGAAGGTGGGAGGACAATAAAAACACTACCTAAACACCACCCCTCCCCCCTCTAGAGTGATTCTCAAACTTTGTAAGGATTTCTTGCATCACTTTAATTTTTTTTAATTGCTTGGGGATCCTTTTAAAAAAACATATAGGATACTGTTACCATAAACCGTTATTTATTCTGAAAATGGCAACTTTAAGCCATCAAATGTATATTCAATGGGGTGGCTGCATCTTCCTGAATTAGTTTAAGGGCTCGGCAGACGAGACAAGTTTGCACACACAGAGAGGAGCGCCCGGTTGTTTCCAAGGCTGCTGCAGGAATGCCCGGTGGTTTCCCGGGCTGCTGCGGAGCACCTGGTAGTTACCCGGGCTGCTGCGTGAGCACCCAGTTACCTGGGCTGCTGCGGGAATACCTGGTGGTTTCTCAGGCTGCTGCGTGAGCACCCGGTCATTTCCTGGGCTACTGCGGGAGCACCCAGCTGTTTCCTGGGCTGCTGCGGAGCACCTGGACTGAAAGCAACCTGGGAAATGACCATGTAAATGCAGCTTCAAGCAGGCCATACACAGGTCAGATTTTCAGTCAATCGTCTTAAAACGATCAATTTTTAAGTCGGTATAAAATTGATTTTTGATCAATTTTTTTTTTCAATCGACATAACCTCTGTCCATCAAAAATAGTCCGATTAAAAAGTTCAATTGGAAGTGATGGGTGTTGAAAAAAAAAATCGATCAAAAATTGGTTGACCACACTTGATTCTCAAAATAGCGAACCAATTTTCAATCGACCGATCAAAATTTACCATCCAGTCCAATCAAAAAACGACAGAATTGTCACTGAATTTTGATCGGATTAAGTCGATTTAACCAGGTGGGCAAAACTCAATTTTTAATCAATCGACTTAAAAAATTGAGTGTTTTAAGTCGATTGATTGAAAATCTGACCCGTGTATGGCCTGCTTAAGTCTCAGAGGAGCTTTATTGGATTCCTCCACCGGACTTGGCAACCACTCGCCAATATGGAGAAAGACTTAACCCCTTCGCAGTCACCTATAGGACCATCTACCCCAGTTTAAGAACATAGAGCATGCAGGATGTTCTAAGGTAGTAGATATAGCTGTTATATTTTTCCGTAGTGGGTAAAACATTTATATTTTAGACACTTTGGCTAATATCCTGCAAGGTCATGTTGAAAAACCCATCATCAACAATGCTTGCGTTGTTGAATCAGCAACTGATGTCATCACTTTTGCCCAAAAATGTAATATTTGAGGCACTCTATTTTTTAAGTGATCCTACTTTGTCACTTCTGGTGCAAGAATACACAGCCATGGTATGTTGTAGGCACTTAAGCTCCCTATACACGTGTCGATACCCTTACAATCGATAACCCACTGAAGCGCAGCGTGGTAACGTCACCACGCTGCAATAGAGTGTTCATCCATTGAACAGGAATCTATGCGCACCACTTTTTGCAATAGGTTGCCTTTCCATGTTTTGGATGGGAACCGAGGGTAGAGATTGAACAGGGTTTACCAACATGTTGGTTCCCTGTTCCATTAAGGATTGATCCCGCTTGAAGACAGTGTGGTCACATTCGATGGCCCGTGCGATCAATGACTGCCAACATACATGGCGTGACGTCTTCGATCGAGCCGGTCATCGATTGTACGGGTATCGGCCCGTCTAAAGCTAGCCATACACGTGTCAGATTCCATGGCCGATTGATCACTGATCCGATCGATTCCGACAATCTCAGCGGAAATCGGAGCTCCGATCAATCGGCCAATTAAGAGTATCCGATCGCTGCATACCACCTTGTCCCACGGATTCCTGGACGATTCCGTGTCCGATCGCTTACTTCCCAAATGGCAACTCCCCCTGATGTGTGCAGAATCGGATCAGAAAGACCAACATGTTGGTTCTCTGTCGGATCCGATTCTGAGCCCCTGATCAATCGGACGCGAACGATCGGACAAGGTGGGCTGCTCGCGATTCCGGCACGATCGTTTCGCGTGCACGCGCCCGGAATCGATCGTCCCGGAATCCGACCCGTGTATGGGGGCCTTAAGGGGCGCTTTAGGATTCCAGGATTTTTTGTAGCCCATTTTTACGGATGTGAAGGTTACCAGCAGAGAGGGTAAGGGCACCTTTAGATTTCTCTGCCAGATTTCCTTTAGATCTCCTTTTGTTTTACCAAAACCGTG
>CM070032.1:218598646-218609198 GCA_036250615.1 Ptychadena robeensis
CCGCTTATCGGCATGCGTATGGCAGGCATTAATCTCCTATTGGTTTTCACCTTTTTCCATAGTGTCACTCCCATTGTGCAAGTATCAGCGAGGAGCCTCTTCCCCGTTATTCTTCAGTGTTTGGCCCAGTGAAAATAAGGGCCCCCATACACCTTTAGATCTCTCTGTCAGATCTCCTTTTGTTTTACCAAAACCATGTAACATGAGGGACTTTCTAAACCAGTGGTGGGCAACTGAGTTGATATGGAGGGCCACAGGTGCAGCCCTCTGCATCACTAAAGGGCCGCACATAACAATTTCAATGTATGCTGACTTGTATGAGCATTTTATAATGTAAAAAATGGACAGCAGACATAGCTAAAAGACATTGTTTTTAAACAAAACTTGTATGGTGATGCACTCGTCTCTCCTCCTCTTCCCGCTCTAAGAAGATCCCGGACAAAGACATGTTGGCGGGGGATTGGCAGACATGTTGGTTCCTATACCCTACGCATTAACAGTTGTGGAACAAGTGGAAGACTGAGGGGGGCCGCTGAATTACACCCAAAGGGCCGCAGGTTGGGCACCTGGGTTCTAAACCATCAAGTCTACCTGTGTTCAATCGCAGAGGACCCATAGTTGTTGGTAAATATAAAGGATATCTGACAGAGAGATCTAAAGGTGTATGGCCAGCTTAAAGCTGACCATACACCTTTAGATCTTTCTGTCAGATATCCTTTATATCTACCAACAACTATTTAGTGCCCGGTCCTTTGTGATTAAATACAGATGATGGTTGGAAAGTCCCTCATATTACATGGTTTTGGTAAAACTAAAGGATATCTAACAGAGAGATCTAAAGGTGTATGGGGGCCCTACCTGTTGTATTTAGGTATTTTTGACACTGGCAAATTTTCTCTCCAATGGGAAGCCCACAATGTCTCCTTAGATGTTCCCAAGAGAGGTGAGGAGTCGTTGTCTTCCCATCATGTCTACCAACAACTGAAATATCAGTATTTAATAAAACAACCCTTTCTGAGCCGTCAGTCATCCATACAAGAAGCAATATTGGATTGGACATCCACAAAACCAGATAAGACCATATCTTGTGCCATGTCCTTCAACCCAGGTTCTGGTATACCTACTCTCCATTTGGAATACTAACTATTACATAGAATAAGTACATTTTGTGGCAGCTTGACATCATTGTTTGCACTTATTTGGCATTTGGGTCTTGCCAACAAGGACATTATATATATGCGTGTGTTTTTTCACGTTGATTCAGGTTCGCTCCTTCGTTACTGGATGTCGGAGGGCTGCGCAGTCACTGCATTTGGCAGCTGAATATTCTCATTAGTGGTTGCGCTGAAGGAGATGTAATAGCCTAATAGATTAGTAATAGCCGACGTTCTTTTTAGTACATCATAGCTGAGGGACTGAACTAAAACTACGACAGCAGAAATCGCCGCCTGCTGACGCATTGCACTGTGTCACTAGCGAAGCCGACATTTTGTGAACTCAACTGATGCACCAAGAAGAGAAATATTAAGTAGACGTATGAAGTTTCTGTAGTAACATGGATGGCACTTCCCGTAGACACAGTATTGGTGTAAAGGATCCCAAATGGGCGTTTCCACAAAATCCATCAATCGGAAAGACTGCTGCATAGGGAGTTAAGGGTCCACCAACGTACTTCCATTGCCAAATGATCGACCAAAAAAAAACAACATGTCGGTTCAATGGCCAATCTGATTTTTAGTCGATAGTCATCAGCAACAACTCTGTAAAGCTGGGCATAGACGGTCGGCAAGGAATCGGGTGCGCCAACTTGCAAGATTGGACTAAAATCTGCCGTCATGTCAGATCGCACAGTGATCCAATCACATTAGGCTGTCCCCAGCTGAAGTAATGGGCGGCACACAAAGGGTGCTGGCCGATTCTCGGCACTAGCGGGCGTGCGTGATGGCGTCATCACGCCCGCTAGGTCGGGAATCAACGGGAAATCGTCCAGTCTATGCCCAGCTTAATCCATCTAAAGCTAGCAAATTTTTGCTCAATCGGCCTTCGATTTGATTGGCTTGTGCATATTTCAATATATATTTATATCATGTGTACCATGTATGCCCACCTCAAGTCCATACAGTTGTGCTAGATCAATATATACTCTAGTTTGTTGAGGGTCATCCATATTTCTACAGGGACTGGTTCAAGGCTATAGTCTACTCGAGGTGATGTTTTGCTCACAGAATTGCTGCCTCGCCAAGTTTTGGAGACACAAGTGTGATATTTGACTTTTAATCAAAGATTACAATTTACTATTGAAAGGAAATCACTATTGATTAACTTGAGCCAAACAAACCCCCTATGAATGGTTAGGTGGTTTTTATTTCTGTTGTCAGATGTTGCATAGGACTGACTTGTATGTGTAATATTGCACTGTTGTGGAAGACACAGTGTAGATGTTGGCTTTGTCTAAGTTCTTCCATAGTCGTGGGCTGTTTTCATTGTACGTCAGTCATGCGAAACTGTTCCTGCCACATAGTTCTAGATAGAAAATGTTGTGGGCTGAACATTTTTTGGTTACATGGTTTCGAATGTCAAAATTTTTTAGATGAGTTCAGAAAAAAAAATGTATATGTAACGTATAACTGGGAGGGATGTTCCTCGACAGTCTACTAAGTCCTAAAGGATGGCTCTCAGATTGGGTGTTTGTATAAATAATTGCACTGACCAACCGCATCTTACTGTAGAAGGAACCTGTCAGACAGAATTATTTGAGTTGGCATGGCCAATTGGTTAAAGTGGGAAAATAGACACTAGGGATAGTTGTGAAATTTCGAGTTACCTACGAAGCTTCTTATAATGGTATCATCACCAAATTCATTGTAGCTGTAGAGATGGGTTGTGGAGACATTACAAGTTGTTCTAGAACAACTCAAAGTCAAGTTGAAATTTCAACTGAACTTTGAACTTCATGGAGACGATACCAATGTCAGAGGCTTTGCAATTAACTCCCAAACCAACTAATATCTCTAATAGGCACTTCAGTGTGATGTCACCACCACATGCCTATTCCTAATCCATAGTGAGGAGAGGACAGCAAATTACAGCGACGCTGCCCCCCCACAAGGTCAATGTTGCTGCCCCCACCTCTCCAGCATCATCGATGGGGGGGGGGCCTGAAGCAATTGTCGAGTTTACCGATATTTGAAATTGCCGTGGGTAGGTCAGTATCTCTGAATGTAGCTCGGGGGAAGCTTGTTTAGCTTACTCAGAGGAACCATCAGGGAGGTCAGCCATACATGTGCCATTACCCTGACCAGTTTCTTTTGACATAAACCTGCCACCACCTAATATTTAATATTTACCTTATTTCAGGCATGTCATTGTACCTGCACACGTTTGTTTTTCATTCTTTTGGTTCAGATGAGGTTTATACATTGTTGAGGGTAGACCTGTCTTTTCTTGGGTCACTCTAACACACAGACGCAGAGGTTGTATAAAGGAATTAGGAATTGTCTTTTTATAGGCTTTTAAGGCACTGGACTTAAAATCTAAAGTTCACAAAACAATCATTTATTTACAATGTAACAGTTACATCAAACCAAATTATCAACAACAATACATATGGGTGGATTGGTCAACACCTTAATGTAAATGAGATTACCAACAGTGTAATTAATTGGAATCCATACTCTCTTCCTTTCAACATGTTTCGCCCCATCTGGGCTTCTTCAGGAAAGACATGAAAGAAGTATTGGACCAATGTTCTATGGATGAATTATAATAAAGACAAGTATAATCAACACAAGCATTGTATACAACCATCATATTACCATTCAGTTGTTGCCCCACTGACTAGCTTTAGGTGACCCCCACCTTTTACCCAGATGGGCACATCCCCCTATAGATCCTATGAAAAAATATTATTTCTTGTCTAAAGGCCCCCACACATGCAACCGAGTGGGGGCCGACAGAGCTGCTAAGATCAGCTCGGGAAAGCAGCGTGATGACGTCATCATGCTGCAGTTCCGAGCTGACAGCATCGGCGGGCACCCTTTGTGTGCCGGCCGTTGCCTTCAATGAAGACACCGGTCTCCGGCCAGAGAATATCGGACATGTCCATTCTCTGGCCGGCTGAGCTGTGGGGCGACAGTGATCTGTCGCCCCATGTGGGCACCCCCAATCGGCGGCCGATTTTGCCGACGGCCGCAAGCGCGCACGCCCGTCGGTCGGTGGCAAAATCGGCCGCTCATCGGTTCGTGTATGGCAGGCTTAAGTCTTCGAAGATAAACATATCTATATCTCAAATTAAAAATATAGAAAGTTAAACAGGGACCTACCCCAATGATGGTTAAACACAAAAATGGTTTATACACAAAATGTCCAGTTACAAAGATTTCTAATCTGGCAAATTTCTGATACTTCAAGATTTGGCATCTTGAAGTATCTGCTTATCAGATGTTTAGATGTGGTGGCAGGTTCCAGGTTGTCCACAAAGTCCTGTCAGGTTCAAACTTTTATATACCGCCAAAGTCTGAAAGCCTAAACCTGATTGGGCAACGCAATTTATATTATAGACACGTGAGAGCGTGGCCCAATCACCTCCGTGTCTTCCATGTGAATATTCAGTTCATTTAAGTCAAAAACTCGCCCCAAGGTCAGAACGGCTCCCTCTCTTCTTAGACATTCCACATGTATCAGTTTAGTAACTATGCAATTTTCTTTTCTTCCGATGCTCGTTCCCCTCTTCTAAATGTAGGTCTTTGGTTATGCCATTATTACTGTAAAATTGAGACAAGTACAGATCTGGCAGAACAGTCATAACAGAAGCCGTACGGAACAGCTGCGAATGTGCAGAAACATCCATTAGTCTGCGCTTGTTATGGGATGAAAGACTTCCTGGTGGATTTTTTAGGTCCTGCCTATTGAATTTCGTCTGTAGGAGTGATGCTTCTGAAAATCACCCTCAAGTCTATTTCAGCAATTACTGTTTGGAGTGGGTCACGGTGCCCGGGCATTTCTGGGCTCTCGCCGCATCTAATCGTACAAATGGGAGTTTTGCATGCTTGTGCTGCGTTTAGTCATGTGATCGCCCCGTAGCCACCAATGACCACAACTAATCACGGCAAACGGTGCTGCATGTACAGACTTAAGGGTGATTGTTATTTTTGTGGCTCTCATAATTAAAGATTGGCCATGCATTACGTGTCTAGGCCATACTTGTTGTGTTTATTCATCGCTTGGTGCTTAGGAACGAAGGTGAAGATTTTGTCTGGGTGCTGCACTCCGAAAAAGGGGACTTTGGTTTGGATCTATGGGCAAAACCAAAAATTGTACATATGATGTATTGAATAATAAATATTCTATGGGAGAAACTAAATGGCTCTGCTAATGACAGACCACATCATATAAGTCAATTTCATTTTGCCCATAGTTCCCCTATACCAGGTAGCATATCTAGGGCTATCGCGGGTGTCTCCTATAAGCTTATTCAATAAGGCAAAGTGTAATGACCCAGGAGAGCCAATCACAATTCCTTCTTCGGTGATCTGGTCTCTGACAGCTATGGGTTGTTCCACTTTGCTGTACAGTTTTCCTCTTTGCACTAATTGAATAAGCTTGTGAATGTTCCTGCTTTACAGCATGGAAGGCACTGAAATCATTGGAGTCTTTATCAAAGCCTGGAACTACCAGAGCCATCGGTGCTCCTAACACTACTAGGCACAGGGTCCAAGCTTTCATCCATGAGAAGATAGGTCTCGCCAGCATCAATACTGACTGAGTCTTCTCTGAGCACTTAAAGCTTATAGGCCGTCTATGGTCCTCCCGCCCCATGGCATGGGTAAAATGCTTATTAAGGTCTAGAAGGCGCTACCTTATCATGCACTACCTGGACCCTCCTTGTGGCTCCTTCCGATCTTTTTAATTAAAATGTATTTTTTGATTAAAATGTTCAAAATTAACAATAATAAAAAATATAAACCTAACATAACTATAGATCTAATATAAGACTATAAATTCAAAATGGCAGCCTGAATATTAGTCTGTAATGGCCACTCTAATCTAATGGGTCTGGTGGACAATGAAGAGCAAAGATGGAGGCGAGCACAAGGAGAGTAGGATGAGACAAGTAAGACTGAACCCAGAGGGGGTTAACCCTTGCTGTAGCGTGGGAGACCCATGGACAGGAGTATTAACATTTTTAACCAGAGTTGAGCACAATGCCAAATTTTTAAGGGCTTGACTGAAGTCTTGTAGAGCTCACTGGAGCCTATATATTTACACATGTGCGCATATTTTAACAACCTGAGGTGTTAAATTAACAGGAAATTATGTGAAAAAATTGATGGGGGGCGAAAGATAGTCACTGTTGTGCCAACTGGTTTGTGTTAAGGACCATGCATCAGTTGCCACATTTTTGGAAAAGCGGGCACTGAAGGTAGGTAGTCACTCTACCTATCGGGTTCAGGCCTGCTACAACAACCAAGATCCAAGGGGAAGCCCTCTTTGCCATGTTGCCGTCTGCCTAGTATGGCTATACAGAGAACCCTTTGACGTTGTTAGGTTTATATGGCGGACTATTCAGCTGTAGAACAACATTTGCACTTAACTGGCACAGTCGGTGTGCTTGTCACGTATACGTGGTGGCATCTGGAACCATCTCCACGTTTTGTTGCGGATTATCATTGCTTTATGGCAAAACAGCACTGTAATTACTGTGGTAGAAGGGAAGCGCAGGGTGACTTTATGCATAGCGGACATCGGTCTTTGGTGTACGTACTCCACACCTAACGTTCAGCGAGTCAATATTTAGAATAACCAATGAGACTTGTCTTCCTTGTATCTAGCTATTTATCCAAATAGACTTTATCTTCAGGTGTGCGTTTATTTGTGTCACACTCTTCATATGTTTCAAAGCACATAAAGGAAGCCTGGGAGCAGGCACATTGCAGGACGATAATCTGGCCTTACTGCAGTTTTTTATTTCCTTTATTTTCAGTTTGACAGAAGGTTTCCACATTATCCTTGTATCAGTAAATTTATTGGGATTTTCTAAAGGCTTGGAGAAGTTTTACACAATACATCACGTGAATATTCACCTCAGTTATCCAATCATAATCTGATAAAATCGGTAAACAGGGATTATAATTTCATGTGATTGGATGTGAACCTTTAACATTAAATAGTGTAAACGTTTCTTCAATACTTCAATTTCATGATCTTTATGATCACAGCTACACAATACACATTAAGTCATTGCGTTTTGTCAGGTGAAGCAGCGCCATTCATTTAAAAAGCATGCCTACAGCTCCTTCTCCAACCATATGGTCTATTGTATATTGCTAGTTGCCAGTGGTGGTCTAGCAGAACAAAATCCCAAACAGTTATTTGTGTGAAGGGGGCCTTAAACCAAACACCATACATACACAATTTTTTTTATGGTCAACCAAGCGGGAATGGCAGTATGGGGAAAATCTGCACCAATTTCAGGTTACCCTAGGTCAGTGGTTCTCAACCTGTGAGTACCTGTGAGTGATACTGTGAGCGATGGAAAGCAGCGTGATAACGTCATCACATTGCTCTCCACAGCTCATCTGTCGGTCCCCACTCGTTATGTGTGTGGGGACCTTAAGTCTCTGCTAGAATGGAACGGGCAGATAAGTTGGATCACAGATCTCTCTTCAAACACTTTACTTTTCTTTAATATTATTTACATCTGTAAATATTAAAAACTCCCAATGCAAAAAACAATGTCCCGTAGTTAGTTCTGTTCGGAGTTTGTTGACAAGCACACAGCCAAATGTTGGATCACAATACACGATATTACAGCCCTTACAAGGAGCTATTGACGTAAAAGCATGAGATATTCCATGCCTTCTGCCTCATTGTTATTGAGTGACATTGGAGAGTGTGAACATGTGTTAAAGATCTAATGGTGTTAACACAATGAGTTTACACAATCGTCCTAGTAGGAATACGCTAATGGCATCATCGTCTATAGGGAAACCATATTTTGTAATCGGAGGTGCAACCTCAAAATGACTTGTACTTATTTCTGTTGCAGGTCACATCAAACACTGATATTACAATTGCATTTCTTTAGATGGGTGATTGATGGTCTTCTACTAACTTACAATATCAAATGGGTGATCTGTCATATATTAATCCCTTAATACAAGGTATGTTAATATAGTGGTTCTCAACTTGTGGATCAAATAACCATTTCACAGGTCGCCAAATTCTCTGGAAGCATCTGAGCGCTATGATCCCGCCTAACTTTAAAGGAGATTACACTTACCTGATTGTGCCAGAAGTGACGTCGCGGAGTAAGGGCACTTTCCAGATACAGGAAGTGACACTTTGTGACGCCACTTTCATGGTTGCTGATCTGCAATGGTTGAGAACCACTGATTTAAAGTAGGTTCATCCTTTTCCCAATTCAACATAAATATGGAAACGTTTGGTTGACCCAACACAACTGCACATCCATTCTCCAATTGAAGCTGCAGTTGGACTACATTTTTTGTAAGTAAAGGTGTTCCTCCATGTGTTCCTCCAAAGGTGTTCCTTCAGGTGTTCCTCCATCGATTTCTAATACATTAGAGCACAAGCGAGCAACTTTCGCTTTCATCGTACTCGATTGTGCTGTAATCCATAGACAAATCAAGTCGTGGATGCATTTCTACGAGTGAACCAGGGTCCCCATTTAAAGGATTGACCAGGAATCGGGCACCTAAAGTGGTGCGCCTTGATTCCCGCCCAATCGACGAGCACATCGTGGTGACGTCACTATGCGGCGCTCGAAACAGGTGATCTGTCGAGTGCTGGTTGGTCTCCATCCAAAGGATTGACTGGGAATCGGGCACCTAAAGTGGTGCGCCTTGATTCCTGCCCAATCGACGAGCACCCAAGCGCAGCATGGTGACGTCACTATGTGGCTCTCCAACGGGTTATCTGTCGAGCTCCGGTCGGAATGTGAATGGGGACCTTAAAGCAGGGTACAGACGGCTCGATATTGGAGCCGTCCAATGTTTCCTGCAGCAGTGTGATGACGTCATCACACTGCTGTCAGATATTGGCAGAGCCGGGGAGACAGCTCTGCTCTCTCCCCAGCTCAGCTGATGCTTTACATGCAAAGCAACATCTTTATCTTTATAGGGACATCGGCCCTATTTACGGTCATGTCCGATATGGCTGTTTTCGAGTGGGATTGATTGGTCCCGCTCGAAAACAGCGATGGCCACATATGATATGGGCCAGATAGATGGCCGTGAGCACGCACGACGCTCGAAGCGACCATCGATCTGGTTCATATCTGTGTGTCTGTACCCTGCTTTAATCTATATAGGACTTTAGCATACACAATGCTGCATCTTGAAGTGTTCTTTGAATTACCAGACAGCCGTATGAAGAAAGATGTCTCTCTCGCGGCTCCAATCTTTATCTCACAAGCGTCTCCATCCAAGCTTTATCTAAAAAGCTTTTAGCGATATCTCAAACGCTTGTCTTTAACTCGTAATACCTTTCACATATTTCCACATCTAAAGATCAACAGTCAGTTTTTTTTGTCTTTTTAACCCTAACTTGTATTTCGGGTTTTTTGGCCATTTTTTTTTTCCCAAAACAATTGAATTTTCATTGTATTTATAACACCACAGATTTACAGTAAACATTGCGTTCTTTCCTTTACATTCTCCACCAGCGAATTGTACAATTCTGTGAAATTCAGGAATCTAATAGTTGCCATTAAAGGCCCCCATACACGTCTAGATTTTTTGTTCAATCAACTTAATTCAATAAATTTTTTTGTTGATTGAGTGAACATCTATGGCAGCCCACATGGTTAGATCGACCTAAAAGGAATAAAATTGGGAAAATTTTCAATTGGAAAAATTTTCGGACTGGTTGTATTGAAAGTCAATTCCGCTTTCAGTCGATTCAAAAAAATGTGATCAAAAATCTTTGACTACAGTTGTCATAGATTACAATCAATCACCGATTTCCCTCACCCCCAAAAATGTATCTTTTTAAGTTGATTGAAAATCTAGACGTGTATGGGGGTCTTAACACTCAAATGCTGAGATAGGAAATACCGCATAGGATTGGGAGTGAGCATTGATAACAAATGAATGTACGCCGGAAGGGTTAGATGGGAATGTTTATCATGTAAGCATTTGTCAGAACACGCGGACGCCTTCGGACGTGACCCGAGGCTCGCGGCGACATCGCCAATGTGGCTACTGAAAAGGTAAAGCTGCACTGGGCGGGTTCTGTGCCAGATAGAATTGAAAATAAAAATATAAATATATAAATATATATAATAAAAAAATGCTTTATAGCTTGTAAGATGTATAATATTGTAAAGTTTCATTCTGAACACATGTGCCCGGTGCTCGCTACAACTCGTAGCTTGCTGATGGTATTGTGCTCTGTCATAATTTCATTGTAATATACATGCAAATTTTTATATCACGCGGGACTCCTGTCTTTATTTCTGCTGCTTCGAATGCTGGAGAAAATTGTTCTAGCCAAGGATGTGTTGTGTGTGTGTGGATGGGAATGACATGGC
>CM070032.1:218718493-218728817 GCA_036250615.1 Ptychadena robeensis
GGGTCCTCTCTGATAGAATACATAGTGATTGGAAGGTATAAATCACTGCTATGTAGTGTCAGGTCCTCTCTGATAGAATACATAGTGATTGGAAGTATATATCACTGCTATGTAGTGTAGTGTCGAATCACTTCTGCGGTCCAGATTTCTGTACCAAAAGTGCACCATAGACTTCAATGGTAAATTTTTCTTTATGTCGTAGGCCTGTAACTTCCCAAAATCTGTCCGTACAAGGGTCTAATGGACATCCCGAATATAATAATGTTTGAAACAAACAATTATGTAAAATAAAAAAAATATTTTTAAGAAAAATAATGAAAAAAAACACAAAAATTAGGACACAAAACTATGCTGCTATGTACTAAATATCGCCAAAATAAAAAGTCTCTGATGCCCCAGATGTTCCCATTTGCACTTAACCCTCTCTAACCTGGTGTGATAAAATCATACCAGGGAAGAAAGGCTTACTGCAAATGGGCACATCTGGGGCATCAGGGACTTTATTCTGGTGATATTTAGTACATAGGGGGAGTTTGAAAGCAGTTTTCTACATAGAAAACTGCTTTCATTCTATTTACTGTACAAATCTCCCGCCGCCTCCCCGAGTGACGTCATCACGTCACTCGGAGCGGGGGGGAGGAAGACACGAGCAGCCGAGCAGCCGAGGAGGATGTCGCATGAAGGGGACACAGGGACAGCGTGAGTATGCGCTCTCCCAGAGCCCCGCATTGTACTGGACGGCAGCACCTCGTCCAGTGCGATAGTAGCAGTTGGAGCGCTGGACGAGGTGCTGCCGTCCATAACGCTAGGGCGGTTAAATGATACTTCAAGCATTAGTGTGGTAATGCATATTTTCTGTCATGGGGCTTTCACATACACCAATCAGCTGGCTCAGCCAGTTCACTTGCCTCTCCTCCTTTTCCTGCTCTAAGAAGATCCTGGATCCGAGGATGTGTTGGCATTGTGAGGCTATTTCCTTTGCATCAACAGTTAGGTTTGGGGGCCACAAGTGGTGGACCAAGGCGGGCCGCTGAACAACGCCCAAAGGGTCGCATGCAGCCCCTGGGCTGTGGGTTGGGCACCTGGGCTGAAGGGTATTGTGACCAATGAGAGGGACAATTTAAAGCGGACCTACCACCATAAATGTATCATTGGATAATTGATACTAGAAGTGTTGATCATAGGGAGGATTGCATAAAAGAAACTTGTAATGAGTAATTCAAGAAATTTCCTCGCAGCATCTGCTGCCCTTGAGATTAACAGGTAAATCTCTACTGTTGGCTTTGCATCAAAACAAATAAAGTGTCTTTTCCCATATAAAACCATTATAAACACCCCCAATGGTCACTCGCGATATTGCACCCTGAGTTAACCCTCGGAAACCTGGCAAATAATGATGGAATCTCTCTCATATGATTCCAGTGAACAGAAGGTAAGCAGATTTTTTTTTGGAGCACTATACCACCTACATACCAGCTCAGAGGTAAGTCAAACCTTTATTTTACATATATATATATTTTAGATTTTGAGTATACATTCGCTTTAAGAAGTAGATCTGCAGTAAGGTGTCATTTTGAGCAAAGACTGAATACAAAGTAAAAGTTTTGCTCATATTAATTAACCTCCCTAGCACTCTTGCAAGGTCCAGATTTCTGTACCAAAACCGCACCATAGACTCTAATGGAATTTTTTTTGTGTTGTAGGCCTGTAACTTCCAAAAATCTGTCCATACAAGGGTCTAATAGACATCCTGACTATAATAATGTTTGAAACACACAATTATTATAAAAAAAAGTACATAAAAAAATTATAAAATGTATCATTTGAATGCCTAACTCTCTTGAATAATTATTTGGTGAAAGATTTCAAAACAGTATTTATTGATTTCAAAACAGTATTTATGATTGTTTATAATAACATTTTTATTTTGTTTTTGTTTTGAATTGTATTGGATACAGTTATCACTGTATCCAATGGCATTTGTCAACCCTCTGAAAGGGTTAACTTCAAAGATCACATCTGGAATGACAATGGGGGTGATATTGCAGGTGTGCTCTTTGAAGATATCCCGGGGGGCCGCAGGACATTCATATGCAAATTGGGATATTCATATTCTGTGTGTATCAGAGGCACGGGCGCCAGCAGACCTGGCCGTAACCAGGGGCAACAATGCAGGACCAAAGGACGAGGCAGAAACGTAGTCAGGAAAGCAATGGATCAGGGCAGGAGACACAGATATAGGTCAGGCAGTTAAGATTGACAACAAGAGAGTCAAGACAGGCAAGGGTTAAACAGGTAGCAGAGTCTCAGAACACAGGCATGAATCAGTAGCACAGGACCACACATAGCAATCACAAACCTAACCAGGACACAAAGACCTTGACACTGAGGTGCATGTGAAAAGGGCAGAGCCACTATTGGTCAGCCAGGACATATGACAATCCCTAAAATCCCAGGAAGTGACACACGCTGGTCCTTTAGGAAGTGCTGCAGAAAGCCTACAGCATGCTGTGACCAGGGCTGAGAGAGAACTATGGAGCAGATCCCAGAACAACAGTTATCATCGCTGAACACTGCGCCCAGGACCGCTGCGGTAAGTAGGAGGCAGTGGCACATGGCATTCGCTGTTACAAAGGTGATAGAAATGTTTCAGAATTGAGTCAATGAGTGACCAGGCCTTATGTTGGGCCTACTATGGCATGATCAAGGGGCAATTTTTTTTATGGGGGGCAAATTTTTTTAAATATCATGAAAATCACCTGATTGTCTGTCCCAGAGATTAGCACAGACATCAGTAAAAATCAGTAATTCAAAACAAAAAGCTGTAAATCGAGTTCTATTTTAAAAGTGTATTGCAGTATGATTATGCGATGGCATAAGGGTGCATGTGATCACACATACCGATGATGTGACCGTGTTGTGCTCATTGTTTTGAAGGGCAGGGGCCAATAACACTTGTTCCCAGTCATGGGTCGCTGACAGCAACCAGCAGTGAACAGTGAAATGTGCAGTGTATTTTCTAAACAATGAATTGATTTGGAAAGCTGCCCGTAATTTTTTTGCTAGACAGTTTTAGAAGGATAAACTCTCTGCAAACGTAAAACATCTTCAATGAGAACATTAAAGCGGATCTATACCTAAAATCTACAAAATATATATGTGAAATTAAAGTTTGACTTACCTCTGAGCTGGTATGATAGTGGCATAGTGCTCCACAATCCTAAAACAATATACTTACCTGCTGTTACTTGGAATCGTATGAGAGATTCCATATATTTATTTTCCAGGTGCAATATCGCGAGTGGCCACTGGGAGCTTTTATAATGCTTTTCTATAGGAAAATTTGTGTCATTCGGTTTAATGTAGAGACGAGATTAGAGATGTACCCATCTATCTATGCGGTGAGTTCCAGGGCCACCTCAGCCCGTCATCAGAGCCAGGAGGAGAGGGGGTGGCTGCTAGGGATCTTGTTAAATGACTCCAGGTAAAAACATTTTTTTTTTAATATAATCTTTATTGAGCCACAAAATCCATGTACCTGCGGAACGAGTAGCTACACTGTGATACAGGCAAAACCAGATGGGCAGCAGAGACCATCCACACTCCAAGGAGACCGTCGTGCGCACAGCGAGGCTATATTGTGGAGCGCAATCGCAGAAACTCTGCGGACTCCTGGAACTGCCACCAGTAGTTCTAGGTTTTATTCAGCCCTGCCGACCTGCTCTGCAGCACCGATGTCAAAGTCTCCATTGCCAAAATGTCGTTAACCCTATCAATCCACTGACAAACCGGGGGGGGGGGGGGGGGGGGGGGGGGGGGGAGATTGCTTCCACGTTGCTGGTATGCAAGCTTTAGCCGCGTTCAACAGATGTATTAGCAATGACTTATGCTACCTGTGTTGGGGGTCAGATGAAGGAGGCAGGCCGTAGGGTTGTCAGTAACATCCACAGCAGTCAAGGCTTTAACCAGTCGGAGAATCGGGGTCCAGAAGGGTCGTAGAGTCAGGTGTATAATACCACGTAGAGAGCAATTTATAGCTGGTTTCCTGATATTTGTTACAAATAGAAGCCTTATGGGCAAAATGGATTACCATATTTTTCGGACTACAAGACACACCAGACCATAAGAGGCACCCAGTTTTTAGGGCAGGAAAACCAGAAAAAAAAAGATGTTACTGTTACTGTTTCTGAGTCTGTGGGAGCTGCAGATTGATTGCTGTTCCCACGGACAGTAGAGAGAGGCATAGATGTTCATCTACAACTCTCTCTTTATTGCCAATTCCAGTTCAGGGCTGGCATAGGCAATTACACAGTTCAGATGGGAGACCCAGGAGAGCTGGCGGGAAGCCAAGGTGCGACCACTGGCGGCTGAGTGGCTGTGGGGGTCGCGCATTCAGACCATAAGACGCAGACCAAAAGTGCGTCTTATGGTCCAAAAAATACGGTATGTGTTCTTTTTGTTTCGGAGACCATCGCACACCCAGGTCCTGTTCCCATCAGGTAAGGAAGGCAGGGAGTCTAGGGATCGCCAAGTCACAGAGCATAGCATGGGCCAGGGAGAGCGTTCCCCATAATTCTCCCTGCTGTGTGCATAGGAGCTCGAATTGTGTTGGGGTCTGAAAAAAAACCTGCGGGGGTGGCAGGGAGGACAGAAAGTGGTGGAGCTGTGCAGTCCTCAAAAAGCAGAGGTCCATGGACGGTGTGTCCTCCTCGGTCAGTGTCGAGAAACGCCATTGCTCATCCCGGATAAAATGAGACGCACGGAACCTTTTCCGGGTGATCCCTGACTGAAAGGGGCCAGGTAAATTTTTGAATGCATTCTTCCCTTTTATCTGCACTTCCAGTGCCATTAATGAAAAGATGAATTTATGGTGGTAGGTCCGCTTTAACCTCCTGAGCGTTGTGCACGTAGCGCACTTTTTTTAAGAGGTTCCAAGCATGAGCATGAATCATGCTGGGAAAAAGCGATGTCCCTCCATTAACATGGAGGTCTATGGCGCCCCCTACACCCCCCCCCCCCCCCCCCCCTTCGCTTCACCGTTGACGCCGGGGGAATCGGCTGTTATCTTATGATCAGTGAAACTCAACCCAAGATATCTTGGGAAAAACGCTCGGGAGGTTAAAGTGACATACATTCAGATTTCCCTTGTTTTCCCCATTTGTTGCTTATCTACTCTTTTTCCTTATTATAAAGGATATGGCTGTCAAAATAAATGTAACACATGTTGTTTATTTGATTTACCAGTCACCTTCATATTGCTTTCTGGTTTTCATAACTTCCCAGGACGTATATTAAAGAACAATTGATTTAATGACACTGATATGAAGTAATTTCGATCCATATTCTGGGAAAACCTGTCTATGTTTAGTAATTATGATGGTTCCCCACAGTTATATAAATACCCTTGATATTTGTCACAAATAAATAACCTTTCTGAGTAAGGATTCATCAGATTGATTAAACTCTCTGAAATGCATTTATAAAACAGAACTGGCAGGACATTTTCAATTTTCTAATAGCATCTTTTAATGCGCGTTTTTAATTGCACATGTTTGTTTTATACAATTACAGGGCTTGTTAAACACACTATGGAATCTGTACGGAATGCTGATGGAGTAGAACTGAAGGTAGAAATGCTTTTAATGAGTCTTGAAGATTCTGTATAAAACGTGGTGTGATACTTTAGTGTTCCCCGAAAATGAGACAGTGTCTTATATCCATTTTTGCTCCCAAAGATGCCCTACGTCTTATTTTCGGGGGATGTCTTATTTTTCCATGAAGAAGAATACGACACTGGGGTATCAGGGTGGGGAGATCACTTAAAATGACACCGGGGAGATCAGAGGGGGGAATCAAAATGTCACAGGAGACTCAGAGGGGGGGATTACTATTTTAGTAACCCCTTCTGATCCTCCTGTGTCATTGTGATTGCCCCCTGTCCAGAGTTACAGTACCGTATCTTCGTGGGTGCCTTATTTTTGGGGGGATGCCTTATATTTCAGAGTGAGGCAAAAATATAAGGGTGCCTTATTTTCGGAGGATGCATTTCGGAGAAACAGGGTATTTCCCAGAAATTCAGTCAACCACACTGACTGTTAAGCTATTGGAAACTGGGGACATTGGCGGCAATCTAATCTACCCTCCAAGTGCATACACGGTGTTCCAAATTATTATGCAAATTGTATTAAGCTCCCTAGCGGTCACCCCCTACTGGGCTGTACGGGCTATCGCAGCAGAGTTCATTGTACTTTGCTTTAATTTTCTGCCCTTCACTGGCCACATCACCGGTGTCATCAATGACGCTGGCATTGTGGGCTGGGAAGGGGACACCCCTGCATTATAACTGATTTGTATGATGTCCCTGTCTGGTGATGCCGAAGGGGTGGTCCTGGACTCCCTGAATAGCTGCGGCTGTATAGAGAATCACCGCAGCTTTCCAGGAGTATGGGCAGATGTTACGATCACCGTTCATTCGGAGTTTGTTTTTCAAACAAACTCCGGACGAACTGGGTTCATCTCAACCACTAGGGAGGTTAGTCTCATATAGATTATTGTAATGTTACCTCCTTATTTCAACACTGACTTGTATCAGCATTTTAGAATGAAAAATGACAGCATGCAGAGCTAGAAGACCTTTTTCATTTTTTTAATAACAAAACTTGTTTTTAATAATACTTCAAGCATTGGGTAAAACTGTATTGCCGTAATGCACATTTGGTGTCATATATATATATCATCAAAGGTCATGTGCCCCTATTCGGAGGTTATGTGCCACATACAATAATATCCCGTTGGTTGGTGGAATACTGTTTGCATAGGCACTCATCTTCTTAGAACGGAATATTCTTGGTGAGGTGAGGGACTTGCGTAGGCGCTGTCTGGGTTGCTGTTTGGCTTTCATGTGCTCAGCCAGAGTGAGCCCTCTTCCCTCCCGAAGAAGATTCTGAAGGAGAACAGGTGAGTTCCTATGTCCTATGCATTAACAGTTTGGTTTCTGGGGCAGCAAATGGAAAACCAAGGGGGGCCACCAAGGAATCCCAAAGGGCCGCATGCGGTCCCTGGGCCGCAGGTTAGGCACCTGGGACCTAGGAGGTTAACCTTCTGAGCGTCTAGCCCGAGTTAACTCGGGCTGAGTTTCATGAATCATGAAACTCAGCTCCAGTTAACTAGAGCCACGCTCTAGGTCTTGCCGGCTTTCTGCGGCGGTCGGGAGCATCGGCATGTATGCCAATGCTTCCGGGTCCGCCCCCGATCGCGTCACCGGTGACGCGAAGGGGGCGGGGGTAGGCGGTGCCATAGACCTCCGTCTAACTGGAGGGGCGTCGCTTTCTTTCAGCATAAGTCCGGCGTCTCCAGTGACGCCGGACTTATGTTTGCTACCTCCAGCTGAGCAGGCAATCGCGGCGGAGCATATTGTGCTCCGCCGCGATTGCCCGTGGCGCGGTTTTGAAAAAAACGTGCAAAGGCTGAAACACTCAGGAGGTCAAACTAGTGTTTGCACAAAGTGCACCAAGATTTTGTACCACCTGCTTAGACAGCCATAGTACTATATTTCCTTGGTCTAGTGTGCTTGATGAATGAATAGTCATTTATAATAAAATAATATATATTATATATAATATAATATCTTCATGTATATAATAGATTGTAGAAAGGTTTTGATATTATACTGCATTATGTACACACCAAGCTATATTATATATAATCTAAAGATATTTTATTGCATCATGATGAAGTGGAATAACTGTCAGAAGATTGACCTTGCTCCTGTAAACCATGTATTGTAGGTCCCTTTGAAAGTGACATTAACCTCTGGAACGTCCTGGGGAGGCATGACTGAGCTTCAATTGAAATAGAACAGACAGCACAAGTAGTATTTAGTAACCTTACCTGGTCTGCTGTGTTTCATGAATCACTAATTTCTTATCGGTATCTAATACTCAGCATGTGGATTCTCTTATATGGGTTTGCCTATAGCTCCAGACAACTCCTGTGTTGTTACGTTTGTATTATTCAAGTTCATTGCTCCTTTTTTTAAATATTGATCTCATATCGGAGATCTTGTGGTATTATTTCCCTATTACAATTCTTACAGAGCAAAAAGTGTGGCAAGTATAACATTACTCTGCTTTGTCTTTTTCTAAAGATAGTTCATCATTTATCATAGATTTAGTATTGTGAAGAAATAAGCCACTACAAGAGCCTTATTATCTAAATGATTTACTGTTGGGAGTATTTAATAGTAAAGTAAAATATTGTAAACACGCATAATAGTTACATAGAAGGACTATGCATAATAGACAATAAAAATGTTAAAACTGATTTTTGATGTATGAGTCTCAATATTTGTGTCCTGAAATATAGCGATGACTAACGAAAATTATCGAAATTTGCAAACATATTACTACAACTAAGAAGTAATTAACTAGAGGAAGGAGAGAAGATATAATGAGAGAAAAGGCACAGGGATAATAAGAAGTTACGGTAGCCATAGAGGGGTCGCTTATTTTACAATTTGATCATATTGTGCAATAGAAAATCGACCAAGAGTCGAACATCGATTGTTTGTACTGCCAAACAGTGTTATAGATTCATAATCAGTTCTTTGTTGCCACAAGAGGGCGCCTGCAACCCCCCAATATATGACATGTGCAGGCCAGCTATTCAATTAAATTACTGACATGTCCAATCACAGCTCAATCAATTTAATGTTAGATATCGGGCTGTCACTTGTGGTCGACCGAACCAGGTAGGCAGGAATCAATTCCCGATTGATCGACTTCAAAATAAAATTTTCGTGGTCAACGGAAATATTGACCGGTGTATGGCTACCTTTAGAAATTAGTATTGGCAAAGGCGACTCTCTAAGTCTTGCTATAAAAAGACATAGTGTTGCGCACTGTGTGTGATTGGTGTCATCAGTGCCAATAATGGGCCAGAGCGGAGCTAAAAAAAAATCCCATAAATCCCTAATTGTCCCTATAAGTAGCCACACAGGAGAGTATATTTTTATATTTTACGTATTTTTATATTTATGTATTTTACATATCTCATACTTCTTACATGCAAATATTACTAAGCATGAAGGACCACAATACACAAGTTTCAAGAGCCTGTTCCTCCTGCAGCACTCTCTCCCTCAGAAGATGCTGGGGGGGGGGGGGGGGGGGGGGGGGGGGGGCGGTGGAGCTAGCAGCACCTCTCTCTCCCTTTGTGCTGTTACAGTGAGCAGAGGTCACCAGCTCACTGACCATCTCAGTGACCTAGCAGGCTCTTCTCACGGCCGGGGTCCCTAGGAGCTGTCTGCCGAGTCCCCCTAGCTGCTCGGGACAGTGCTGGCACACAAAGGGTGTCTGGCTCATTGTGACCCGATTCTTCTAAACATGTATAGGGGCTTAAGTGGTAGATGGCATTAGTAAGCAAGTAAAAGTACCTTATTCCCAACACATATTTCAGAGGTTGTGCAGAGGAGGGCTTGTTTCTACACTTATGGGGGGAGTGCCCCAAAGCAGGCATGCTATGGAGACAGACTTTTCATCACTTTTCCATCCCGGTGCACCAGACATGGGCAAACTATTTCATGCAGTAAAGAATTTTCGCCCATTCAGACCCTGTTGGCAGTATGACAGCTGCTGTTTTTTCAAGAGAGGGTCACCTAGATTCCCTCTGTGCTGTGTTTACTTGTCGAAAGAACACGTGATCCATATCACAGGCCTGCGCTACTTCACTATAGCTTGTGCTGCGCTGACATGTAGGTCTGAGTGGGGGAACCTTCTCCTCTATCACAAGATACGGAGGTGTCTGATGACAATTTGGTGGCAGAGGAAAGCACAACAACCTCACAGAAGCAGGAGTCAGGTTGAAGTTGCAGCCTATAGTGACTGTTTTTCAGATATATATATATAGTGACAGATAATGTTATGTCTGTGGCTGCAGAGATGCTGCTGTTGGATGGACATTTCATGGAAAATTACATTGCGACTGGTTTACCCTATTGCAGTGATGGTGAACGTTTTAGAGACCCAAATTGAAACCCATACCCACTTATTTATCTCAAAGTGCTGGCATGGCGATATAACACATATACACACATTCTATTTTCTTAAAAGATAGAGGAGGAGAGAACTGAAAGCATTGAGAGCCAATAGGCTGCAGTTCTTTTCTCTGTGCTGGTTGACAGCTCGCGTGCCCACAGAAAGAGCTCCAAGTGCCACCACTGGCACTCTTGCCATAGGTTCGCCATCACTGCCCTATTGCGCTTCTGCTTGCCCTATCATGTTCTGGCGCGTTTGTGACTCCCCAACCTTTTTATTTCCATTCACCA
>CM070032.1:218728917-218741759 GCA_036250615.1 Ptychadena robeensis
TATTGGCACTTCTAGTGCCATTAATGAAAACATAGATTCCTGGTGGTAGGTCCACTTTAACTTACCTAATTTAATTTTTTGGAGGAGACATTTAATTCTCTTATGAATGAAATAGTTGCTCTAACACAACCTAGAGTCCTCGAAGTATGGACACTCATATGCCCACCACCTCCATAGATATCCGTGTTCATAAAATCACTGTCACTGTAATAATGTCTTCTGGACAGGATATGTATTACCAGCCGCCTCCCAAATAACTGAAAAAGAAAAACAGTCCTTAGTCATTTGGTATTTTATTGAAATACAGCTACTTCACAGGGTGGAGACAGACGAATTATTGCAACGTGTAAAGGGCAGGAACTAAAAGCATGAAACCATCTCTAAAGCCCCCCATTAGATTTTATCGGCCAAAAATCGGGTGCGGATCTTAAGCTTAAAGAGCTTAAATCAGCAACCAAATTGATCTAAGCCATTAAGGACATGTCCGGCATTCTTAGATCGGTCTGATACTTTAGACGGGGACACTGTATCCCCATCTAAAGCATGGGCATATGTCTCCTTAGCTGTGAGGGATCTGAGACCCATCGGGCTGAGGAATCAGCCCAGAAGCAGAAGCTGCCTCCTGCTTCTCTCCCCGTGAGGAAGGGAGGAAGGGGGGGTGCTCCTCTCCCTTCGTGCTGACAGCACTGGCACGCAAAGGGTGCCTGGGCCGATTGTAACCCGATGTTTCGGCCGATTGACTGTGCGTGATGATGTCGATCGGCCAAAACATCGGGTCACAATCTATACGTGGAGCACATAGATTTTACCTGCTCGGCAGATGCTGTGTTTACACATCCTCCAATGCAGAGGCACAACGTCCTCAACTACGTTCAGCCCTGCATCGGCGGAACGGCTTGACGCAGTGAAGACACAAAATCCGCCGAACAGGTAAGTCTATGTGATCCTTCTGGACCTCCCGCCAAGCAATACGCTTAGCGGAGGGGTCCCGACGTATAGTGGAAACATAGCCTTAAGGTAGCCATATGCGGGTCTATATCTCCCTTCGATCGTCATGAAATCGTTTTGTTTTTGCTGATGGTACGGGAATTGATTCTTGCCCACCTGGTATGATTGACCAAAAGTGATCAATATCGAATAGAAAATTGATGGAAAAGTGATCGGACATGATGGTAAATTTTAGTCAATCATTTACATGTAATGTTTTGCTGTGCAGATGCACCTTGGTGCAGAAAGTGGTAATGCTGCTTTAAAGTTACGGAATCGATCGGTTTTAAATCAATTTTACTGTGTGGTGGTACAATTGATCAATGTTTGACTGGCGAATGATTTAACCTCCAGGCTTTTCCCTCTATTTATTATGGTGCAAAAAGCCACTGTCCTCCCGGCTCTCTACACACCGTCAAATAGAAGCCGGTGGTGTGTGTGGGGAAAAGCGACGCCCCTTCCATTAACATGGAGGTCTTTGGCTCCACCCCCTTCGGTGTCACCGATGATGGTGAAGGTGGTGGAAAAGCTCAGTGAGAAACTGAGCAGAAACGCTGAAGGCTCACAGGGAGATCGGCAGTTGCGCCCGATCCCGGCGTGGGCACAATTTGATCCCAGATCAAATGGCGCCCTACTGGCTTTGGGTGTAAGGCCCAGGAGGTTATTAAGCTACCCATATGGCTATCTTTAGGCTTCCTGCCAGTCACATTGCAAAGCACAATAAAAGGCTTGACCCAAGGACCAGTTAATTTTGAAAAACTTTAACTTTCAAAGAGTTTCCCCAAACTTCTAAAACAAGAAAGGTAAGTATGACGGGCCTTACACTGATTTTCAAAGCCTAATTATAACCTTTAATAGCCTTCATTATAAGAACTATTAGGTAATACCCCAACCAGCTAATGGAATCCCCCTTATGCATCTGCTTGGGAAGGTATTACTATAACCAGGGATGAGATTCTTCAGAAGGTATGGCTGTCTCTATTGTCACTATAAAGGTGGATGAGTGTGGGTTGATTTTTATATCATATAGGTTTTGCAACTCTTATCTGTAACTTTTGCCTTCTAGTAGTGCTTCCGCCATAAAGTTTTTCTGCACTTTATCTATTGTTAGTGTTAACAGCAGATGGTAGAAGGTTTGCTACAACCTATTGCAACCTGAAACAGATGGGTTACAGGTGATACATAAGGCTAAGTTTAGACTGTCGGTTCTCCAGCTGCTTTCAGCTCGAAAACCGAGAGTGCGCTCCCACAGCTGCGGGAGAAACGACTCCCTGTGATAGTCTGCAAAATAGTGCAGGCGATTACAGGCCGTCTAATTAAGGACCCCATAGAGGTCCTATGGGGTGGCAGCTCGAAAACTGACCAGCGGACGCCTAATATGGCATTCGCTGGTTGGTCACGTTAAGGGCTTGTCCCCACAGGCAAAGTTGGCTGCGGCTGCCGCTAGTGGCTAAGCACATGTTAATGGAGCCGCTAGCGTCCAAAATACAGGTGCCCACGTTTCAAATCTGCACGCAAGTGGAGACAGCCCTATTGTAAACAATGGAGGCAGCCGCCTGTGGCCGCTGCTAGCAGCTGGGAACTGCGCCGCCGCGCGGCAAAATTCACCTGAGGGGACAAGCCCTTAAGGCTAAAAACCGCCACTGTAAATGTACCCTAAAGGCTGCCATACACGGCACGGATTCGTGCCGGATTCCGGCGCAATGGATTCCGGGCGCGTGCACGCGGATCCATCGTGCCGGAATCCTCTGCAGCCCACCTTGCCCGTCCGACCGCATCCGATGGATCGGGGGCACAGAATCGGATCCGAGGAAGAACCAACCTGTTGGTCTTTTCGGGTCCGATTCTGCTCTGATCAGGGGGCGTTGCGGTCAGGGAGCCGATCCATCGGACACGGATCCGGCCGTGCAAGGTGGGCTGCCACGATCGGATTCCCTAATTGGCTGATCGTTCTCACCTGTGGATGCCGGCGGAATCGCCGGAATCCATCGGTGCTGAATCGATCAGCCAGGGAATCCGTGCAGTGTATGGCTAGCTTAACAGTTCAAGTTCACTTGGCCAATTAAATTGCTACACTGAGATTCTGTGCCATTTTCTGGTCCTACCATGAAAAGCTAGAAATACAGTATATGCGTCCTAGGTCACACGGCCGTTGATGAGCTATAGTCCATGCCTGTCACTGTATAAGGGAAAGTGGAACTTCCATGTTGAAAATACCGGAAGTGATGCCATGTATGTCCGCTATGTATTGTGCCCCCTCAATTTGGCCCCCTACCCGCACTCGCCTGACCTGTCGGACATAGACGTGCCCCCCTGATTGGCCGACCATGCCCGCCCACTCCTTGCGCCGACCCTGCGTCCATCCTACTAGTTGGCTAACTTTAGAGGAAGGGGGCGTTACTCTGTCTCCGAACTTCCTTTTGCACAATCGTGGTGGGAAATTGGGCACTCCCCCCTCTCCTAAATTACCCCATTTTCAAATTCACTGGAAATATTCGAAATTTATTAAAATTGGGATTTGGCCGGGAAAGTCACATAAAAAGCATGATAAAGGTGCGTAAGAATCTGAAAAATCTTCAGGAGCAATCTGTCAGGAAATAAGTAGGCAGGGTGATGCTACAGTGGAGGGTTTGTGCTTATATTCTAGAGTCTCATCGTACTTATTCTTTCTTGTCTGCTTCAATGGCCTGGAACAAGTATGGAGGCAGCAGAGCAAAGACAAGCTTGACAGAATAGAAGGCATTGCTAGAAATATGGAGGAACAACTGAAGTCTGCTTCACAACCAGTGGCATATATTGCAAAACAAGTACAGTATTTAAAATCACATTGGTGTGTATATATAATTTATTAACGTTGAGAATGTACAACATTAATATACACTGCCCGTCCAAAAATAAGTCGCCACCTGGATGTTACTAAGCAGATAGGTAGGAGCCTCATATGGGATAGATCTGGGGTTGCTGCAGTTGGTCAGGTCTAGGTCCAGTAACAGTATGTGTTCCAAGAATGAGGTCAGCTGACTCCTGACTATACTGAAGGACCAGGTTATTCCATCAATGGATCTCTTCTTCCCTGATGGCACGGGCATATTCCAAGATGATAATGCCAGGACTTAAATTGTGAAAGAGTGGTTCAGGGAGAATGAGACATCATTGTCACACATGGATTGGCCACCACAGAGTCCAGACCTTAACCCCATTGAGAATCTGTGGGATGTGCTGGAGAAGGCTTTGCGCAGCGGTCAGACTCTACCATCATCAATGCGAGATCTTGGTGAAAAATTAATGCAACACTGGATGGAAATAAATCTTGTGACTTTACAGAAGCTTATTAAAAACGATGCCGCAGCAAATGTGCTCTGTAGTGATGATCACGAATATTCGGATTCCGAATATTAATCGCGAATATCGGCAATTCGGAAATTCGCGAAGATGGTGAATATATTGCCGAATATTCGCAATTCCGGATATTCTGTATTTTTTTTCCATTACACACACCTCTCAATGCAAGTGGACGAATGGGAAGGCTGCAACAAGAGCTTAGCAACACTCCCTGTGACCATCAACAGTTTTTAAATCCAATATTGGGGTGATGCGAATATTCGGAATATTGCGAAAATCGTCACTTTAGAAAATTCGCGAAAATCACTTAGATGGCGTCCAAAATTCGCAATTTTGCATAAAACTGCCGATATTCGCAATAAGAAGAATATTGCCGAATTCGAATGTTTTCCGAATGTTTTCCCAAAAATTTGCGGCATGCCGCGAATACGAATGTTGCCTATGCCGCTCATCACTAGTGCTCTGTAACTAAAGCTAAAGGCGTCCAACAAATGAGTGTGTGACCTTTTGTTGTTGGTGGCAACTTTTTTTTTGGACAGGCAGTGTATTTGCCCTCAGCTATGGGTATACGTTGCTTCAACTAAACAATCACAAGCTGGAGGTGCTCTTAACAGGTAAGTTATCATGGACATTTCTCTGATACTTATTGTCGGGCAAATAAGCAGATTATTGCTGTGTACATAAACACATTCATATAGAACTTCTCAAGCAAAAATACCTGAACTCCCCAAATGACGTCTCCCCTCTTCTACAGCAGCACAGATTACAAGCCTGCATGTCACACAAGCTGGGCACTTATGGCTGAAATGACTTGGTGGCTAATATTATTGAATTACTGTTTTAGCAAATCATGTATGTTGCTACAGTTGATGCTGATCATGGAAAAAATCTCACTCTAAAGCCCCCCATACACATTAAGGTCGATCCATACAATCTCCATTAGAACTACCAACAACTGTGTAGTATAGTGGCCTCCTGAGAGAATACATAGTGATGGGGAAGGTTAAATCACTAATATGTAGGGCCGGTCCTCCCTCATAGAATAAATAGTGATTGGAAGGTATATATCACTTGTATGTAGTGCTGGGTCCTCCCGGACGACTACATAGTGATGGAAGAGTAAGATATCACTGCTATGTAGTGCCGGCTCCCTGATAGAATACATAGTGATTGGAACGTATATTATCACTGCTATGTAGTGCCGGGTCCTCCCTGGATAGAATTACATAGTGTGAAACGTATATTATACTGCTATTATAGTGACGGGGTCCTCCATGAAGCATACATTAGTGATTGAAGGTAGATTCACTGCATGTAGTGCCGGTGCCTCCCTGCTAGAATAATAGTGATTTGGAACGTATATATCACTGCTAGTGTAGTGCCGGCGGTCCTCCCTGATAGAATACAGTGATTGGAAGGGTATATCACTGCTATGTAGTGCTGGGGTCCTCCTGATAGAAGTACATAGTGCTTGGAACGTATTATCACTGCGATGTTAGTGCCGGGTCCTTCCTGATAGATACAGAGTGATTGGAAGTCTATATCACTTGCAGTAGGGCGTTTGGGACTCCTGCTGATAGAATAAGCATAGTGATGGAAGGTATATATCACTGTCTAGTAGTGACGGGTCCCTCTCCTGATAGAATACCATAGTGATTGGAAGGTAATCGTGCATGCTAGGTGCGTGGCCCGGGTGCTCCCTGATCGGAATACATAGTGGTGATTGGAAGGTATATATCATTATGCTATGTAGTGCCGGGGTGCCTCCCTCGATAGAATACAGTAGGATTGGAAGGTGTATATATCACTGCCTATGTAGGCTGGTACGTTCCTGCTAGAATACATAGTGATTTATATATCACTGCTATGCAGTGCCGGGTCCTCCCTGAGAGAATACATAGTGATTGGAAGGATTAGAAAGGTTCTCATATTACATGGTTTTGGTAGAATAAAAGTTGATTGTACAGAAATTGTATGGAAAGATTGTAAGGTGTATGGGGGCCTAAGCCATGCACTTTTCCTTCTGCAAATGATAATGTATACATTACACTTCATACATTCCAGAAATTCAGAATCCCATCATCTCTCATTGCAAAATCAAAAAAAAAGTTTTCCAGTTTTTGTTCAGAATATAATGTATCTTCACAGTAAACGCTTAGCAAAAATACTCCATAGAAATATAATTATTTAAACAGCAGTGATATTAAAAACTAGCTTTTTGTATGATTTATTGATAAAGGGAATCCATAGTCAAAAATTTTTTATTGCATATTGGTTTATTTGAAAAAAAAAAAAGGTTACCACTAGACTATAAGACGCACCTTTTCACCCCAACATCTGGGGGAAAAGTGCCTGCGTCTAATGGCTTCCCACCTGCTCTCCTGGCAAGTAGATTAGCCGGGGAGCTGTCAGAAGAGAGATGCGACCGGATCTCCCATCTGAACTGTATTATTGCTTATGCCAGCAGAGCCCGGAGCCCTGCTGATATAAACAATGAAGAGAGAGATAGATGAACTGTCCCAACTGTCATGTAAATATGTAAATAGAACCTATGTGACCACGGTCTACCAATTTCCCTTCCAAACATAGCCGAATCTGTGCTTTTACTTTTTACAAGGAAATACTGCACCCTGATTGTGGATGATATCGCAGGAGCGAGGGGCATAGCATTGCTATGTCTTCAGCTCAGCCGATGCTTTGCATGGAGACCTGCATTCCCCATGCAAAGCAATGGACATCGGCCGTGGTTTATGGTCATGTCCGATATCTCTGTTTTGCAGTGGGATTGATTGGTCCCGCTCGAAAACAGGGATGGCCGCATATGATATCGGCCTGATAGATGGCTGTGAGCATGCACGGCGTCCAAGAGGCCATCGATCTGGCCCATATCTACATGTGTGTACCCTGCTTTATGCTTTTAAAGATTGAGTCATGATCTAAGTAGTTATATTTCATCATATAAGAAACACCGTAACAAGGCTGTATGAACGATTCATATTCCTGGGTCTGGGTTCTACTCCTCTTGGCAGTGTTTGATTTGGCTGAACATTACCAAAAAGCAGGTTGGGTAACGCTGGAGGAAGAAGCAATAGTCTGATACTGCAGGAGCTGAGGAGCAGCCTTCAGGGACCTGCCCTATATACTTCCGTTCAGCTCCAATAAACCACTTTATGATTTGTATTGCTGGGTACTTTCCTCACGGGGCTCCTAAAATACTGCCAAAGCTATGACAGTTTCCGCATATAACACCTAAACCCTTTCCTATGGTTCTCTGGAACAGTAATAGGCCTCATGTTGTGAGAGGAAAATACCAGAGTCCACAGATTTATAAATAGAAGATTCGGCCGATAAAATGACATCTCCTTGGTTTGGAGTCTATAGGTTGCCATACACGGGTCCGATTCCCAGTGGATTCCGGGACGATCGATTCCGGGCGCGTGCACGCTAATCGATCGTGGAGGAATCGCGTGAAGCCCACCTTGTCCAATCGATCACGTCCGATCGGTCGGGGGCCCAGAATCAGATCCAACAGAGAACCAACATGTTGGTCTTTCTGATCCGATTCAGCACACATCAGGGGGAGTTGCCATGTGTGAAGTGATCGATCGGACACGGAATCGTCCAGGAATCGGTGGCCCAAGGTGGTAGGGACAGGCTTAATTGGGCGATCGATCGGACATCCGATTCCCTCTGGCATCGCGGAATCGATCGGATGGGTGATGATCGGCCATGGAATCGGAACATGTATGGCTAGCTTATGACAGTTTAAGGGACATTTGCCACTGCAATTAGAGGATTATCCCCCTGTAGTCATCATAGGTAACCAGATACTAAAGGTGTCGCCACGCTGTGCTCGGGCGCCCGTCGATTGTACTGGAATCAAGGCGCACCACTTTAGGTCCCCCTTCCCAGTCAATACAGGGAAACCAGGGTCCCCATCAAAAGGAATGACTTTCAAGCAGGATTTATGGACATCCCTCCTTTACCTGCTCAATAGACTGGTCTTCCAGCAGGATTGGTTGATCCTGCTCGAAGAAAGGCATCCACGGCTCCATTTGCTTATACATTACAGCAGTGGTTCCCAAACTTTCCTAGCAGGGCCCCTTTTTTATTTAGGAACATTATTGAGCCCCACCCCCCCCTATTCAAACACAGTTTAAGAATGAGGGCCAGCACGCCCCTGGAATACCTTAACGCCTACCGCAGGGGGGCCGCCCCCCATTTTGGGAACCACTGCATTAGAGCACAATTAAGCGTGGTGAACGTGCACGTTGCTCAATTATGCTTCAATATATAAAAAATCGAGCCGTGGATGGACACCTTAAGAGTTAACATACAAAGTGAAGAAATATGATAAATGTGATAAATACTCTGGTTATTTATATATGTCTCCCCTCCCCCTCTGGTTTTTGTCTTTTGTGGAATCCATGCTCTGGTTATTTACTTTATAAATTTTTTATTGCTTTTTGACTCCAGTTTTACTAAATATACTAACATGTATTGGTGGTTGGAAATGAAATCATGGATACAAATAAACGCAGGGTATCTGAAACAGTTAACTGTAATCAAATAATTTTCAATTGCTACATATGTTCCAATAGATATGGTGTGTATTGGAAAGTAGGAAAAACACCTACCCCTCCTTTCCACACAAAGGTCTCCCCTCCACAGAGTGGGGGCTAGGGGACTTTAATGGCCAGACAGAGGTGGTAAAACAAGGTAGTTCCAACTTTTCAATCCACACCGTATCTATATTTGATTTGGGATGTCGGCCAGCCATTAGGGAGCTCTTGATCTTACTTCTTTACATATGCTATATACGTTACAATCCGAGGTATTGATCATTTCTAGCAATAGCTATTGGACTTATGAGTACTGTTTATTCATCAGGCAGCCTATTGGGGTTAGAGGACAAGGGGGTCAACAGACATAGGTAACAGCAGCTGCCATTCAGCTTGGTCATTTAATGTAAAGCTGTACATATGCCAGATTAATGCAGCAGACGACTGCAAGGTAACTCATTGGTACACTAAGCATGGCCATTGCAAAATCTACAAACAAGAGAACTTTTTTTTTTTAAAGACAAAGGTGATGCATAGAAATGCACTTTCCAAGAAAACTAACCAACTTTCATTTCAAAAAGAAAGATCAGGTCCTATTAATATTGAAACGACTATGGGTGAACCAAACCCAACGAGGTGGGCAGCCTCTGGGGAGGTGGGAAAATTTGGGGTAAAGTTCCAATGAAAGTATGGGTTAAAAACAGCTTTTATTCATATATAATTAAATAAGTAATCAACAAACATTGTGGAATTAGGGATGGTCAAATTTTTCGACTTGCTAACTTTTAGAGCTGATTGCAAAGCCCCTGAACATGATATCGTCACCAAAATAGTATTTGAATAAATTAAGTTCAAAATTAAAGTAGAATTTCCGAATTTTCAACATTTTTACTTGACTTTGAACTGAATTTGTGCAAAAACTATTTGTGTTAAGCTAGCCATACACGTTCGGATTCCATGGCCGCTCGATCACCTATCCGATCGATTCCGGCAATTCTGCCGGGAATCGCAGGTGTGATCGATCGGCCAATTAAGAGTATCCGATCGCTGCATACCACCTTAATCCAACGGATTCCGGGACGATTCCGTGTCCGATTCCATCTCCGACTCCACCTCACAAATGGCAACTCCCCCTGATCTGTGCAGAATCGGATCAAAAAGACCAACATGTTGGTTCTCTGTCGGATCCGATTCTGAGCCCCTGATCAATCGGACGTGATCGATCAGACAAGGTGGGCTGCACACGATTCCGGCACAATCGTTTCGCGTGCACGCGCCCGGAATCGATCGGCCCGGAATCCGGTGGGAATCCGACCCGTGTATGGGGGCCTTTAGAGACATACTTTTTCCTTTCCAATGTTCCCCCAACCCTTCTCTTCTTCTCCAGAAAGTTTGGTGATGATACCATGTTCAGGGGCTTTGCAATTAACTCGAAGAGTTCAAATTTCTGAAAAAAATTCGACCATCTCTACTCCCAATACACTATTAGCTAGAAACCAATATACTCCAAAAAAGTCAACACAGTAAAAAATGTTTTTGCTATAAAATGCAGCACGAATCTAGCCTGTAAAATATGAATGTGAATGAATATGAATGGTCCAAAAGTAAATAACGTGAGTTGGTTCCAAAGATTTTTGTTCCTGTCTACAGATATTTTTAACCCCATACTTTGACTTGAACTCTACATTTGCCTTAGAAGTCCCAGAGGCTGGCCACCTTGTTTTGGGTTTGATTCCCCCATTGCCTTTTCAAGATTTTAAATTATTATTGAGTATTATCTTCTAACTGAAGAGAACCCTATGAAACCTTACCTCCTGCTTAGAAACTCCTGTGCATGAATTTCCTCATTGCCTCTTTAGCCTCCTAAAGCAGGGAACACACGTATAGATATGGGCCAGACCGCTTCAAGCATCGTGCGCGCTCACGGCCATCTATCTGGCCCATATCATATGCGGCCATCCCTGTTTTTGAGCAGGACCAATCAATCCCGCTCGAAAACAATGTCCTTTGCTTTGCATGGAGACTGCGGGTCTTCATGCAAAGCATCGGCTGAGCTGGAGACACAGTGCTGGGCCTTCAGCTCCTCTGATCTCTGACAGCAGCGCGATGATGCCATCACGCTGCTGCAGGGAACCTCGAATGACTCCAATGTCGAGCCGTGTGTTCCCTGCTTGAGAGAAACTAGTAGGACCAGTAGATATAAGTTGGTAGCAGAACCGCTTGACAAATTACATCAACAGTTACATAACATTTTCAGCGTTTGGTATTCTCAAGCTGGGAACACACAGCTCGATATTGGAGCCGTTCGAGGTTCCCTGCAGCAGCGTGATGACAGCTGATGCTTTGCATGGAGACCCTAAGGATTCAATGCAAAGCAATGAACATCGACCATGGTTTATGATCATGTCAGATATCCCTGTTTTGGAAAGGGATTGATTGGTCCCGCTCGAAAACAGGGATGGCCATCGATCTGGCCCATATCTACATGTGTGTTCCCAGTTTTAGTCATGTAAAATATCTTTTTGTTTTTCTCTTTCTGCTGTATGGAGGGAGAGCCTTGGTTTTGGAGTTCAGCTTTAAGTTTACAAGTAAATATAAAGCTTGTTTAAATAGGGATACAGTGACTAATACATAATATTCACCCCATACAATTACTGCCGCACTTCCTAGTAACTAACATCATTATGGTTGGATAAGGCTAGAAAATGGGATTTGGTTTAAAAATCTTTAGAGGTAGAGATGGGTGAAATGAAATGGCAAAAACAATTAGGCTTTTACTTTATTTTTATTATCTGTACGCAGACATCAGCCATCGAAAGGTAAAAAATCTATACTGTTGTCAAGCAAGACTAGTTGCTGTGGTTGAGCAGATAAAAATGTATGAAACGGCTTGTTTCCTCTGGTATTGTTTCCTCTGGGATCTAAAAAAAAAGGGGGTTAAAAGGGGTTTTAACAGACAGTGGAGCCTAAAGCCTGCCATACACATGCTGATAAGCGGCTGATTTTTCACCTGATCGACGGGCGTGCGCAGATCCCTGTCGCCCCACAGCTCGGCCGGCCAGAGAATGGACATGTCCGATAATCTCTGGCCGATGGAAGCCGATAGCATTAGCTTCAATGAAGACCGGCGTCTTCATTGAAGCTAATGGCCGGCACACAAAGGGTGCCGGCCGACTGAAGGGGCCCCATAATGCACCGGGGTGCAAACGTGATGACGTCATCACGTTTGCATTCCGGTGCATATCGGAGTAGGTCTGTCTGCACCCGTCGGGGTGTGTATGGCAGCCTTTAGAGTGCCTTTTCAATACTTCTACCATAGTGCAGATTTTACTACAGTTTGTCCACAGTAGCAGCCAATTGTGCAGGTTATTCCCCGTAATACACTCCTAGATAGCTTATATTTGTATTATACACACTCACCAGCCAATTTATGAGGCACACCTTGCTAGTCCCGGGTTGGACCCCCTTTTGCCTTCATCCTCCGTGGCATAGATACAACAAGGTCCTGGAAACATTCCCCAGAGACATCGCTCCATAGTGACATGATAGCATCACACAGTTGCTGCAGATTTGTCGGCTGCCCATCCATGATGCCAATCTCCCATTCCACCACATCCCAAAGGTGCTCTATTGGATGAGATCTGGTGACTGTGGAGGCCATGTGAGTACTGTGACCTCATTGTCATGTTCAAGAAACCAGTGTGAGATGATTGGAGCTTTATGACATGGTGCATTATCCTGCTGGAAGTCGTCAGAAGATGGGTACACTGCGGTTATGAAGGGATGGACATGGTCAGCAACAATACTCAGGTAGGCTGTGGCGATGCAACGGTGATCAATTACTAGTAAGGGGCCCAAAGTGTGGCAAGAAAATGTCCCCACACCATTACTCCACCAGTCTGAACCATTGATACAAGGCAGGATGGATCCATGCTTTCATGTTGTTGATGC
>CM070032.1:218744804-218759967 GCA_036250615.1 Ptychadena robeensis
TGACTATAATAATGTTTGAAACACACAATTATTATAAAAAAAAAGTACATAAAAAAATTACAAAATGTATCATTTGATGTGCAAATCTGGACATTCATATGCAAATTAGGCTGGGAGTGAGACACAGCCGGCTTGCTTCAGATCCCGGACAGCACAGAGCAGAGAGAGAGTATGTGCTGCTGTCGGAAGATCTGAGCTTAGCTGGACGGCTCTATCTCGTCAGCTGCAATACTGCATAAGCAAGTGCAGGACGAGATGGTGCCGTCAGAAGCGCTAGGGAGGTTAAAATTGGTAGATCACTGTACTTTCGTCTTGCAAGCCAAAATAGCATGGCCTCCCCCCCTTCTAGATTGTAGGTGTAACTTGGCCTAATTGGCCCTGCCCCAATATGAATTGCCTAAAGGCCCCCATACACGTCTAGATTTTTGTTGGTTGATTGATTGAAAATCTATGGCAGCCCACATGGTTAGATCAACCTAAACCAATTAAAATTGGGAAAAAAATTTATTGAAAAATTATTAGACATGCTGGTAAATTTTAATTGGTTGTATTGAAATGGATTACACTTTCAGTCGATCCCCAAAAAGTTGATCAAATATCTGTTACTACAGTTGGCAAACATACAATCAATCACCAATTTCCCTGACCCCCAAAAATTTATCTTTTTAAGTTGATTGAACAGAAAATCTAGACGTGTTTGGGGGGGGGCTTAAGGCTACCCATACATGAGTCAATTCCCACTTGATCCATGAGTGCTCGATCAGATGTGGTGACGTCACCACATTGTGCTTGAGAGTTCGCATATTGAACTGCGAATCAATGTGAACCACTTTGCGCAATCGATTCCTGTTCGAAAATTTGGATGGGGATTGAGAAAGTAATGACAATCGAACAGGGATTTACCAACATGTTGGTTCCTTGTTCGATAGAAGTTTCTTCAAGCGGGATAGATTGATCCTGCTCAAAGAGAGGATCGGTGATCGGCACGGTGATCGATTGTTTGGAAATTGAACTAAAAATCGACCCATATATGGGCACCCTTACCCCACCGATTTTTTAATGCATTTCTTGTTGTCTAATGCAAAGATCTACAAGCATTGTTTCTACTTCTTTCTCCCTACACTAACCAGTACAAAACAAAAGCTTCATTCCAACAATCATAAATGTCTTCATTTACAAAACCCACATGATTCAAAAACACATAAATGTAACATAAAGGAACTCACTGAAATCTTTAAAGTTGAACCCGCCCTTACAATACCCATAAAAATCTATATGTGGCCATACATGGGTCGATTTCCCACACGATTCCTGGCCGATCGATCACCGGGCGCGTGCACGCCGATCGATCGACGAGGAATCAAGTGCAGCCCACCTTGACCGATCGACCTCGCCCAATCGACTTGGCCCCCAAATCGGATCGGCCAGAGAACCAACCTGTTGGTCTTTTCTGATCGATTGAGCACACATCAAGGGGCGTTGACATTTGTGAAGCGATCGATCGGGAACAGAATCGTCCAGGAATCGGTGGCCTAAGGTGGTAGGCACAGACTTGACTGGGCGATCGATCGACGCCTGTGGCTTCACCGGAATCCATCGGATGGGCGATCGATCGCTCACGAGTCGACACGTGTATGGCTAGCTTATCTTTTGTTCGATCCCACTCCAAAAAAATGTCAATCTATGGCTATGTCTCCACTACGTTGTGTGATCGGTCGGCTGTAAGCGCAGTGCTTGGCAGGGATCCCGACGGAGCACATACACATTACCTGGCTGGCGGGTCCTCTGTTCACATGGCGTTAAGAAGATTTGCCGATGCAGGGGTTAACGTACTCGTCAAAACGCCGTGAGAACAGCCGGTCCGGTAGGAAGGTATGTGGATCAGCTCCGCCAGGACCCCTGCTAAACAATGCACTTAGCGCAGGAGAGCAGACGGAACCAAGAATGTAAGTGGAGACATACCCTAACTGGGAAGCAACAAGTTAAATACCTGATTGTTCGCCATTACTTTAGATGGGGCTTGGGTCCCTATTCAAACTGTTGATCAGGAATCAATTGTGCAAAGTGGTGCGCATCTATTTGCAGATAGATCGACGGGTATGGGCACCTTAAGGTTTTGTTTCCACTATACGTCAGGATCCCGACGGAGAACATAGACTTCACCTGCTCAGCGGATGCTGTGTTTATACATCCGCCGATGCAGAGACTCAATGTACTACAGTCAGCCCTGCATTGGTGGAATGGCTCAGCGCAGTGAAGACACAGCATCTGCCGAGCAAGCAAAGTCTATGTGCTAAGTCGGGATCCCTGCCAAGCAATACGCTTAGCAGAGGGGGTCCCGACGTATAGTGGAAACAAACCCTAAAGCTGGCCACACACCTTTAGATCTCTCTGTCAGATATCCTTTAGATCTACCAACAACTATATAGTGCAGGGTCCTCTGTGAATGAACACAGGTAGACTTGATGATTTAGAAAGTCCCTCATATTACATGGTTTTAGTAAAACAAAAGGAGATCTAAAGAAAATCTGACAGAGAAATCTAAAGGTGTATAGTGACCCTAACTCTGAAGCATAACAGCCCAACCTAAAAAATTGTCTCTGTTCAGAAATTGGCATTTTGTACACATTTCAGTTCAGCATTCACACTTGCTAATCAACGCTTTGCGTCCTTGCTAACATTGTGGCCATATGGTATTAATTGCATCCGAAGAATCAATATTTTACAAACACCCTTCGTCTTCCCCGCGTAAATGAACATAAACATTGGACAGATGCAATTGCTTCTGTTATCAGATATGCTACCGGCGACGATGAGCGCTAGCAGCTATCGCAAGCTGTAATCGCATCGTCGCTCTGAAGAAAGAACTGAACGGAAAGAAAGGCACACACTGTTTCCCCGCATGTCTCCTCCTGTCTATTTATACCTCTCAGCGACTAAAAGCGACAAGAAAATACTTTGCCAATTTCTATACACTGTACAAAACCCATCTGTACAACGTTATAGCGTCCTCTGGTGAAATGTACATATACAGTAATAGGCTCACGCCGGTGTATTTACAGGTTTAGCAATAACACAGCGAAATCATGACTGCACTTCAAGCACAATTATTCCTGCGGTTTCCTGGCTGTGGCCCTCGCGATTCCAGAGTGAAACGCGTGAGTAGCATTTACTGTACAACTGCAGCAGGCATAGGGTGTACTTCTCAAGTACTGTGCATATTTGACAATATATATATAGAAATGTTGTTCCTTGTATCGCAATCGTACGTCAGTCAGTTATCTCAGTACATGTCAGTTATATACATACAGTAAATCGGTGGTTCCCAAATTTTCCTTGCAGGGCCCCCCTCTTATATTTAGGAACATTATCGAGCCCCCCCCCTCCAAGAATGAGGGCCATCACCCCCTGGAATACCTTTGCGCCTTCCCAGGGGGGCCACCCCCCCCCCCCCCCCACCCCGTTTGGGAACCACTTCAGTAAATTAACAAAGCATAGCCTCAAATATATATAATAAAAAAACATATCATACCCATTATCAAAGCAATCCATGCAGTGTAAGCATCAAGGCAAATGACATGGCATTCTGCTATAATAACAGGGAAAGGCTGTACATTATTAAGCAATAATAAAAAGGATAGGATAATAAAAAGTTCAGCATGATAAAAGGACAAGAAACCACAAATAAAGGATAACCTAAAAAACAAAACATGCTAAAGAACATTCATCGACAATATTTCTCGTGTTTAACATAATGGAAGATATGTGGCTCGGAATAAAGGACTGTGTGAGATATTGGTGGTATAGAACTACTATAACTATATAACTTGGATATTCTAGACCAGTGGTTCCCAAACTTTTTAGCTCTGTGACACAGGAAGTGATGACGAATGCGAATAAGGTTCTTTTGAACTGAAACGTGTCAGAGGGGGCTTCCCTGGAGGGGCCATGTCTGTGTTTTCAATGGTATATTAAATAAAATTTGATGGCTTTTAAATTTACAGAGCGCAGACTTTTTTCTGCTAGAAGCAAGATTGTGGAAGTGATGTCACGACATGTCACTTCCTGTATCTGGAATGCGGACTTGCCAGTGTGGAGCATCACTTTCACGTTCCAAATTACAGAAGTGACAGTACACAACATCCCTTCCAGTATGATCAGGTAAGTGTTATGTCACCTTTCTCCTATTTTCTCACATTGTTTGTGCAAATGGGGGCATTATTCTGCCTCCTAACTTCTCACCCGATTGTGGGCATGAGCGCTGCTTTCAGTGAATGTGGTGACCCTCATTGGACGCCCAAAGGGGTCCCGACTCACAGGTTGAGAACCACTGACTAGACTGACTGTAATGTCATTGGTTAGGCCAGTGGTTCCCGAAGTTTCATTACAGGGCCGGCATTTACTACCTATGGACATTATCGAGTTCCTTCTCCCCATTCAAACACAGATTAAAAATGAGGGCCAGCCCCCCTTCCTTGGAATACATTTGTGGCCCTCTAGGGGGGCCCACACCCCAGTTTGGAACCACTGGGTTAGGCTATGCCTACACTTCTAGCGCAGTGCACAAATTGACGGCAATGGGGCTATGACAGGGCTGTGTACACAGCCTGTCATTGCCCGCGATCCATCGGTCAAAGCCTCCATCGCGAGCTATTTTGCTTTGTGAACTAATTTTGCTAATGATTTTAGTAAATCAACCCAATCTAAAGCTGCCCATACACCTTTAGATCTCTCTGTCAGATATCCTTTAGATCTACCAACAACTTTGTAGTATAGGGTCCTCTGAGATTGAACACAGGTAAACTTGATGGTTTAGAAAGTCCCTCATATCACATGGTTTTGGTAAAACAAATAGAGATCTAAAGGAAATCTGACAGAGAAATCTAAAGGTGTATGGGGGCCCTATTTCTGAACACAGTGCAGACATGAATGTGTATATGCCACCAGCATCTGACCCAATTTGAACTTCATTTAAACTCAACTGAAGGTTTGCAATAGACTAGTTCATTTAGTGTTATTTGTAAAAAGTCATAGGGGGCTGTTGGTGAAATTTTGCCTTCAATGGGATCTTGTGTGCAAGTTGTGAATTTTGAAAAAGTATTTTAAACAGAATCATTAGTGTGTCAGCTCTCCGTGTTGGTCAAGACTGGCAAAGATGTACAGTGACTCTCAAAATGGTGGTCTCTTTACATTCTTTTAGAAAGTACATGGACCCTCTTTAATTAACTAGGATTAAACATCCGTTATCTTGTGATAACACACTGCAGGGAAGCCTCAGCTGGATTTACTTGGAATGCTGTGTTTATTTTCAGACTGGCAGAGGATCGAGCAGTCAGCTGACTGCTCTCTGTATAGAATGCTAAAAGCAGAAGTGATCTGCTATTGTCGCACACTGGTGAAAAGAAGCATAGATATATGTATGCCAAATGTAATGTGGTGCTTTATGTGTAACCCTGTTTTACATTTTTCACACATTGGTGTGAAAGATGTAAAATGTAGAAGGTAACTGTGGAATCATTAGACAGACAGTGTTTTATATTAATTTTTGCTCCCAAAGATGCCCTAGGTCTTATTTTTGGGGGATGTCTTATTTTTCCATGAAGAATACAGCACTGGGGTATCAGGGTAGGGGGGTCACTTGAAATGACTCAGGGGTGGATCTGAGGGGGGAATCAAAATGGCACAGGAGACTGAGAGGGGGGATTACCATTTGAGTAACCCCTTCTGATCCCCCCTGTCCAGAGTTACAGTACCATATCTTTATGGGTGCCTTATTTTCGGAGGATGCCTTATTTTTGGGGAAACAGGGTAGAGCCAAGCAAATAACAACATTTGCTACAATAAATTGGCCTTGAGTTTTTGCAAGCCATAAGTTGTCAGTTAAACGGTTAACATATATGCTAATGTTACCAAAATATTTTCTGACAAACATTTAATCAGAAAATTGCTAATTTTAGCCAATCAAATAATCATTCAACTAGATGGGTGCACCTCAGGAAATAAATTGGGTTCTAACACGGGAAGTGTAAAACATTGTCAATAACTACAAATACCCCAAAATTTCAACAAAGTGACCCCCTGAAACAGCTTTTCAGTCCCCTAGGGGGCTTATTTGAAAACCACTGCTGTACATTGTATACCGTATTTTTCAGACTATAAGACACACTTTTCCCCCCAGAATATAAGACGCAGGGGAAAATGCCTGTGTTCTTTATTTCAAAGGTAGCCCCTTGGCTTCACGCCTGCTCTCAATCTGCACTGTAATAGGAGTTTGGCAGAGCTGTATGTGAAGTGGGCAGCTTGTGCCAGTCAGAGAGGGCTTCTCCAACTCCTACTCTTCTAGTTAGAGCACGAAGCTCTGGCCAGCAGAGTAGGAGGAAGCCAAAATATTTTGGCCATCAGATGCTCCAAAGTGTAGGGTGCGTCCTATACATCAGATCGTCTTATATCTAGAAAAATACAGTATACCTAATAGTTCAAAATGGAGTTACCGTATTTTTTGGACCATAAGACGCACTTTTTCACCCCCAAATTTGGGGGCAAAAAGTGCCTGCGTCTTATGGTCCGAATGTGCGACCCCCGCGGCCACTCGGCTGCTGGTCGCATCTTGGCTGCTCGCCAACTCCCCCAGCACGGAGATTAGCCGGGGGAGCTGGAGGGAACTGTCAGTTGAGAGATGCCGGCTGGTGTCGGCTCTCTCAGCTGTACTGTAAAATTGTCAGCAGAGCTTTGCTTGACAATGCAGAGAGAGGGAGAGATGGACTGCCATCTTTCCCTCTCTCAGTGTCAGTGGGAACCGCAATAACTCGGCAGTTCCCACCACGGACACAATCACAGCTGATCTTCACAGCTGTTTAGAGCAGAGAGGGAGAAGGCTGCAGATTTCTGCCCCCTCCCTCCATCTCCTCCCGAGTGATCAGTGTAAAGCACACGCTGGGCTTGAGAGTGTACTGCTGCTAGTGAACCCTGCTGGCTGAATTGAATATTGCCTTCATTGGATTCATTGCATTAACCCAATTGATGTGAATACTTAATAAAAAAAATTTCGGGATTTCCTGCCCTAAAAACTGTGTGTGTCTTATGGTCCGGTGCGTCTTATAGTCCGAAAAATACGGTAATAGTTAGGTCATATTTCATAGAAGCAATGGACATCAGAACATTGGAAAAGAACGCTTGCATTATATTTTTTTAATTTGTGAATTAAAATTTAAGTGATCTATTTTGCTAGATCAGAGTGGGGTAATGTTGTGTGGGGTTGTGATAAAAATGATCCTGATATGGTACTTCATATTACATAGAAACCAATGTAAAAATGATCTTCAACTTAAAGGTGGCCATACACAGGTCGATTTCACACTGGATTCCTGGCCGATCGATCACCAGGCCGATCGATCGACGAGTAATCGAGTGCAGCCCACCTTGACCGATCGACCCCGCCCAATCTACATGGCCCCCAAATCGAATCGGCCAGAGAACCAACTTGTTGGGGTTTTCTGATCGAGCACACATCAAGGGGCGTTGACATTTGTGAATCGTTCGACTGGTAACAGAATCGTCCAGGAATCGGTGGTCTAAGGTGGTAGGCACAGACTTGTATGGTCGATCGATCAACGCCTGTGACTTCACCAGAATAGATCGGATCGTTGATCGATCGCTCAGGAATCGACACGTGTATGGCTATCTTAAGGCTTATGGTGCAATATGTATGCAATAATGCAAATAAAAGCTTTATTTTAAAAGCCCAGGGGTGCCATATAGCTTACAGTGGTTGGGGATCACTGTTTTATGGCACCATCGGGATGCTGGCCTTTTGGGTGGACTGGAGGAATTTTTATAGAAGGTCAGCTCAGTGTATGGGCTTGTTTCCACATGTGTGGCCACCCGCAATTCAATGGGCTCTTCCCCGGCCGCGATCGGCGGCACATGTGGAAACAAGCCCATACACTGAGAACTTATTACTTTGTATTGTCTTTCTGCCCCACCATTCTGCACCTTTTCATTTGTTCACTTGTACAGGTGCTTTTGTCCACTGGAACTTTCCCTAGGGAAATTGAATTTGAGGACCCTGTTGCTTCTGCTACTTGGCACCACAGAACTCCATTGTTTCTTTGGGAATCCAGTCCTTGGAAACAAAGCAAAGGCAGTAGTTTTTTTTTGGTGTGGTGTGATATGCATTGAATTTTAATTTTTTCATTGGGTGCTATAGATTTATGGTTCCGGGTGTGCAAGAACCCATTGAAGGCTCAATCAAAAAAACTTAAATAGGCGGTTCACATTTCCACCCTTTGGGTATACTAACACATGTGGAGAGCATGTGGTATGTGTACAGCTTTTACAGCAATGTGCACTTTCTTCATGTCAGATAAAAACAATTCTTTAAAATGTACAAATACCTTTTGCATTTACACATTCATTTTCCAATTCAGAGATTTAATATGATGTACATTTTGTGCCCAGGCACCACAGGTGCCCATCTTGTAGTTAAATAAAAATCAGATTGTGGATGGCAGAGGGCGAGATCTTGGTGAAAAATCAGATGGAAACAAATCGTGTGACATTGCAGAAGCTTATCGAACCAATGCCACAGCGACTGCGCGCCACAATCAAAGCTAAAGGCGGTCCAGTGAAATATTAGAGTTGTGACCTTTTTTTTGGACAGGCAGTGTATTATATAATATATTTAAGCATGAGCAAGAAAAATGGCTTTATTGGCTCATCCGTAATTTTAAGAATGGATTGACAAAATTGTGATATTTAATGAAATAAGGTTCAAACTTAGTGTTAAGCTAATAGAAAACGAAATATTTCTGATGCTGGTATGTTTAATAACCTGATGGATTCTGAAATAATAACACAATGGACCTTTCTATAACACCAATGGTGACATCTTTGAGTTCCTAGTTCCAAATTGACTGCCATAAAAGAGGGCCTCCTGGCACTATTGGATTTAAAGTCCGGAGAACCCAATTGGAGGGAGTCAGAGATAAACAAGGAACCAGCAGATGTTTGAAGTCACTGCCATTCCTTCACCAAACTTATTTAAGATGGACTCTACATTGTAATGTCCGGGTTGACATTTATTACCTAATACTATAACTAGCATAATATAATATTGGAACGCATTCTCTAAAATTAAACTACCAAATATTAGACAAATTAAATGCTTTAACATATATCATTTTCAAAGGCATTTTTTACATTTTTTTTTTAATTGAGTAGCTACTCAGTGAATCTTAAACATACCACATGCAAATATTCTATCCCCCAAAACATTTTACAAAAACTTTACATTTCAAGACAGAAGCTGCTGACTTGGACAGATTGATTTTTGGCAGGCACTGTAAGTACATACTACGTACAGAAACATGCCAAATGTATCTTTGCATTGCTATTTGCATCAGACAAGTCAGAATTCTGATATATTTAAAGCGGTTTACATTTACAAATTGCGGTTCCGTCGTATATACACGTTACATAAGGAGTTCGTTAGTGTTTATACATTCCTTCTTCCCCCTTTTCCCTAAAAAAATACATTTTGTTTTTTGACTCATTGCTCTTGTCGAAGGGTTTTGGTGTAGAGAATGCAATTGCGTTGTCATAACTTCTCTTGTGCTCAATGACATCATCGGAATGAGGCGAAACAACTGGAGGGAACTTCTTGAACACTTCAATGCACATTATTTTTGGATTGCAAATTCACAAGTCTCCCTGTTAGGGTTTATCTACACGATATCTTACATATGGGCTCAGTTTAGACGTAACGGGAAGTTTGCTGGCTTAGAAAGAGTTTGACATCTCTGGGAAGGTCACAGAAGGTGCCCAAGTCCATTGAGAGGTTTGGCAGAACTATCGGCACAAAGTGCAGCCTCAATGCTTCAGTGGCAGTGCCGTGTGAATGTATAGACACTTCCTCTTCATGCATTGGGCCAAGCATTGGTATTCACATTGTCTTGAAAAATAGGTTAACTAGAAGATCTATGATTAGTACTCTACTGCTTTTATACATTGCATTCAAGCTCGATTTGGGCATCCCCATTACCCAATTGTCTTTATTTACAATTTAAAAAAAAGAATTACTACATTATTTACACCAGGCCAGAATTCCGGTTCCTGTGCTTGTGTGGTACGATTCCTAGGTTAGCTTTACCCAATAGAAGAGCCATCCTAACTGTACAGTTAATACTGAACTTGTGAGAAGGAGGACCACACTGCCCCCATCTTAGAACTTCCTAAGAAAGAGCGTGTTGTACATTCTCTAAGAGGGAAGAAACTGATCGAAGGATGAAGGCAAAGACGGGCAAATAACACTATTTGCCATCACTGTGGTGATGCGTTAAGAGAAAATGGAAGCTGAGGTGACGGGGTCAGGCAGAGGTTGATTTTCTTTTTCTACTCTTCACGAAGCTGTAGACAGTAGCGGTGGTAACGAAGCTGAAAGAACATTCTCTCTAGTAATGAATGTGTCATCCCCGGGACTGAGTGGTTTTCAATGACGCCTACATGCTTGAAACCCAAAGACTCGTATAGCTTGTGAGCAGCTATCTTCACAGCTGTAGTGCCAAGCACGATGGAAGAGTAATGGTTTAACATGGCGAACTCCAGGACTTTGCGGCCTAAAGCTTTGGCGATACCCTTCCCGCGGTAACTGGAGTCTACGGACATGCGTCTCAGCTCGACCACATTGTCTTCTTCGTTGCCTCTGGCCGCCACTATTCCGACGATTTTGCTATCCAGAACAGCCACCCAGAAGCAAGAACCTGCAGAATACAAGGACACATATCAGGCAAGTAATGGTCATGTAGTATCACATTAGTCCATTATAACAACTATGAGTAAGTACCATATTTTTTGGACCATAAGATGCACCCAGTTTTTAGAGCAGGAAAACCAGAAAAATAAATTAATATATAAGTTTTCTTATCAATTGGGTTAATGCAATGGATTAAATTAATGCAATATTAAATTCAGCCAGTAGATGTCACTAGCAGCAGAACTAGCACAGCACGTCACCTCCTCACTGATTGAGGGGGCGGCTGCAGAGTCTTTCCAGAGTCTCTCCACTCCCTCTCCTGCTGTGCATGTGTCCATGAAAGCTTCAGAGTGATTAAAGTTTCCACAGACATGGAGAGATGTATAGATGGCAGTTCATCTATCTCTTTCCTCTTCATTACTTATACCAGCAGGGCTCTGTTGGCATAAGCAATACAGTTCAAATATGAGATCTGGACACTGGCCGCATCTCTCATCTGACAATCTGCTAATCTCCTTGCCGGGAGAGCTGGTGGGAAGCCAAGGTGCAACCACCCGTGGCCAAGTGCCAAGATGCAGGCACTTTTCCCCACCGATTTTGGGGATGAAAAAGTGTCTCCTTTGGCGAAAAATATGGTACTTAACATAAAATTTGTAACACGCCATTCCAACATTTACTATATTTAAAGAGTAGTGTATAGAAGGATCAATCATGGTATTACATGTTAAGGTTATGAGTAAATAAGTAAAAAGTAATAAAATAAGTAGACATGTTTGGTAGCCTGTATCATGCTTTGTGCTTGAGTAGGTCCCAAGGACGCACTCTATTTAATTTTGATTGGCGGTATAAAGATCTTAAGCTAGCCACACATGGTTCAATTGACTGTACAATCAATGTAATTCGATCAATTTTTTTAGTCGGTCGATTGAAAATTGAAGCATGTCCACATGGTACGATCGTTGAAATTCGATTTTAATTGTCATTTTGCTCGATCGAAATTTGATCGGACCAGTTGGAAAATTTTGATTGATTGTCCCCACATTGTGTCTCATTTTTTGTACTGTTGTTTGACCCGTCCAATTGAGCTTCGATTCAATCAATGAGCATACTGTAACTTCCGGGGGGAGGGAAATGCAATACAGTCATTTAAACCATGCAAGCATGCATTGTAATGGCTTGTGTGTCTGTTCACTAACACACAAGCATGCAAATGACGATCTCTGTGAATTCATCTCCTAATGTAATGTGTGTCCCCCAGTGTCCTTTTGCCACGATTATAATGTACTGGATTAAAACGCAAAGATATGACCTATGGGTTTTTGATCCCTCTGTGAACATCAATGGTCCCTTTTTGATCACTCTGTGACAATCGCTTTTTGATTACTCTACGTTTAAAAACGATTAAATTCAATCGAAGTCGGGCTTTGATTGCATACTCAATGTGGTGTGTACTTCGATTCAATTACAATCGACATACGATTTAATGATCGAAAACTTCGATCAATTGATGATCGATTTGATGTCAATTGAACCATGTATGGCTAGCTTAACTGTGCTATAATAGATCATAGAGGAGATTCATGGAATCAATCACCCTTCCTGATTCTATATATCAAACAAGGTTTTAGAAAAAAAACATTTGCAAAGCACACTACAACGAATCAGAAAAATACAGTGCCAACCTTATGCATAGCTTCATCTTTTACTTGGTTCTCAAGTTGGGGGTGGGCCGTGGAGGTTTTCTGGGGGGGTCTTAGCTAGGGGGATAAGGGAGGAATATTCAAGAAGCCAACCATGGAGGAACCAGTTGCAGACAGTGAGGCTATGTCTCTGCAGCATGAATTTTTGGGGCCGCAGTGCAAGGGTCTCTCATACACTTGTATAGAAGAGGAAAGAACAGCACCATGTGGGACTTTGTCACAGTGCGACTAGTGTGAAATGGCCCTAACTTTATTTGAAATGCAACTCCCAATCACTAGTCATGCAGAGACATACATTATACACATGGAGACATTAATCATTCACATAGGCAAACACAGACTCACGCAAAACACAGAAAAAAAAACGCATTACATACACTCTTAGGCTATGTCTTAAGCTGCGTTGTGTGATCTGTCCGGGCCCCCTGCGTTAAGCGCAGTGCTTAGTGAGGGTCCTGACAAGGTACACATTACCTGCCCGGTGGGTCCTGTGTTCACATGGTGTTCTGCCGATCTGACGATGCAGGGGTTAAAGTAGTGCAGTATGTAAACCTCCAGCCAGCGGATTGTCAGAGGGAGTGAGAACAGAGGATCCGCAGGCAATGTGTATGTGCTCTGTCGGGACCCCTGCCAAGCACTACGCTTAACTTAGAGGGTCCTAACAGATCACACAACGCAGTGGAGACATAGCCTAAGAGTGCATGTAATGCGGTTTTCTTTCTGTGTTTTGTGTGAGTCTGTGTTTGTAAATGTGAATGATTAATGTCTCCATGTGTATAGTGTATGTCTCTGAATGACTAGTGATTGGGAGTGGCATTTCAAATAAAGTTAGGGACATTTCCCACTAGTCGCACTGTGGTGAAGTCCCACATGGTGCTGCGCTTTCCTCTTCTATACAAGTGTATGAGAGACGTTTGCATTGTGGCCCCAAAATATGCTGCAGAGCATAAAGAAGTGCGTTACTTTGAAACGCAAAAGCAGGGCCAGTGTGAAAGGTACAAGAAAGGTCCTGTGTATCTCACATGACTCTTGCAATACTGCAACCATAGTCCGACAAGTGTGAAATGGCCCTCAATCTGCACCTGAGGGGGGCTCAAAGTTTCTATCTAGAAAAGGGGGGCACTGCAGGGAAAGTTTGGGAACTACGGCTTCACAGCATCTTACTTGTATATGGTCTGTGAATACACACTATGTAATGACTCTACTGTCTAGCATCAAAAAAAGGGAAACTTTGTAACCCAAAGCAGTTCTTCACATTTAACAAGTAATTTAGAAAAGTAATGTAAATATCTAACTGCCACGAGCCATACAAGCGCTTAGTTCTTTATGACAGATGTCCACTGGCGTTATTAAGATGGAAAAGGCTGAGCTGAAAGAGCCCTGTATGACATGCAATGACTCCTTTTAGCAGTAGAATCTTGAAGAATCCCAGAGATCATTTCAGCTGCTGACATCATTCCTATTAACTGTAATGGCAACTGAGCGCAGATCTCTATTTAGATGTATCACACCTCTATAAATATCGTTCCTCTGCTTTCCACTTCAGCAGCTTCTAAGACTCCACCAGAAAAGGTCCATTGTCTTAAATATGAATTTTTTTCTCTCAGATGGAGCGTCAGAGAAAATCAAAGGATAATGAGTTTAGTATTTTTCACTGTACGGTGTAAATGACAGATAGAAACTTAAGGCCTGCTCTGTATTTTGTTTAATCTACCTCTAGGTCAGGCCTCTTGGCAGGTTTGCCTTCTACATCCACCACCCTTTCAGCTACTATACCATGGTTGGCCAACATGGTATACCCTATTAAAACCATAGGCTATTGACTGTTAAGTCTCCTGCATGTTGGTGCACTGTAGGCCCCACTATGTGGCCATTTAGAAAAGCTTTGGCATGGTGGCCAACAAGGATTACCCTATTAAAACCATAGGCTGTTAAGTATCCTGCATGTGTGTGCACTGTAGGCCCCATTATGTGGCCATTTGGAAAAGCTTTTGCATGGTGGCCAACAAGGATTACCCTATTAAAACCATATGCTGTTAAGTCTCCTGGATGTGGGTGCACTGTAGGCACCACTATGTGCCCATTTGGAACATCTTCTACATTGTGGTGGATTGGCCGTGCCGCAGAATGGATTGGGTTGAGTTTCAAACTATTTAACCCCCATTCATTTACCCTGTCAAAACCTTTTATATATATATATAAATATATATATAAGCTTCTTTGTTTTTGATAATTGCGCAAACCCCTAGTTTTTAGTGTCTTCTGCTAACCTTCAATATACAGTGTTTCCCCGAAAATAAGGTGCCCTCCAAAAATAAGGCACCACCGCATGTTCCTGACCGCGGCAAATGAATGGGTGCGTTTAAGATCGTAGACGTGAATGGAAAGTGACTGGAGTAAGCAGACAGGAAGTGAGGGGGAGCCTGCACCACCACCAGTACCACCAGTACTAGCTGCTGCCTGCCGAGGGAAGCCCCTGAAAGGGGTGACTGAGGTAAAAGGGACCCCCCATTCTCATCCTCCTGTGTCATTTTGATTGCCCTCTCTGATCCCTCCTGTGGGGGGATCAAAATGACACAGGGGGATCAGAGTGGCGAATCAAAATGACACAAGAGGATGAGAAGGGGGAATACCATTTAAGTAACTTCTCATCCTCCTGTGTCATTTAGATTGCCCCGTCTGATCCCTCCTGTGTGTGTGTGTGGGGGGGGGG
>CM070032.1:218760067-218775068 GCA_036250615.1 Ptychadena robeensis
GGGGGGGGGGACATAGGAGGATCAGAAATGGTTACTAAAATGGTAATCCCTCCCTCTGATCCTCCTGCCATTTTGATCCCCCCCCCTCTCATCCTCTTGTGTCATTTTGATTGCCCCCTCTGATCCCTCTGTGGGGTGGTATTCTTCATGAAAATATAAGACATAGTGCATCTTTGGGAGCAAAAATGAATACAAGACAGTGTCTTATTTTCAGGGAAACACGGTATTAGGTAGGGTCATCCCTGTAATGCAGAGGTAAATCAGAAAAAATTACAATGCCTGTTGCAAATAATATAATTGTAATATAGTAACCTAAGTTCACTAATGAAATAATTTACTTATTGAAAAACCTAAAATTATTTTGTATGTAACCAACAAAAGTGTACGTCCCTTCTACTCCCATTACAACCTAGATCAGTTGTTCCCAAACTGGAGGGGCGCAAAGGTATTCCAGGGGGGGGGGGGGGGGGGGGGGGGGGGGGGCGCTGGCTCATTCTTAACCTGTGTTTGAATAGGGGGGGGGCTTGATAATGTTCCAAAATAGAAAAGGGCGACCCTGCAAGGAAAGTTTGGGAACCACTGACCTAGATGATAAAAATGGTTGTTGGTCACACACACACACACAGACACATAAGATATAGAAATGAATGATATGCAAAGCTTACCCAGACGGCCGACCATGACCAGTGTTGGATATGGTTATTTAAGATGGATTTGATTCACATCGTTACTTTCGATAGTCTCCAAGTGCTGCTTAGATATAAAAGACTGCGAGCTGTATTTCCTAATCGTTTCCAAAATACTTCATGAATATACAGATGACAGAACCATCATTTAGCCATTTATCATCTTTTTCTTTGAGCCAAAGACCTGACAATGTGATGAAAGTGCCAGCCATAGGCTGAATCTTACGCATGAACCATTTTCTTGTTGCTCAACTGAATTCTAATATTACATTCAAGGCACCACAAGATGAAACATTCAATCTGGTGGGCATCAACATGCACTTTGCATAGAAATGAATTTAGAAATTGTGGCTATTTTAATAAAAAACATGATAGGGAATCTATCCCAGGCTGGCTAGAAGATGGAATGACCGATTTATAAGCCCTAGCCGGATCTCATATCTGAACTGTATTGCTTATGCCAGCAGAGCCCTGCTGGTACAAGCAATGAAGAGAGAGATAGATGAACTCTTATCTATCTCTCTCCGTGTCTGTGGAAGCAGCAATCACTCTGTTGCTTCCACGGACACAAGCACAGCCAGAGAGGGAGAGGAGATTGCAGCTGTCCCCCTCCTCCGGATCAGTGAGGAAGATGAAGTGCTAGTGACATCTAGCGGCAAAAAGTTGGTATTGCATTAATTTGATTAATAGCATTGATCTTATTCACTTAAACACTTCAAATATTTTTTTTTCACGTTTGCCTGCTCTAAAAACTCTGTGTGTCTTATGGTCAAGTGCGTCTTATGGTCCGAAAAATATGGTAATTCCAATAAAATCACTTCTAAGTACTGTTCTGTTTTTTTCTCGCCGGCGGACAGTACAGTTTTGAACCCACTCCCTTCCTCGGCGAGAAGAAGTCTATAATTCTTCCTCTGGCCAGACCTTTCGGCGCCTGCTCCAGTTGGAGGAAGAATTATTTTCACAAGAGACCAGGTAGAGACACCCGATCTCTAGTGCTTTATGGGGCACGTCCGGCCAACGTCACTTCCGGTTTAGGAACAAGGAACTGTGCGTTACATATACTGGAAATTACATCAGGGACATTTCCCCCAGAACAGGTGGACGCTGGACTTTCGCGGGTGAACACAGCCGATGTTCGGCCATTGCTACTTCTAAGCTTGCCATAGGGTCAAATACAAGACCAACACAAAGGCATGCCCTCATTTCCAAAGTTGTCCTTCTGCAGCAGCTGATGAATCCTGCTTACTGTCTTCCATAGCCTGTAGGACCTACAATCAGAATACTGCAAGGTTGCAATCTATGGGCATCTTTGGCAAACATAGGCCCGTTTAAATCAGCCAAATCTTTAGAAAAGCCATAGGTCTATAAAAAAAAAAGAGTACAACCTGCACCTTTCCATTTCATCTCTCATTCTATGAGATGCATTTTATAGAGCAGGAAATGTTTCCACCCAAAATTGAGGGGTATTTCTATAGAGTGAATATACTGGTAAACATAATGTTCAAGCAGAGAGGAGCAACGCCTCTCTCCTTGAACATGTCACATACTGGAATTTACTAGAGAGGAGGGGCAGTGCTTAGAGCTGGAGACATGCCTGGGTCTGGTGACTACTCAGGCCCAGGGTACTGTGGTATATGGGAGCTTGGTCTAGTTCCTCTACCGAGAACTTAATAATCTTCAGAAAAGCGGGGCAGGGGAAGATAGAAGCTGCAATTGATTTGGTAGCGGACTGCACAGCTCTTGCCAACAATTATAATTATATCAGGACAGCCAACATCTACCTTAGTGCCAGAAATTCATAATTATTCCTGAAATATTTAATATAGAAACTTCAACGAGCCAGCTGATTGTTTTCTGTCTACTACAATATATAGGGTAGGACAGGGTGACAGTTTCCACATTTTCCAATTATTTTTGATGTTCCTTTGTCCTGAGTGAAGATGTAAAATCTCCTCTATACAGGTGTTCAGGCTGAGTTAATAAACTTACTTTGGGGGAGGCGTGTTTGGTGTTTCCATCATTAATCTAGTTTACTTTGTAATCACTTTCTGCAGCTTCTCACCCTGGGGAGGTTTTCCTTCCACTCTTCTTCCCCGGGGAAATTAAAGGTAGTAATTTAGCGTTTAACTGAAAGCTCCAAACGGATTCCCTGGTTTATCTATCATTCTGTGCTAATAGAAAAAATAGGTAACAATTTCATTAGCGGTGCTTCGTGCTGTGTTCAGGAGTTCTTGACCCCTCCAACAGATTCCTCCTCCTGCCTTGGGAAGGGTGGCAGCTTCTATATCTTACTTAAGGTAGCCATACACAGCCTGATTTCCGCATGGTTTTCTGGCTGCCTGGTGGTCGCTCGGGCGAAAATCGGGTAGGCCCATCTGGTCTGATCGACCAGGAATCTCCCACATGTCGGATAGCACGGTGGTCGGACATGCCGGTAAATCCCTGGCCGATCCCATTGAAGGGGTTAAATCTGTATATATGCTTTGTCTTGTCATCAGATCTCTGTACGTTGGCTTATCACCTTAAAAATTGCATAACCTTTGCTTAAACCTAAATCGAAATCACAAGTTTCTCTCAAGGATGTCACAAGTTTCATGCAACATGGACAAATGGTCTTCCTGACCCTGTATTACCTGTCAGTTGATGTGATAATGAGACCACACACCCTTACATCATGATATGGAATGTATAAGTATCAGTACTTTGTCATAATAGAGCTGAAGCTTCTAGAGATTATCCTGTCTCTGTGTTTGCTTCCCAGATATCCATCCTTGGGGGACTGATAACTCACTGGCAGTGATCATCACATCCACAAGGCAAAACAGTTGACCCAACACCCATTACTTTGAATGGAGACGTAATGTCCGGCACACAAAGGGTGCCCACCGATCAGCTAACAGGTTGGCTGCAGCGGGATGATGTCATCCCGCTACAGTCGATCCCTTATCTATCAAGGTAAAAACCCATACTGATAGAGACTATCTATGCGGGTTAGGTTCTCAATGGATTCCTGCAGCTTTCCTGGATGATAGTGAGGACAGATGTAATTTTTGTCAAGGGTATGAACTTAATTACTACTCATGTCTGCAGAAGATTGGGACACAACACTCATACATCAGTCTAATTACCATGGTGTTTAGTAAAAGCAGTTTTAAACTCAAAAAACAAAAAGAATACATTTACCATATTTTTCGGACTATAAGACACTTTTCACCCCCCAAATCAGGTGGAGGGGGGCAGAAGTCCTACAGGCTGTGATCAGGTCCTGGCAGAGGAAAGGGGGCGGGGCCTGTCATGGCTCTGTGTGCTGTGCGAGGGGGAACAGTGCTGTGACTGCTCTCCTGGCTGCCTGCAGCTCCCAGCCAGTGAGAGCCAACACCGGACCAGCTCTTACAACACCGGGTGTACCGGGTCCTTATTCAACAGTAATTGAAGTGCAAAGTGGTGCACATTGATAACCATTCGATTGACCCGCGCTCAAGCACAGCAGGGTGACGTAACATGATTGATTGCGGGTCCATTGCATGGGAAATTACCAGTGTTTGCCCAGCTTTACAGTTCGAATGCACAAGCCACCAGCTCTCCCAGCAAGATTACCTGGGGAGGTGGAGGAGCTGTCAGATGAGAGATCTGCCCATGGTCAGATCTTCCATCTGTACTCTATTGTTTATATCAGCACCTGCTCCAGCCATGCCTGCACTTGTGTCTTGCAGGTTTGCATCTCCCCAATGACAGTGATGATGTCAGGGATGTGCCCTCGCCATATGCCCATGTTGTATTATAGGCATAGGTGTCTCGGGTCCTCACATCCCCGCCACATCATCCATGTGCAGGACACCGTTTTACCAAAAAATTTGACCACCAGGTGGGTTTATTAGTTAGATGATCCAATCTCCATTTCCAAAAAGAACATGCTATGCCATATCTGTGGTGATTAGTCAAAGCAACAGGACTTGTTAAAGATTATTCACTAAACATCCAAGTAAGCCAGTAAGATAGCAAAATAACAAAAAACTACAAGTCCTGTTACTTTGAATTACTACTGCAGATTAGGAATGGCTAATTCTCCTAGGAAATCTTCTGTAACAACTCATGAAGCACATGATCGTTTTGTTCTTCACGGATTGGCAGGTCATGATCACATGATTGTGTCTCACCTCTGCTTCCTGTGTAGGATGAAACAGAATAAGACAATTAGCAATAACTAATCAGGTGATTGAATTGGTCATGTGCTTCTCCATGAGTTTCCTTGCAGGAAAACCTTTCCTAGGAGAACTTGCCAGCCCTAATGGCCACCAATAGTCTTCAGCCATTATAGCAGGAAACGAACCCTAATGATCCAAAAACAAAATACATTAAAGGCCCACACACACGTAGATAGTGGGGACCGACAGATGAGCTGTGGAGGGCAACGTGATCACACTGCTCTCCATCGCTCAGAGTATCGGCAGGCACCCTTTGTATTCTGGCTGTTAGTTTAGACGGAAACACTTGTCCCCATTCATGCTAATGGCATTGGCCAGAGATTTACAGACATGCCCGTTCTCTGGCTGACCGAGGGCACCCACAATCCGCGGCGGATTTTGCCACCAACCGACGGCCGCGAGCGCACACACATAGGTTGGCAGCAGAATCAGCCACTGCTCGTTACATGTGTGGAGACCCTTAGGGCTTGTGACCATGGTGGACACCAGGGCTGTGGAGTCGGAGTCGAGGAGTTGAACACAATTTTGGGTACCCAAAGTCGGAGTCGGCAAAACATTATCCGTCTAAATACTGCAAGTTCAAATGTCTCAATTCAAAAACAGTCATAATTAACTTCTTCTCTGCTATAAGAATAAATGCATGCAGTGCATAACATTACCGCAAAACAAACAGGTCACATGACCATGAAGCATGCTGCACACTGACTGTATGCGTCACTAAATGGGACACAATGCACAGTGACGGTGTGGCAGCGCTCCATTGTGTTGTGTTCCGCTGTTACAGGGAACGCAGCGCCCACTGTGGACCTAGCCTGAGGGCTTGTTTCCATTGTGTGGCTCCCTGCAGATGGCCGCCGCTGCTCTCGCTGATAATGAAGTAAATGTTTGTTGCCGGACTAGAGACGCTTGTGTAAGTGAAGGGAATGGATCGCCAATAGTTCAAGACTGAAGTTGTAAAACATTTGAAAAACCATTGTAATTCAGCTGAGGCGACAAATACTTAGATTGTTAACTTCAACTTTAAACATAACTCTGGGATTCAAGGGAAATTATGAATCATGTTTGAAGTGCCCCTTCGCCCTGACTTCTTGGAGCCTTCCACTGCCCTATCTTCAGCAGAAGATCAGAACACTAAGGAAAATCTTCTGCCTAACTTCCTTCCTCTGCTTTAATCAGCCATTACAGTACAGTGTTGGTTTCCTGGCCAGTAGTTCTGTGGTTAATGTATAATGCCTTCCTTTCCTTCAATGGATGGATACAATACATTAGCATATTACATACAGAGGAGTCGGAGTCAAGGAGTCACAGTGGGAAGTATCAGTAACTGAGGAGTCGGAGAATTTATCTTCCGACTCCACAGCCCTGGTGGACACGCGTCCGCTGTAGGGAAAGAACAGCAGAGAGTTCACTTCCTATTCTGTCCACTCTGTGCTATGAAACCGCGCACCCGCAGGGCTGTTTTTAAATCACGGAATGCCACGTCTTCCTTATAAATTAGTAGGGTGCGCTCCCTCCATTGCAGTGGGAACGTGCCCTAAGCCGCAGGAAATCTGGCCGCAAATCGGCCACTGCATGTCTTTTCTCCCTGAGCAGGACGCACATCAGTAGGCACGTGGCCTTAGAATTCGGCACACTATGCTGCTCACTATATACAGAATATTCATCTAGAATTCCTCATATGACAGTCACAGCTTCACTGACTTTGCTCCTTAAGTTGTGAATCTCCCAGGAAAAGCTTGGAAAATCAAGTTGTGTGTATATGATATCTGTTCCGGTTTGCTGATCTGATAGCTGCTGCAGATGTTCTGACCACGCTGTCAGGGAGCCTAATCGTCCTCCAGTGCTGAAAGCAATGTCTCTGCAGCAATGGCGGCTTCTCCGCACCCCAAGATGTCATCTGGCCGTCAGACCTCATTGTAACCTGCTCATCCACAATACACCCACTCCACTCCTCCCGGCTGCTCTCTGACACATGATGTGTCTGCATGCTGGTGACAGCAATGAACTTTTCAACTACTATCTCTTCTTTTGCTGCCTTTACCGAAACAAAATGAAAAGGGATTTCCAGAACTTATATGCACAAGCGGACCTAACGTCACGTCCTGAAACACACAATAGTTCAGCACTTAGATGTGATGGCTACGTTCGTTTGATCTTCACCTAGTAATTCTGCAAATAACACTTCCTACCCATGTGTGAGGACCCCAGCTGTACCGGTCACCACCTACTGGTGGCACTTTGCTTGCCCTGCTATAGGTTGGTTGGTCTCACAGTCAAGCGTGGGCTGTGTGGAGCACACCTGCCTCGTTAGCCTTAGGGCTATATAGGTGTGCTTCATTCAGACATGCTTGCTGAGCATTCATTCCATTTCCATAGTAATCCCTGTCTGTTCCTGTCTTGTGAGTCCACATTAAATCTGTTTTGACACCACCATACCTCTGTCTGGATGTCGGTGTGTTGCCTGTCTGGTCGCCCCCTCTGTCCTGGATCCTGACACCATGACTGGCCACACTATCTTCTGTGAGGTAGGTAGGATGGTACCCACACTTCCTCCTTCCTACACTCCCATTACACAGGGTCTATGTAGAAGCAATGATACTTCATCTCATCTCTTCTGGAGATGTAGAGGGGGTTTGTGGTAGCAATAGAAAAAATTGTTGAAGCACATGTGATTACCAGAAATTACCATAATCTTTATTGTATATGATGCACTTTTACCCTCAAAATTTGTTGGATGGAGGAAAAGGTGTGTGTCCTATGTACAAAATTTACAGCATGTTCAAGCAGAGTGCAGTGCCTCCCCTCTGCTCCAGCATGTTGTATACAAGTATTTACTCAGGAGTAGGGGCAGTTCTGTGAGCCAGAGACTTAAGGTACCCATACATGTGCGCTCGCGCTATCCATTATTTCGATAGGTTTGTCCCCACTTGCGTTTCTGGCCACAAGCCGCAGGCAGGCCTCCACTAGAAGCTGCATTGACATGTATATAGCCGTGGCGGCCCGTGGGGACAAGCCCATAGTGCCAGTGTGTGCCACCTGTACCCAGTATATAGAATACAAGAAGAGGACTATACATGGATGGACATCTTTTGAAGTAGACTTGGTCTACATGCTAAGGAGGAGTGGACTTGGTCCACAAATGTCCAATGGCCAGAGGGGCTCAGTAACACCAAGCAGGGTTTTCATTGGTGGGGAAATGGTCAGATATTTTATTTAAACCAGAACAAGTAATTGGTAGAACAGAAAGAACCAGATCAGAGATTTAGGTGGTTATCACTGACAAAGCTCAGGGCAACACTATCTGGAAACACACCATTGCCTATAGGGAATGTTTTTAATAACCGGGCATTGCAGATGGAGTGCGCCTATAACCGCGCTGCTTCTCCTATGTCAGAGCAGGGGACCATCATACCGCAGTGACATCTATTTCCATCCCGCTGTCAGTGGAAGCGCTCACAGATCTGCATAAATAAATGTGCTCAGTACTCTAATTGTTATGGCCGATGTCACTTTGTCACACAAATGACTTCCACTAATACGCAGACACGAGCGCCTATTACAGCTGATGCACCGCATGACTTTATGAAACATGAAAGGTCGTTATGCCAGGAGGAAACATTATTCACGACATTGCCACGAGTCAAAGGGAAATGCTGCTTTACATTAAAGGGGACGCGTTTCCATCTGGGTGAAAGGACACACAGGAGGATCATGAAGCTGTAATCCATGGATATAAGGATGGAACCAGGGGCGTAGCTAGAAATGACCCCCCCCCCCCATCCCAACCTGTCACTCCCTGCCCAACCAACCACTCACTCCCTGCCCTTCCAGGAGTGGTGGACCCCCTTGTGATTATGGGCCCCATAGCACTGCTATGGCTGCTATAATGGTTCCTACGCCACTGGTTGGAACCCTTATCACTAAAGACCTACCTGATGCCTCAGATTTTATCTCTATGAAGTAAGCTTCACCTATGGTCTATGACTCAACTTTAGGAGATTTCTTGAAGTGCTGTTTTCTACCCTGCCTCTGCAGTGTCCTGTGCTGGGTTGTTTCCACATCGTTTTGTGATCCATCGGGACCCTGACATTAAGTGCAGTGCTTGGCAGAGGTCCCGACCGATTACATACACTTTAGCTGGCTGGCGGATGCTCTGTACAGACATCTGCCGATGCAGGGGTTAAAGTACTGGACTACGTTAACCCCATGCATCGGCGGAACAGCTGAGCGCCGTGAGAACACAGCATCCGGTAAAGTGTTTGTGCTCCATCGGAACCCCCCGCTTAGCACTGTGCTTAGCATAGGGGGTCCCGACAAATGTGAAGACATAGCCTTACGTAGCCTACCATCGGTGGGAACACATCCACACCCTATTGCAGGAAAGTCGTGTCTGATGCACACTTAGGTATGGCTTTCCTGTATCTTTCAGGCGCGTCAATTGATCTTCAGAAAATATTAATCTTGTAGACCCTAGCATCCAGAGAACATTCCCCAGGCCAGAGCACTGCTGGTATAAGCAATGAAGAGAGATAGATGAAATGTCATCTATCCCTCTCTCCGTGTCCGTGGGAACTGCAATCACTCTGCAGCTTTCACGCACACAGGCATTGGGAGAGGGAGAGCAGAGGACTGAAAAGACTGGGCAGCCCCCCCCCCCTCCTCCCAATCAGTGAAGAAGTGATGTGATGTGCTGTGTGTACTGCTGCTAGTGACATCTACTGGTTGAATTTGAAATTGCATTTATTTAATCAATTGCATTAACCCAATTGATGTGAACACTTTTATATATCAAATTTTTTCCCCTGGTTTTACTGCTTTAAAAACTGGGTGAGTCTTATAGTCCACAAATTGCGGTAAATGCCGGCACATAAAGGGTGCACGGCCGATACCCGGCACGTCGTGGTCGTGCATGATGACTTCATCACGCATGGTCGATCTCCTGAGAAATGTTATGTGATCTTATGTAATGTGGCATGTAATATAAGCGTTAATGTCCAGCATTTCATGGAAAAAGTGTATTGTGCAGTGTCTGAGCATCTTCCCCAATAGCAGGGGTGTGCAAACTTTTTCTTCTTGGTGAGGGTAAAGTGTGTGGGCCTGAGATTCTGAGATTCATTAACATTAAATATAACTTAAGTATACTAAGGGGCAGATCTCTTTTTTTAAACATACCTAGCATTGGTAAAATATTAGCCATTCACTGTCATAAAACTGATAAAGACTGCCCCAAGGTGTCCTGGGACATGTTGTCCTTCCAGCTGTCTGGCTACATTTCACCTAACCCTAGAATTCCTGGCCATTCCCCTATCTATCGAATATAGATAATCAGTGAGAGGATGCCCCAACAGTATTTGCCTAAAGCTAGCCATACACGTGTCGATTCCCGATCGATCGATCGATTCCGGTGAAGCCACGGGCGTTGATCGATCGACCATACAAGTCTGTGCCTACCATCTTAGGCCACCGATTCCTGGACGATTCTGTTACCAGTCGATCGATTCACAAATGTCAACGCCCCTTGATGTGTGCCCAATCGATCAGAAAACACCAACAGGTTGGTTCACTGGCCGATCCGATTTGGGGGCGGGGTCGATTGGTCAAGGTGGGCTGCACTCGATTCCTCACCGATCGATGTGCACGCGCCTGGTGATCGATCGGCCAGGAATCGTGTGGGAAATCGACCTGTGTATGGCCACCTTTTATTTCTGCATCCTGATAGTAGATATCTGCATGGTGAAGCAGCCAGCACAGACAGGCACAACACTTGGAACTGTACCCTTTATAGCGGTCAAAAACTGTGCTGCAGCTGTCACACTGACATTGCAGCTGTGGTTCTTCAGGTAGATGGGAGTCGGCTTGGTGCACTGCGAGTCTTTCAGTCATATACTGCATTTTTAGAACCATAAGACAAACTTTTTCCACCCAGAACTCGGTGGGCGCAGGTAGTCATGCCTTGGCTCCTCACCAGCGTCTTCGCTTTCCCGGCAAGAAGATTAGCCAGGGAGGTGGAGGAGCTGTCAGATGGGAGATCCACCAACAGCAAGATCCCCCATCTGTACTGTACTGTTAATATCAGCAGAGCCCTGAAAAGCAGAGACAGATAGATGAAAGAGATGCCAAGCGTTTCAACCTGTGTTTTTTTCTTTTTATATACCATATTTTTCAGACTATAAGACGCACCCAGTTTTTAGAGCAGGAAAACAAGAAAAAATATATTTTAAGTGTTCAAAGCAATTGGGGGAAAAATCCCCATGCAATACCATCTTCAGCCACAAGACGTTTCTAGAAGTACTTCACGGCACATCACGTCATTCTTCTCACACATCAGGGAAGAAGGGGCCAAGTGGGAGGCTGTGTGCAGATGTCTCCCTTCTATGGCTGTGTGTGTGAAAGATGCCGTGTGAGTGCAGCTTTCACACACACAAGCAGAGATTGATGGGAGAGATACCTGCTGGTGTCACCCTACTGTGGATCTTCTCTGCATAGCATTGATTTGTGGGCCAGTGGAAACTTAAACACGGCCACACTTTGGCTATACCCAGGGGGTGCACATAACTTTTTTAGTGAGCTCCTCAGATGAGTACCAGGAGATGGTGTTTGGTACTCACCCCGTATGTAGGGTGGTCTTCCTCAATGTCTCCCTCACTGTCCTCAGCGTCAACCTTCTGCATGGTAAGTTCCCCTGCAGATGGACCTCCCTGTTCCTGATTGATCCTCAGATTAGCTGTCTCCGTCTACAGGTCACCAGCTGGCTTAGGGTCACATGTAACTCTCACAGTACAACACGTTTGAACCCCCAGATCTCATACCTCAGTAGTACAACCCTGACATTTTCTGGTGTAGTAACTAACCCCTGGGACTACCTGCAGGCCAAATGTCAACTTCCCATAATCATTCCAACTGTCCCACAGTGCTTTTCTCTTGTCAGATTTTACCCTTACATATGCCAACTCTGACTTTCATCCCCCAGATCTCCAACACCCTTAGAAGTCCAATCTTTTTGGATTATTAATATACATTCCCAATGTCTCCCCCCTAACTGCAACCTTTCATAGTTATTCATGTTTCCCTGCAGTTATCCAAGTGACATAAATTGTATACATGTAACATTTAGCTGCGGCCGCCCAGACACGGAGCCTCCATGGTGTTAGTACACATATGAGCTGTGTAACAATAATGCCGGTACGCAGAGCTAGGTTTTGGACCCTTTTGAGTACTAGAGTACCACCTATGTGCACCCCTGGCTATACCTGCCTTGTAATGTGGGAGGACTAATGACTCAGATGATGAATGAGACTAATGTAAAAGTCCTTGAAACCGCAGGGTGCCAGTGATCTATGACTATTATAAAGTCTCAGCAATAAAATATATAAAAGTTATTAACACTATAAAAGTCTGGAATCAGTGATCATTTATTACGATACCACATTACCAGCGGTGACTACACAAGCCCTGTATATGCAAAGGTCTATAATTCATCCTCTACGCCTCGGTGCCACAGCGTTGCACCTTAAAGCCGAGCGCCAGCACTCAGTACAGACCAATCATTATATGGGAGACAGGAAATCTAATTTATTCCGAGCGTCATCATACATTCTGCCTGTTTAACACAATTTAGAGTGAAGTGTTCTTTCAAATGGGTCTCCGACTGAGTCGCTGAAAATTGAATTACGCTCCTCAATGCTGCAGAGACAGATGGAGATGATAGAAGAGGAACCTGATCAACCAATAATAATATATTTGTGGTCTATACATGAAGGAAGGGGGAGGGGCTATCGTGATATTATAATATCCGTACATAGTGCTGCCTGGAAGTGTCACATTTTACCGATGACTTCTGTCAGTTGTTGAGTCTTTCAGATATCTGGTCCTTATGGTTATAGAACGGAGAGAAGAGCCGCTGCAAAGTGCTCAGCAGAGCGGAGACGGGAGGAAGTGTTTCCAATCTTCTCACCACAATTACTCTATGCACAAAGTACTCCAGATATAGCTAAACCCCCAAACCACAATGGAGTATATTGCAGCTTTCTGGTCCTTAGATGTGGTGGCTGCATCTTTTTTTTTATTAAAAGCTTTTAGCCCGTTATTATTATAATACTAAATAGGGTAATACAATAAAAAGGAAAATATAATAATAATATTGTCCTGTGCAATGATGTACTATGTCCTACTTTCACTTTCCCTGTTGGGCAGAGTGATTGCAGAGCAGCCAGCAGAGAAATGCCCAGTGGGGGGAAAGTAAAGTACCGGTAGTCTAAAGGTCTCCACACACGTAACAAGTGGGGTCCGACAGATGAGCTGTAGAGAGCAACGTGATGACGTCATCAGGCTGCGCTCCATCGCTCACAGTATCTGCAGGCACCCTTTGTGTGCCGTCCGTTAGTTTGGACGGGGATGCCAGTCCCCATTCAAACTAATGACATTGGCCAGAGAATTAAGGACATGTCCGTTCTCTGGTCGACCAAGCTTTACGTGTGTGGGGATCCTATGTCACACACAGTGGAGGGTTTGTCTCTGCTGTGTGTTATCTGCGCTTTCAGCTTCCCTGCCTCTGCCTTCTGGAATTCCTGTTGGTTGCACCAGCTCTCTGGTTGGCCAGGTGAATTGCCAGACACACTGTCCTGTGCAATACTGTGCTATGTTCTACTTTTACTTTCCCCATTGGCCAAAGTGATTGCGGAGCAGCCAGCAGAGAAATGCTGGCTGCTCCCCCAATACTTCCTTCTCTCTGCCCAGCCGGGGAAAGTGAAAGTACCGGTAGTCTAAGCCAGAGACAAACCTTCTGATGTGTGTGTCAGCTGCGCTTACAGCATCCCTGCAACTCCCACAAGTTGTCTGGCCAGAGGCGGTTACAAATTTCTAGACAGACTCTGTGGCCTCCGCTTGGTGGCTGCAGAGAGTTGTGGCTTCAGCCATTTCCCCTGCCTGAATTTATCAAATAAAACAATTCTTGTTACAAGGGTTGTGTTCTAAGCCTGCCATTGCCTTTAAATCCTACAAGCCCCTTCATAACAAATACCAGCAGGTGTAGATATATACCTTCCTCCCACCTACTAATCACCCAAATCAGAAAACCCAAATCTTCCCTTTCTTGAATAAAGCGGTGTTTCTACTAAAAATACAAATACTACAGATTAATCATATGCAACTTTCTCTCCAGCCAGCAGGTGGCGCTCCAGTCCAATTTTCCAAGCTTTGGCTACAAGAGGCTTCATGTTTTTTACGAATCTCAATAGGTGAAGCTGAATGGCGTCATCTGGCCGCGCTCAAGCATCCTCGATAGAGCATGGAATAGAGGTGCACTTCTGGTCCCCATCAAAAGAACTGGAGATTGAACAGGGTTTACCAACATGTTGGTTCAATCGATCCTGCTCAAAGAACTGGTGGCTGCCATCACAATAGATCACTGCGAACACATCAATCGATTGTACTTGAATCAATAAAAAAATTGACCCATGTATGGTCACCTCCAGAGATAGAGTCTATCTGTATGTGTAATAGGGACTGACAGCATTCATTCTAAACAACCCTAAAGATGCCCATACACTCATAGATATGCGCCTGATCTATGGCCTATTCAAGCGTCATGCAGGTTCACGGCCATCGATCTAGCGCATATCTAATGAGGCTTTAGGTTCCACCTAATGCAGCCATTATGGTAACATCCAAATCAGATCTTTAAAATGACAGTTGGTAAAACTGGTCGAATTTCCCTCAATTTCTCCAGGGATTCATCCCGCACGTCTACAAGCCCATCTGTCATGTACTGGGTCCACCAATGCCTGTATGCTCTGTCACAGTCAGGCAAACTACAGTGAAAAGCCATATCCGTCCTGTTTTATTATTTTGCAAGGCCCTTTGTCACCCCTTGGTGTCAAGGCGCTCTGGCTCCCCTCTGCTTGTTCCCTGCAATGAGTGGAAATAATGTTAAGTCTTCTATCCTTTTCTTACCTGGCAGCATAACTCTTCCTTTTTTTTAAGCAGTATGAAACATTTATCAATCTAATCTGTTTAAATTTCCCAACCAGGCTGGGAGGACCTAAGGCAGCCTAAGGCTTTGTTTGCATTGCGTTGGGACCCCTCCGCTAAGCGTACACGCTTAGCGGGAGG
>CM070032.1:218788841-218799160 GCA_036250615.1 Ptychadena robeensis
ATGTGCATCACCATACTACAGTGTTACCCAATGCTTGAAGTATCATTTAAAATACATTTTAAATCATACTTTTGAAAACATTTTAAATAATGTCTTTTAGCTCTGCCTGCTGTCATTTCCACATTATTAAATGCTTATACAAGTCATTATAGATTGAAAATGTTATGTGCGGCCCTTTAGTGATGCAGAGGGCCACACTTGTGGCCCTCCATATCAACTCAGTTGCCCACCACTGGTGTAGAGCCACGGGGGCCATATTCGGCCTATTTAGTCTTTTAATCCAGCCCTTTGTTACCTTGGTCTCAAGATGCTCTGCCTCCCCTCCACATGTTCCCTGCAGTAAGTAGAGAGGATGCTTAGAAGATGATGGTTATGTCTGCTTTTAAAGGCCATAGTTTGCTCATATATTCAATAGAATGTTGACCATCCAAATCCTCTTTTTTTATTATTATTATTTTTATAAAATTTTTATTCTTTTATTTTAATTTTATATTTTGAATCTCCCTGGCAGTATTATTATTATTATGTAATTTCAGGCTTTGTTTCCATTGTGTTGGGACCCCTACGCTAAGCGTACACGCTTAGCGGGAGGTCCCAACGTAGCAGATAGGTGGAGGGTCTGTCTTCATTGCGCTGAGCCGATCCGCCGGTGTAAGGCTGAATGTAGTCGAGTACGTTCAGCCTTTACACCGGCGGATGTGTAAACAGACCATCCGCCGGCAGGCAAAGTCTGTGGAATACGTTGGGACCCCTGCTAAGCGTATACGCTTAGCGTAGGGGTCCCGACGTATAATGGAAACAAGCCCTTATATTGTGAACCTCCCTGGCAGTATTATTATTTTTGAAAAATCAATGTAATCTGTTTTAATTCCCCACCCAGGCTGGGAGGACCCGGGCATGGGCAGCCATTGCAGGCTCTGTGTCTGGCCCTTCTGTTAAATAACAAAAAACACTGTGGCCCACAAGTCCAAAAGTTTGCCCACCCCTGGTGTAGAGTGATATATAAGTGTTTAGGCTTCAATAGGGTTTATCTTGATCTATAGAACAACTATAACATATAAAAACAAATCCACTAATCAGATGTTTGCAGGGCAATGAATGCTGAACTTGAAATCAGCTGTGAAGAGCCCAAGGACACAGATGTGGGAAGTTTCCAGATAAACTCCTTCTGCATCCCCGCACACACATTACATCATGTTCACTAACCCAGCATCATCTTCACGCTTCATCGAGCTGGCGAAAATCATCAAACAGCATTTTATTTCTGAGGAAAATATGCTCTGCGGGCCCATGGGGATTTCATAGGGATGGTGACCACAACTGTTAAGACTCCTTTTTGAATTAATCTGGTCGGGGTCTGGTGGGTCATTAGTTCATAGCTTGAAAGAGAGGAATGTAAGTATGAACGTGGCTGCGCAATGGAGTCACCTTGACAAGTCCTTCATCTGCTTTGCTCACCTTGTCATCTTTGTTTAGCCTTCATCTGGGGTCACCATCTACAGGGCCACCTTCAGAGATTTTGGGGCCCCCTAATAATTTTCTGGGTACCCTGTTGCCAGTGCCAATTCTATTCTTTCTTAAGGCACCGACTGGGGGGGGGAGTTGGGGTGCTTTTGGAACTGCTGGGGGAGGGGGTCTTTTTCTCCTCCAATAGCACCAACCCAATACTAACCCCCCCCCCCCTCCGTCAGCAGCACACGCAGTTCAGATCTCCACAGGGAGGGCAAATGGAGGCCGCTGGATATACGTGCAAGGGAGGGCACCAGGGGCCTTCTGAAGTCTTCAGGGCCCTATGCACATGCCTATTCCGCATAGCGGGAGAAATGGCCCTGCCAGTTGCCATGCTGGCACTGCAACAACAGCGAGTGTGGCATTAACTGGGCAGTGGACCACCAAGTGTTTCCCAGTTCTGTTGCCATTACTTTGGATGGGGGCCGAGGGTCCCACCTGGTGATTCTAATCGCGGAGCTGCAGAAGGTCGCTAGAAGTGACTGCAGCCAAGAAGTGGGGGGGGGGGGGGGGGGGGGGGGGGGGGGAGGTGTAGGGCAGGACATCTTGCCCCTCCCTGCCTGATTGTGTCCATAGACAGTGAATGGGCGCGGTGGGGGCAGATGGCCAGATCAGGGGCGATCGGCCACCCGTGTTGCCTGGGACTGATCTACAGTACAGTACATCAACAAACCCAATATAGAAACAAATTTGACGATATCATTAGATTGTGAGCTCTTCTGAGAGACAGTTACTGATATGAATATTTAAAATGTTGGCGCTATATAAATTCTTCATATGTGTGATGTCCAATTACAACCCGAGACTGGACAATGACAGCTGGAATCATTCATCTGGTTGTGGCGCAGTATGTTCTGATCTCTGATATCTGAAGCCGCGTGTCCTCTGCGCGTTCTCAGTCTGCTTTCTAATAACCGAGGAATATGAATGAACCCATCTCAGCGAGGACGCTTATATAAGCACCGAGGAGAGTTCACGCTACATGCACTGCAGCACGGTCGTTATCGCTCGGAAACATGAATGAGAGCGCAGCTCTTCCATCGCTTCATCCAACACGAGGCTGCCGCAAGCTGCAGCGTCACATGTCCTTCAGGTCGTCTTCCTGCCCTGCGGGCTCGCATTGTGCGGTGGCACTCGAGCGGCAGACATCTGTGCCGTGATAAGAGCGCCAATCTTCAGTGGAAACACCGAATGTAAATAAAGCGGCTTCTTCGACTCCTGGGAAAGGCATAAAAATAGATTCCATCAAAGCGGAGTGTGGTCCGTCTCTCAAGCTCTTCCGTCTTCCGTCTCTTGTATATGCTCGAGTATAAGCCGATCTGAATCCAAAGGCAACAGCAATACCGACCGGGCACAGTTATATCTAAACCTAATACCAGGGCCGAGCCGACACAGAGGCTGAAGAGGCTCCAGCCTCTGGGCGCTGCTCAGGTCTGAGCGCTGCTCAGGGGGTTAAACTTCTGACGTCTCCATCTCGTCCTGCACTTTCTTCTCAGTATTGCAGTTGACGAGATGGAGCCGTCCAGCTAAGCTCAGATCAGCTCTTAGCTGGCCGATGTCACCCCTCTCCCAGCCCTGGGGGGGGGGGGCACGGGACATTCATATGCAAATTGGGCTGGGAGAGGGGCGCACTTGGGCTGCTCAGCCTTTGCTGTTGGTGGACCTCGTCCCGGCCCTGCCTAATACTGTATATATAACAGCGTACTGGTCTTTAGATGTGGTGGCTGCATTAGTTTTCTGCCTTTATATTCACCTGAAAAGAATGACACGCCTCCTGTAGTGTGACCTCCTCTCTAGGAAGTCTTGGACTACAAACATATCTCCGAAAAAAACGGCATCGTTGGAATATTTAGTAGTTTGAAAGGAAGGTGACATCCTTGTAAATTCAGTTCAGGTCAGTGGTTCCCAAACTGGGGGGCGGGCCCCCCTGGGGGGTGCGAAGGTATTCCAGGGGGGCACTGGCCCTTATTCTGAACCTGTGTTTGAATAGGAGGGGGGGGGGGTCTGCTCGATAATGTTTCTAAATAGAAAAGGGGGCCCTGCAAGGAAAGATGTAATTCCTATGGGTAACGGGCTGAAAACTGACCAGGGAACGGCTGGCCCTTCTCTGCAGACTGTTGCACCCGGCGTCTGGTCCACACCCCACCTGTTAGAGGCAGTGTCCCAATGCAGGCCCTTGTTCACATCCCAATAAAGTCTATACACACGCTGTCCTAGGTGTAAGAACTGGTACCTTTTATTGATGTTCTGCAGGTACAGCAATCACTTCCATGCCAGCCATGTGAGAGCAGCCATTGCCAACTTCTCAGTCTCTGGTCTAGCCCTAAATCCACCCATGACAACTCTTCAGGCCAGGGCACCCTTGCACTTAGCTGACAAGGACAAGGGAGATGTCTTCAGCTACATATTGGCAAAATACTGGTCTTCCATCCCACGGATCGATGTTGTCCGTCTCCCACGGAGGCTAGTGTCCAGCATTACACTCCAGACTATAAAAGGTCTCTTGCGCAGACACCCAGGAACACTCTCACCTGTAAACTGGCCCTTTATATAACCTACTCCCAGGCAGGGCACTTCCATATGGCATGGTCAGGGTTACAGAAACAAAACAAGCAATGAATTCTGCACAGCAACAGGATCATGTTACAACACCTCACATCATCTCAGCAGAGCACATGTAACCCTCGGGGTACAGGTTTTATATCTTATACACAGGCCACTATGTATTCTATCAGGGAGGACCCGGCACTACATAGCAGTGATATATACCTTCCAATCACTATGTATTCTATCAGGGAGGACCCAGCACTACATAGCAGTGATATATACCTTCCAATCACTATGTATTCTATCAGGGAGGACCCGGCACTACATAGCAGTGATATATACCTTCCAATCACTATGTATTCTATCAGGGAGGACCCGGCACTACATTGCAGTGATATATACCTTCCAATCACTATGTATTCTATCAGAGAGGACCCAGCACTACATAGCAGTGATATATACCTTCCAATCACTATGTATTGTATCAGGGAGGACCCAGCACTACATAGCAGTAATATATACCTTCCAATCACTATGTATTCTATCAGGGAGGACCTGACACTACATAGCAGTGATATATACCTTCCAATCACTATGTATTCTATCAGGGAGGACCCGGAACAACATAGTTGTTGGTAGAGCTAAAGGAAATTGTATGGAGAGATCTAAAGGTGTATGGTGGGCTATACCTAAAATGTACACTGACCTCTGAATGTGCAATTCAAGTCTTCTTGATTGGTGGGTCTACAGTGATCATTGCAATGGAGGACATGACCTGTTCCATAAGATTGAGGTCATTGCACAGATATATATATTACAAAATATTTATTGATTTTTAATGCACACGCATAAACAGTAAATAATTGTCTTGATTTATTTATTAAATTGTCAATTACAACAAGGTCTTCTGATATTGAGACCATGATCTTCTAACAATCCCATGATCTTCTTCCAATAAAAACAATTTTCTACCAATCAGATCATGACTATCTACCAATTTGACCACAACCTTCTACCAATCACACCATGACCTTCTATCAATCACACCATGATCTTCAACCAATCACACCATGATCTTCTACCAACAAGATCATGATCTTCTACCAATAAATCCATAATCTATTAACAATTAGACCATGATCTTCTACCAATAAAAAGGATCTTCTACCTATAAAACCATGATCTTCTACTAATCACAATGCAATGTTCTACCAATCAGACCATGGTATTCTACTAATCAGACCATGACCTTCTACCAATCAGACCATGACCTTCTACCTATCACACCACGATCTTCTAATAATTAGACCATGACCTTCAACCAATTAGGCCATGGCCTTCTTGCAATCAGACCATGATCTTCTACTGATCACAATGAGATTTTCTACCAGTCAGACCATAATCTTCTACTAATCAGACCATGACCTTCTACCAATCAGACCATGACCTTCTACTAATCAGACCATGACCTTCTACCAATCAGACCATGACCTTCTACTTATCAGACCATGGTCTTCTACCAATAAGACCATGACCTTCACCAATCAGACCATGACCTTCTACCAATTACACCATGATCTTCTACTAATCAGACCATGATCTTCTACTAATCAGACCATGATCTTCTAATAATCATACCATTATCTTCTAATAATCAGACCATTATCTTCTAATAATCAGGCCATGATCTTCTACCAATCAGACCATGACCTTCTACCAATCAGACCATGACCTTCTACTAATCAGACCATGATCTTCTACCAATCAGACCATGACCTTCTACCAATCAGACCATGACCTTCTACTAATCATACTATGATCTTCTACCAATAAGACCATGACCATTCTACCAATGAGACCATTTCAACCAATAAGACCACGATCTTCAACCACTCATACCATGACCTTCTTTCATTTAGACCATGATCTCCTACCAATCATAACACGATCATCTACTAGTCACATGGCCTTCTGTCTGATTCAGACAACTGACTGATATAAGCCCTTGTTTCCTTTTCTCCGCAGTAATCTTCTACCAATCAGACCATGTCCTTCTACCAATCACACTATGATCTTCTACTAATCAGTCCATGATCTTTTAATAATCAAACCATGATCTTCTAATAATCAGACCATGATCTTCTACTAATCAGTCCATTATCTTTTAATAATCAGACCATGACCTTCTACCAATCAGACCATGACCTTCTACCAATCACACCATGATCTTCTACTAATCAGACCATGATCTTCTACCAATCAGACCATGACTTTCTACCAATAAGACCATGACCTTCTACTAATCAGAGCATGATCTTCTACCAATCATACCATGACTTTCTACCAATAAGACCATGACCATTCTACTAATCAGAGCATGATCTTCTACCAATCATACCATGACTTTCTACCAATAAGACCATGACCATTCTACCAATGAGACCATTTCAACCAATAAGACCACGATCTTCTTCCAATCATACTATGACCTTCTTCCAATTAGACCATGATCTCCTACCAATCATAACATGATCATCTACTAGTCACAGCATAATCTTCCAACATTCAGCCCGTAGCCTTCTATCTAAATCAGACAACTGACTGATATAAGCCCTTGTTTCCTTCTCTCCGCAGTAAAGAATACTCTTACAGATACTTATCACATATCAGATTCACCATCACCTTGCAATACAGCTTCCGGGAATCAGAGACACTGACATCTCACATACATAGGGCAATCTATAGACAGTCCTGAAAATTCAACTTTTGCAACGCATATAGTGAAAAGGCCTCATACAGGCCATACATCTTAGACATAATCACTCTGTGCTTCTCTATGCAATTCAGACACTTGATGGCTGGTGAGAATGTACATAGCATCCTGAAAACATCATAGCACCCTGCCTTAGTACTTTAGTACTTTTTGCCTTAGTACTTTTACCAGTACTAGTAATTGGGAGGAGTTATGCAAATTGATCAATACCTTGATAAGTTGAAATTGGCTAGGAAGGCTACATTATTATTATTTGCTTTTTTTTAATAGAAAAGTAATTAGAGTTGAGATACAGCACAAGGTAACACACAGGAACAGGTTATGACAGTCAGGGCCACCATCAGAAATTTCGGGGCCCCATACTCTGTACTTTGGTTTTTGGTAGTAGAGTAGAAGCACATAACCGGCTACTTTCACACACATGGGGGCGGGGCAAGGGGGAAGCTGCTGATCTCTCCCCTCTCTGGCTGTTACACAAAGGGAGGCTGCTGTCAGCCAGCACGCAGGGCAGAGAGCACGGGTAAGGGCAGCAGACCTCCGGGCCCCCCTAGATTGATGGGCCCCCTGTACCCGCCTTTTCATGATGGACTGAAGAGCTGACAGTCTAGTTAGAGGAAGTCCTATGCAGATCATGAGATGTCTCTGTGGGCTGTCCCTGAAGGGCTAATGCTGGATCCAGCAGTGTGTAATGACAGTGTGTCATACAATAAAGTGTCATCACACTAGTGTGTATGATTACTATGAGGGGGTGTATATAATTTATTTTACTACACATTGCACATTGATAAGTGTGACACCAGGGTGTGATAATATCTGCTGCGCATACAATGATGTACACCGAGTCATTGGAGTCAGTAGAAGTTCTTGTCATCTGTATTGTGCTGCCAGGTCCTGATGTGCAGAGATCTGCCCTCTGTGCCCCTCTGCTATATTATTACAACAACAGGGATATTACTGAGAGTCATGCTGTCCTCTGCCTATAGGTCCATAGGAGTCAGGGAGGTCACTGATATTATTATGGGGACCTATGCAGTATAATGAACAGTGCTGCTCCTCTGTGCCACCTCTGTGCCCTCTGTGCAGTAAATAATATCATTAGTATAAGTTAATGTATTGCAACTTGCAGTGTGAGGCTATAATAATGTCTGCCCTCTGTGCCCTCTCTATACCCTATATGATGTGACCTATTAGGTTTGCATGTAACATAAAGTATGGAGGTAAAATAGTGCCCTGTGTGCCCTCAATGAGCAATGTGCTACTAATGATGCCAACTGTGCCCTCTATGAGCAGTGTGATGTTGTAATGATGCCTTATGCCCACTGTGCCCTCTCTGTGCTCTGTGAGTGAAGTCTTCTGTCATCTCTGTACAGTGTGATACTGTAATGATGCGTTGTGCCCTTTGTGTCTTCTCTGTGCTGTATGATGTCTTATGCCCTCTTTGCCACCTATGTGCATTGTGATGTTGTCCTCTCTGCTGTGTGGTGCTGTAATAATGTATTCTGCCCACTGTGTCCTCTCTGTACAGTGTGATGCTGTAATGATATGTTGTGCCCTCTGTGTCGCCTTTGTGCTGTATGATGCCTTATGGCCTCTGTGCCACCTCTGTGTACTGTAATGTAAGGGTGCCCTCTCTGCTGTGTGATGTTGTAATCATGCCTTTTGTGCCCTCTCTGTGCAGTGTGGTGCTGTAATGATGCCCTCTGTGCAGTGTGATGTTGTAATGATGCCCTCTCTGTGCAGTGTGGTGTTGTAATGATGCCCTCTGTGTCCTCTCTGTGCAGTGTGATGTAATGATGCCCTCTGTGCCCTCTCTGTGCAGTGTGATGTTAAAATGATGCCCTCTGTGCCCTCTCTGTTCAGTGTAATGTTGTAATGATGCCCTCTGTGCCTCTGTGCCATACTTCTGTGCAGTGCTGAGTTTGCTAATGATGCCCTCTGTGCTCTTCTCTGGCAGTGTGGTGTTGTAATGATGCCCTCTGTGCCCTCTCTGTTGAGTTGTGATGTTGTAATGATGACCTCTGTGCCCTCTCTGTTCAGGGCTAATGTTGTAATGATGCCTCTGTGCCCTCTCTGTGCAGTGTGATGTGTAATGATTGACCTATTGTGCACTTATGTTGCAGTGCTGGTGTTCGTAATGATGCCATCTGTCCCCTCTTCTGTGCGTGTGTATGTTGTAATGATGCCCTCTGTGCCATCCTCTGTGCAGTGTGATGAATGATGTCCTCCTTGTGCCATATCTGTGCAGTGTGATGGTTGTAATGATGCCCTCGTGCTCTATATGTGCACGTGTGGTGTGATCGATGCCCTCTGTGCCTTCTGTGCAGTGTGATGTTGTAATGATGCCCTATGTGCTCCTCTCTGTGCACAGGGGATGTAATGATGTCCTCTGTGCCCTCTCTGTGCAGGTGATGTTTGTAATGATGACCTCTGTGCCATATCTGGCAGGGTGGTGGTAATGCTGCCCTCTGTGCATCTTGTGCAGTGTGATGTTGAATGATGACCTCTGTGCACCTCTCTGTTCAGTGTAGGTTGTAATGATGCCTCTGTGCCCTCTCTGCTGCCAGTGTGGAGGTATGATTGCCATCTGTGCCCTCTCGGTGCAGTGTGATGTAATGATGTCCTCTGTGCCCTCTTGTGCAGTGTGATGTTGTAATGATGACCTCTGTGCCCTCTCTGTGCAGTGTGTGTTGTAATGATGCCTCTGTGCCCTCTCTGTGCAGTGTGATGTGTAATGATGACCTCTGTGCCCTCTTGTTCAGGTAATGTTGTAATGATGCCTCTGTGCCCTCTCGGTGCAGTGAGGATGTTGTAATGAGTCTCTGTGCCCTCTACTGTGCAGCTGTGATGGTGTAATGATGAACTCTGTGCCCCTCTGGGCAGTGTGATGTTTAATGATGAACCTCTGTGCCCTCTCTGTGCAGTGTGGGGTGGAATGATGCCCTCGTGCCCTCTCGTGAGTGTGATGTTTTAATGATGCCTAGTGCCCTATCTGTGCAATGTGATGTAATGAGTCTCTGGCCCTTCTGTGCAGTGTGATGTGTAATGATGCCCTCTGGACCTCTCTGTGCAGTGGTGATGTTGTAATGATGCCCTCTGTGACCTCTCTGTAGCAGTGTGATGAATGAGTCCTCTGTGACCTCTCTGTGCAGTGTGATGTTGTAATGATGTCATCCTGTGCCCTCTCTGTGACAGTGTGAGTTGTTAATGATGCCATCGTGCCTCTCTGTGCAGCTGTGATGTAATGAGTCCCTGTGCCCTCTATGTGCAGGGTGATGTTGTAATGATGCCCTCTGTGCAGTGTGGTGTTGTAATGATGCCCTCTGTGCCCTCTCTGTGCAGTGGATGTATGATGACCCTCTGTGTCCTCTCTGTGCAGTGTGATGTTGAAAGATGCACTTTGCCTCTCTGTGCAGTGTGATGTTGTAATGATGCCCTCTGTGCCCTCTCTGTGCAGGTGATGTTGTAATGATGCCTCTGTGCAGTGTGAGTT
>CM070032.1:218806265-218820317 GCA_036250615.1 Ptychadena robeensis
CACACACTACACTCATGCAGAGACATTAATTATTCACATAGAGACACACACACTACACTTATGCAGAGACATTAATTATTCACATAGAGACACACACTACACTCATGCAGAGACATTAATTATTCACATAGAGACACACACTACACTCATGCAGAGACATGAATCATTCACATAGAGACACACACACTACACTCATGCAGAGACATTATTATTCACATAGAGACACACACACTACACTCATGCAGAGACATTAATTATTCACATAGAGACACACACATTACACTTATGCAGCGACATTAATTATTCACATAGAAACACACACATACACTATATTTGTGCAGAGACATGATCTGCACACACACTTACTGTCTGCAGCTAGTTCCTCCGTGTTGGATAATAGATGTCCCTCCCTACCTGAACCCCACCCCCATGAATGCCACGCCCCCAGTTTGGGAACCACTGGCATAGGGTATACAATGGAAATATAGGCTATTTACCCTATGGATCTTGACGATGGAGGATCCTGCCAGCACCTTCTTTCTTGGTGTTACCTTTTTGCAAGTCTATGCAATATATGACATGGAGACAATAGGGCTTACATCCAATGATATCACAATTTTCTATTTAATTAAGAGGTCATTGACAATGGAATACCCATTGCATAGGACCAAGTAAGCAATTGAGAATGAGCCCTGCATCTCAAGTATAATAATATTATGAAGGCTGGATAGAATTTTTAGTTGTTAAAGTAGATCTATGGACAAAATAACATATTTAATCCCTAATATAAAAATGTGTCCTTGTGACATTATATTACATGTTTGGCAGCAAGTATTTTTGCTTACAAACTAGAAGTAAAGGTAAGAAGGCTGAAACAAGTCAAATCCTTAAGCTGGGAACACATGGCTTGATATCGGAGCCACTCGAGGTTCCCTTCAGCAGCGTGATGATGTCATTGCGCTGCTGCCCGATATCGGAGGAGCTGGAGACACAGAACCACATATGATATGGGCCAGATATATGGCCATGAGCAGGCATGGAGCTCAAAGCGGCCATCGATCCGGCCCATATCTACACATGTGTACACATTTTTAAAAATCTATTACTTCGTTTAACCCTACCCTATGTGATGTTATCCAAAGACAGCGATGTTGCCTCCTAAAGCCCCCCATTCTATCAGAGAGGACCCGGCACTACATAGCAGTGATATATACCTTCCAATCACTATGTATTCTATCAGGGAGGACCCGGCACTACATAGCAGTGATATATACCTTCCAATCACTGTGTATTCTATCAGGGAGGTCCCCGCACTACATAGTTGTTGGTAGGTCTTATGGAAATTTTATGGAGGAATCTAAAGGTGATACAGTGATGTGAGTGTATCCCATCTAATATGTGTGAATGACTAGAACACCTGGTGAAAAATGGTTAAAAAAAATAAAACAAATGCAGACACCAACATCTAAAGCTAGGAACACACGGCTCGATTTAAGCATACAATTGATGTAAATCAATGAAAATTTACATAGATGGTACCAAAATCGTGGCCCGGACATATGGTACAATTGACGATAATAGTTTGATGAAGAACATTACATAGATTGAAAAGTGCTCGGACTAGTTGGAAAATTATCGTTGAATTGTACCATGATCAAACTATTTTCCTGGAATGTTTATTTTCATCCTACAATTGTATTCGAGGAAGTGATAGTTTACTGTTTTTAGGGCATCAATGGCATCGACGACTTTAGTCAATATCAATGTTTTCTACATCGTTTGTATGACCCTATAGCACACAAGGTCCAATCGATAAAATACCAAAATTGAGGTTCTTTATCTAATCTTACATCGATTGTATGCTTATATCGAGCCGTGTGTTCCTAGCTTTACAGTTGCAACATAATAACTTTATGTTCTTGGGTTTATGTTCTTTCATTGTTTTTATGTACAATGTATTTCCTTCTAACCATCTTGAATGGGGCAGAGTGAAATAAAGGATTTCTTTGGTTGCATCTGAAGCCTGCTGTATCCTATTTGTGGTGCTTTTGTGGCGTTGAGGCAGGAGGGATTAGCGTTGTCCTTCTATCTGACAGAACGTTTCAAAAGATCTGCAATAATATCTGCTGTCCTTCCGGACGCCGGTCACCGCAGTGTCCTGTTCTGCTGACACCTCCAGCGGAGTTGCATTTAACGTATAGACAGGATCCTTGGAGTTTGCTCATTTTTGTGCTCTGCACCCGTTTCTTGGCTTGCACCGTCTACGACTCCATTTACAAAATACATATTGATTTCTTTCTTTTTTTTTTCCTCTTGAGTCATCGCATTCCCTAAGTGCGGCTTCTAGGAAAAACCAGCAATCCCTCTTGTAGCGTAGATGCTTTGGCCTGTTCCCAAGCTCTTTCTGAAGATTCCCCAGAGCTTCCCCTCCCCGACCTCATCCCCAAATACTGATGAATGGTGACATTGTCCTCCCCCTGTTCCACCCCACACAAAGCTTTGCATTGGTAGCAGGTGAATGCCGGGATTGAACCGGCATTCACGGGGGGGGGGGGGGGGGGGGGGCTGACGGAGTCTGGGAGAGAGCCAGTCCATTGATGGAGAGAGAAGGGCCTGGCCAACCCCACCTCTTCTCCTCGGACTGAGAAAACACACGCATGCCAGGGATACGTGTAAAGATCGCTGTACACCATGGGGCTCTATGTTCTAATCTATAGCATATAGAGATCACACATAAAGTTCAATCAAGATCAATACTTCGTATACTAAAGTTACCATTTCAGTTTTGCCCCCCAAGGTCACTTTTAAAATACACCTGTACCTATACCATGGACCAGTCTGCCATGGTCTGCAACGGTGTAGCGCTTGAAATACATGTTGAGAGCCGGAGGGGGTTTGTGATGTCAAAATTTTTAAATTGCGTCTTCTTTCTCTAAAAACATTCTCTAAATTTTACTTAATAAACTTAATAAGTCTTAGTTAAGCTTAAAACTTTATATCATACTAAATAACAATGTTATTATTTTTTTTATGTATTACAGTATACAGTGCCAACAATGACTTACAACCCCTGTGAACAATGTTTTTGCATCTCCTTGGAAAGTCACAAAGCCCCCCTTAAAGGTAACCATAGAGCCTCTTCCTTGATGTTAGACCCAGAACCCCTTGTTATTTGTAGCCACAGGGCCCCGTCCATATAGGTAGACAGATCACCCCTTCGTAGGAAGCCAGAGCCCCCCCTCCCCACCTAAAAGGTAGCCCAAAAGCCCCCTGAAGGTAGCCATAGAGCCCCTCTCTTAATGGTAAACAGAAAGCCCCCGCTTATTTGTAGCCACAAAGCCCACTCCATATAGGTAGACAGAGCTCCCCCTCGTAGGTAGCCAGAGCCCCTCCCCCTAAAGGTAGCCTGACCCCCCCCCCCCCCCCTAGGTAGCCAAAGCCCCCTCTAGGTAGCCATAGAGCCCCTCCCTTAATGGTAAACAGAAAGCCCCCACTGATTAGTAGCCACAGAGCTCCCCCTTACAGGTAGTCAGAAAGCCCCCCTCATAGGCTTTTTAGGGGTTTGGTGATGGCAAAAAAGTTGCTTTAGAACCATTCAAGGTGCTTACCAATATTCAGGTCAATGGTTCTGAAACCGGCAGGAGGAGGATAAGCCAACAGTCATTGGAAACTAGGAGAGAGGAGAAGTGACTGGTCTTTATTATAACAAAGGGTGCGCCAAAATTTAAGTAAGGATGCACATACCCAGGGGTGCACATACGTTTTTTAGTGAGCTCCTCAGATGGTGATTGGTACTCACCCCATATGTAGGGTGGTTTTCCTTACTGTCTACCTCGCTGTCCTCTGCGTCAGCCCTGCTGCATGGTAGATTCTGCTGAGATGGACCTCCCTGTTCCTGATTGATCCTCTGATTAGCTGTCTCAATCCACAGGTCACCAGCTGGCTTTGGGTCACATGTAACTCTCACAGTATAACATGTTTGAACCCCCAGATCTCATACCTTAGTAGTACAACCCTGAATTTTTCTGACTAAATAACTAACCCCTGAGACTACCTGCAGTCCAAATAACAACCTTTTATAGTCATATTCCAGCTGTCACACAGTGCTTTTCTCTTGCCAGGGTTAGCTCTTACATATGTCTACTCTGACTTTCACCCACCAGATTTCCAACAGTCCAATCTTTTTTATTTATTAATTTACCTTCCTAATTTCACACGCCTAACTGCAACCTTTCATAGTTATTCATATTAACATAAATTGTATACATGTAACATTTAGCTGCGGTCATCCAAACACGGAGCGCCTCCAAGTTGTTAGTACTCATATAAGCTGTGTAACAATAATGCAGGTACGCAGAGCTAGGTTTTGGCCCCTTTTGAGTACCAGAGTACCCCTTATGTGCACCCCTGCACATGCGTCTTGTCTTCATGTATCCTGAAGTTTCTGAAGCCTCCATACTCAACCATACATGCGTATCTGAAGTAATTCAAGATATAAAGAGATGGAACTTTCTGTCTTCCATCTCTGTTATTGCACTAATGCTTGGTTGTTGGCTGATTAACCATAGGGAGTCCTCAGGTCTGTAAACTACCCATGGGCCCACCCTCAGTGGCTGATTGGGTAGCACATTCAGGGTGAGAGGGGGTCAACAATAAAAATTGACATTGACACATTGGCTAAATTTTATCTAATAAATGTACCCACAGACATAGTGCAGCACTTTCATGGTCTGATTCATTTTATAGTAATGCACACAACATGGTCCTTTATACAGTACAGCACAGTATCTGATGTGTCTCCAGTAGATAAGCAATGACCTGATCAGTGCCAAGTAGGAGACATTTTAATAGAAGCTTGGAGCACCGTCCTGCACAGACACACACCACTGACTTACTGATCAATAGCCCCTGCTCCCTTTTGACAAATGTGCTATGTCACTGCCTAGACAGGTTCTCTTTGGATAATAAAAGCTACCAAAGTTCATAGTAACCAGAAACTGTAAGCATCTCTAAAATATTCTTGAATATTACATTTTTGTGAGAAAAAAATTTACTTTCATTAAGAAGTTGAGAAGTCTTGACAAGATACAATATGCAGTAGGTAATAGGTACATTACAGAATAAGAGTACATACATACTTTGGCTGTGTACTAGTTTACAGTGGACTTTTTGAAAAAGAAAGATACCCCTAGGCAACCACCTCCATGCCGTGTCTGGAGGGCTCAGTAACAACCTTCAGTAAATCAGTGGGAGAGCTTGGTTGGTCAAGAATGTCCACCTACCTGTGCATGCAGGTGGATGTGCATGCTGTCATTTTGTGTTTAGAGCCCATAGACAAACAAAAAACGGCACACGATGGAGTGCAAAGTTAACTACCCCCCCCCCCAGTTGTCTTAATCAATGGCCCTAATATCCAACTGAAAGCACCAACTTGGACGTCCATAATCATCAATTACCACTCCTCCCAGTCCTCGCATGCTACCAAACCTCCACTTATGACAGGCCTTTTGCATGTGGTGCGAGTATGGTTCAAAACATCAACAAGCAAGTGGGGACAAACCCTAAGACATCTCAGGTAATAAGTGATGCCATTATTATTAACTGAATAAAAACAAGTTCAGGGGATGTCTTCGTGCATTTACCACTTGCTTACTGCGGTTTGAACCATGCCGCGCAACACAGGCGTGCTCCATTCAATTTCAATACCTTCTCCCATTTAGGAGGAAGGCCTTGGGCGGCATGCGACTGAAATGCTCCTGTATTAGGCTTGTTTCCACTTGGTGGAACCGCGGTTAATAAAGGGCGGACGAAAACTCGCCCATGTAGTTGAATGGGCTAAGTCCACGGCCGCGGTCAGGGGCCAGCCCCGCCCTAACAAAAATCTTCATCGACCGTGCATTAAGATCGGTTCTTAGCGGGGGCGAATCTAAGCGGCTGCAATCGCGCGGCCGGCAGCCGCACAAGGGGAAACAAGTCCTTAGGCTGTGGGCGGCTGCGGTTAACCGTGCCCATAGACATGAATGGACGCGGTCAAAAATCGCGTATAGATGCGTATTTTAACCACGACCATTCATTCTCTATGTATGCTGGGGACAGCTGCATTGATCTAAATGTAAAAAAAAAGTGCGGCCATGACCGCTCGTGCAGTCATGTCAGCAGCGAGCGACCGGCCACGGGTGCCGTGGTACAGCGCTGCCCTGCAGCCAGCCGCCAGTGTGGGGACAAGTCCTTAGACCCCTTCTTCAGGCTTAATACAATTCTGGTTTTGTTGGTTTACTGGTTCTGAGGAACTCTGGTGACACTGGTCAGCATTGTATGGGGTCACTCGTGGAATATCTCCTCTGTGGCCCCTGAGCAGTGACACGGTGTATCTGTCCAATGTAAAACTATAAGACACAAGTGGCCGGTGTCAGGCTTGGACCTATAAGGACAGACATAGGATCTAGTAAGTGAGTACAAGTATGCAGTCTTCAGGGCGAGTATGAAAGAGTCTTTTGTTCTGAGGCCATGAAATAAGCATACATTGCTGGCCTCCGGGAGGACATGGCTCCGCGTCTCTCATCAGAATGTAGAATGTAACAATGTCTGTTTTTAGCATTCTTTATTTATTGAGAACCGAGTCACCAGCTCTTGAAAGTCCACTTTAACATTCATCATTGATATAAAAATATAACGATACATGTAATTGTGTGCTGGTTTAAAAAGCAATCTCTATTTCAGATGCTTGTAATATAATCAGGGGTGCACATAACGTTTTTAGTGAGCTCCTCAGATGAGTACCAGGAGATGGTGTTAGGTACTCACCCCATATGTATGTTGTCTCCTTCACTGTCCTCTGCCTCTTGCATGGTAGATTCTGCTGCAGATGGACCTCCCTGTTCCTGATTGATCCTCCAATTAGCTGTCTCCATCCACAGGTCACCAACTGGCTTTGAGTCAAATGTTAGTACAACGTTTGAACCCCCAGATCTCATAACTTGGTAGTGCAACCCTGACATATTCTGGGTTGTTATCTAACACCTGAGACTACCTGCAGTCCATATGTCATCCTTTCATAGTCATATTCCAACGGTTTTCTCTTGTCAGATTGTACCCATACATATGCCTACAATGACGTTCAACCCAAAGATCTCCAACCCCCTAAGAAGACCACTCTTTTATTTTGGATCAGTATTTTATATTTCCAATTTCACACCTCTAACTGCAACCTTTCATAGATATTAATGTTTATCCAAGTGACATAAATTGTATATATTTAACAATAAAAACTGAAAGAATTTTGCCAATCTAAAAATCAGTGTATACATGATAAAGTGATGTTGTTTGAACAGCTGATTATTGTGGGAGGGATGCCGATTGTGCTGCCGATCTCTCCCCTCTATGACTGGCATCCAGACTCTTCTGGTTCACCTGATAGCTGACGCTGCCCAGACACGGAGTTCCTCCAAGTTGTTAGTACACATATGAGCTGTGTAACAATAATGCAGGGACGCAGAGATAGTTTTTGGCCCCTTTTGAGTACCAGAGTACCACTTATGCGCACCACTGAGTATAAGCATTTGATTTTGTCTTCTTCTATAATCCCAACACAGCAGGACTTAAAGTGGGAGTGGCAGGAGCAGCACCAGTAGCCACTCAGGGCTCTACTAACCATACTGATAGAAATAAGGAATTGGGTCAAAAGTGAAACGGATGACCTAAATGTGTGCTGCTGATCATCTATTGTCCAATCACAATGTGGGGGGGGGGGGGGGGGGTGTTTTTGACCAAACTGGGACAATGTAGTAAAATCAAGTACTTGGATTGGTCGACCAGAATCACACTTGTAAGCTTAAAAGCTGCAACCATGACACGCTATTTTAAATTCTCTGTTCTCCCTCATCCCATCTACACATCGATGATGCCGGGGGTCTGCTGATAAAAAGGGGCACCCCCCCCCCGCCTCTTCTGCATCATCCATAATGCCAAAGAGGCGGGCCTGGAAGAGAACGGCGAGTCCGATACTAGGTTTCGCCACAGGCTCGCAGGGGATAGGTGAGTATCCCCAAACATAGCTCGGGGTGCGTTTGCAGGGTAAGCCATGTTCGGGGTAAATGCTGAGGAGGTAAAAGAAGAATTCTTATCTATACTGTATATATAAGGAATAGGGTGACAAGTGTGCTGCTGATCACAATGTGGGGGGTTGCAGTAAAAGTCAAGGACCCAGCTGTCCAGGCAGATAGGGTGCCTAGATTGGCCAACCAGAAAAACATTTGTAAGCTTAAAGATGTCTATAATACAAAAATAAAATAAAATAAAATAAAAGTTAAATAAAATAAAATAAATTAACAAGGCTGCAGAATCAAAAAACAATAGAACGAGGGTAGGGTAATCTTGGTCCCCATTCAAAATATTGTGGGTTAAACAGGGATTTACCAACATGTTGGTTCCCTGTTCAATTGACATCTATTCAAGCAGGACCGATCGAACAAGGGTTTTTTTACATTCTATTCCTGAATGTTCGCCGAACCATCACCGCAAATGCACACGACAATTGAACATTTGAAAATTGAATGAAAAATCGAACCGCGTCTGGAGATTTTTAAGGCCCCCATACATGTTGAGATTTTTCGTTTGATCGACTTAGCACAATTGAATTTCCCGATCGGTGATCGTGCTGCCATTAAAATACCCCCACATAGAGAAACAGATATTTGATTGATTTTAGTTTGTCTGACATCGGATGTAAGTATGCTAACTAGTTAACCCCCCTGCCTGCCGTTCCTGACAGTCCCAGCTCGTCCAGCTCTGACCTGTCAGAACAGCAGTGGACGAGCTGGGTTTGTCAAGCAGAGATCAGAGTCACAGGAGAGCAAACTCCCTGCTCCGTGTGTCTCTGATCTAATGAGGCAGCTGCAGGAGAACGGAACCCCCCCCCCCCCCCTATGCTCTCCTATGTAACCTGGCACATCGGCAGCGCCATCTAGTGGTCAGAGTGCTAATTTACCTGATAAAGGGAATTATTGAAATCTTCATTATTTGATATTGTGAGTTATTCACAAAGCATCTGAACATGTTATTATATTCCGGATGTCACCAGACTCCTGTATGGACAGACTTTGGGAAGGTACAGGCCTTCAATGTCCAAAAATGTTTTTTCCATTCAAGTCTATAGTGTGCCTTTGGTACAGAAATCTGTACCTCAGCAGTGTGCAAGGGAGGTTAAATGGAACCAAAATTGGGCGGGCACAACAAAACAATATGTAAGATACATTCGATGACTACTCCTTTGATTTTTTGACATGTCTGATCATTTTTTGACGGAATTTTGATTGTTCCAGGTCGATCGAACCATGTGGACGGGCATAGACTTGCAGCCGATAGACAAAACAAATTGATTGGTTTAGGTCGATCAAACAAAAAATCTCACCGTATATGGGGGTCCTTACACTGACAACTCTACCAATGAATACATTACACCATTGTCAGACTTGTCAACCATATGCTGAAAATCCAGACCAGGATATCAGGTTTGCAATGATTGCAATACAATATATTTTTTCATACCCTGAATGAATATTATCTCACATTACCTCTGTATGGTTCCAGATTTGTACAGGTTATTGAATCCTGAATATATTTATTTTTTCTGATCGATAAATCAAGTCATATGATCCCACACTGTAGCAGCTGGCAATATTACTACACGTTCCATCTACTGTGTGAGGTATGTGATATCTCTGTATAACAAACAGGCTACAATATATCATTGAAAATAGATTTATAGCCGGAGAGTATGTAGTCCTTGGCAGCTTAAATGGGAAACTGAATAGACCACACGCTGAATAACAGACACCTATAAAAACATATGGTGATCGGTTTCCCCTTTTCCTAGAAAGAAAAGTCATTCTAAAATTGTTCTTAAAGGAAACCTGTACTGAATACAATGTGACGCTGCCATAGCCTTACCTTCCAAGGCATTGTCAGTTCCATAGGGAGAAATCTGCAATGGCAGACTTTGTCTATTAAAAGTAAAATATCAGTTGGTAGTTAAAATTTTAAGATCAGAAACAGAATTCATACAAAAAATTATACAACTGATGTATAAAGCCCCCCATAGACAGGCAGACTCCTCCATGCAACTTTCATGAGACCTACCAACAACTATGTAGTATAGTGACCTCCCTGATAGAATACATAGTGATTGGAAGGTGTAGAAAGGTTCTCCTATTACATGGTTTTGGTAGAAGAAAAGTTGGTTGTACAGAAGTTGCATGGAGGAGTCTGCATGTCTATGGGGGGCTTTAGGAGGATTTGTAGCCTCTTAGCTTCTGCTGACCAAAGTGACTCTGAATATGCACTGTTGGTGGCCATATACACTGCCTGGGCAAAAAAAATTGCAACCAAAAAAAAGGTCATATGCTCTAATATTTTGTTGTACCGCCTTTAGCTTTGATTTAGCTTTGATCTTGCATTGATGATGGTAGTGTCTGACCACTGCGCAAGTTTTGGACTCTGGTGGCCAATCCATGTTTGACAATAATGCCTCATGCTCTCTGAACCACTCTTTCACAAATTGAGCCTGATGAATCCTGGCATTGTCATCTTGGAATATGCCCCTGCCATCAGGGAAGAAAAAATCCATTGATGGAATAACCTGGTCATTCAGTATAGTGAGGTAGTCAGCTGACCTCATTCTTGGAGCACATACTGTTGCTTTACCTAGACCTGACCAACTGCAGCAACCCCAGATTTATTCAAAAGGAGGCTCGTACCTATCTGCTTAGTTAGATGCTAGAATGAGGAGTTTTGGACAATGTAAGGGTAGAAGGAATGAGAACTGATAGACTTAGGAGTTGGTTCCACTGGTAACACTGTGTTAGGCACTGCATTGTTTTTAAAATAACTATTAAATAAAATGGTCAAAACATACCCCGGTGCGTTTTGTCCATGTAGCGCTGATGTGTCAATGCTGGGGACATCCAGCAAGTAGATACAAGCCCTAAATGAAGTGAGTTCACCCTCATCACTAAGTTTATTGGGAGTAACCAATGTCGGATCAAGAAATTGTGACTACCACCATGCTTGGAAAGGATGACTAGAGCTATACTTAAAAAGGGTGAGTTGGGTACGGTCCCCTTTAAGATGCTTTCCCATCAGGCCCTGGGTCCCAAGGGGTATATAGACACGATCCAGGAAGAGGAGACTCCTGATGAGATCGCAACCACTGGGCACACTAGCTGTCTCCAGGAACACAACCCTCAACCATTTAGCCTGGCATGCAGGCAGCCGGTGGACCAAATAGCCTGCGCTTACCCTGATAGATCCAGTCGCCTCCCGAGTCTCCCCAGCTGGGGCTGCTTGGAGTGCCCTCAACAAGTGGGATGGGGAATCCCTCTCTATCCAGGCCTTATCCTTTCGGGGTCCCACTGGAGCTGTGGAGATACGGCCTTCCAGGATGCTGAGGCACAGCCTGGCCTTCATCTATAGTGACTCTGTGAATTTTCAAATCTGACTTTTGAGACTGTGTCCCGTCCCGTTGGGCACTGATTTATACCGCTTGTATTATTCATTGCATCATTGCATTGTTCATTAAATAAAGTAGTTTTCGCAGCACGTGCGCCTTCTGTCGTGGTTGAACCTGAACCTTACAGGTAGAGACATTAGGCCCAGATTGAGGGATGGCAGCAAGGAAGTGTAGCCAATGCCAGAACCATAAAGTGACCACTGATGAATATTTTTTCCATCTGATGACCACCATTACTGTACACAAGCAATGACCACCACTTGGCCTACAGAATGACCATAATTTCAGCCTAAGAGCGTGATTTTGGCATCTATATTGGACCCATAAACAGTTATTCTGCAAACATGAATCCAGGGAATGTCCTGAGACTACCAAAGATCAGTATGTATGGAAGTAGGGAAATGGAACTGTCCATGGCATCGATGGCTCTACTTGACTCATTGACAATAGAGGTTGATTGCTTGCACAAATACCTCATAGTGCCTTACAAAGTCTCCTCTCAGTGTCATGTGACTAAATTACGTTACTAACTGCATCTAAGGGTCCCCATACACCTTTACATTTCTTTAGATATACCTTTAGACAGATTTCCTTTTGTTTTACCAAAACCATGTAATATGAGGGACTTTCTAAACCATCAAGTCTACCTGTGTTCAATTTCAGAGGACCCGGCACTACATAGCTGTTGGTAGATCTAAAGGATATCTGACAGAGATCTAAAGGTGTATGGCCAGCTTTACTCTATTCCTAGACCACCTCTTTGTTTACAAAATTACCATAATTTCAGCTGAAGAGGATGATTTCAGTGGCTAAAGTCGAACCATAAACAGTTCTGCTGCCAACATGAAACCAGGGAATGTCCTTCACTACAGATTTTTTTTAAGTTTTACCATAAAATGTCCATCGGTTGTTACTGTTAATCTATTTGCCTATTTGGGGTTAAAATGTTTAACAACATACCACTCTGGGCAGGATACTAACTTCCGGCATGGTTGACATGAATCCCCGGCCTGGAGATCTTAAATTGCCCCTCCGAAAAACGTTAGGATCTTATGACCAATTCTTATCAGTCACACACTTCAAGAATATACATCCAACACAATTAGGCAATTCCATAGATCTTTCATTTTCCTGTTACTGTATGTTCTTGTTTTTTTGAGTTTAAGGACAAGTCCACCTTAAGAGTGACTGTCAATGTAAAGGATCTGATGACAGGGATTTATTTCTGCTGAGCCATCAAAATGAAAAGCTCTCTTGAAGAAAGTAATTGAGTATCTTCATAGAACGACAGAGCTGTGCCCGGCCGCTTTATCTGTACATTGGAGAATACAGCTCAGATATACAAGCAGCAGCAGACGTTAGTGGTGATGGATTTGTAGATAATTTTCCTGCAGATGCGTTTCATGTATTTGAACATTGATTCCTTGTAAGCTTTTTTTTATTTTTATGATTCATATACTTGTTCGACATGCAGATAGTATATTATGGCAAATTGATCATTTCATGAATGGCACTTAAAGTGCCCATAATAGGGAGCAATGCATAAAAAAAAAAAAAAAACACTAAAATTACTTTTAGAAGAAGGATCCCTCGCAGACCCTCCTCTCTGCCTGTCTTGTGCTGCAAGATCAAGGTGACCAAATGGGCAAATTAAAAGACTAAAGGGCCCCCCGGGCCTTAGTTTTCCCATGTCTGCCATAAAGGTTGTTTGCAAAGATACCTCCTAATGCCTTGGCATTTCTCCTCTCAGTGTCATGTGACTAAATCTGGTTACGAACAAGATTAACTGCTTCTAACTCTATTCTATTCTATGTTGGACAGCCGTTGGGACTTGGAGCGCAGAGACTTTGGGCGGCCGGTGTTCTGTCGAAATCTGCTCCCCCATCGAGATCTGCTCCTCCTCTAGCACAGAATGGCCAGCAGGGGGAGCACATCTATTGAAATCAGATAGGTGAGGGGGGAGCTGACACAGAGCGGGGAGTCATCCAAAGCAGCGCCCGTGAAGCTGTCACCTAGGGCGGCTGCTGTGTCCATGGCCCACCTGTCTCCATGGAGATGTGCTCCCCGGGACCCTTAACAAGCATTGGACGCAAAGCTGTCACCAACGGCGGCTGCTGTGTCCATGCCCCCCAGTCTTCTTGCCCTCCGTCGAAATCTGCATGGACACTGTAGCCACCGTGGGTGAGAGTTTTGCGGCCACTGCTGTTCAAGGGTCCCGGGGAGCACAGCTCAAAGGAGACCGGGGGTCATATACACAGCAGCCGCCCTGGGTGACAGGTTCACGGGCGCTGCTATGGATGACTCCCCGGTCAATATCAGCTCTCCCTGGAAGTTCTTCCCCGGGTTGGTGATTCTGTGCTACAGGGGGAGCAGATTTTGATGGGGAGCAGATTTCGATTTTGTATATGGTGTATGGGGGGCTTTGGCCACCATCATACCAGCTCAGAGGTTTAATTTTACATATGTTATTACATATTGAGTCTACATCCACTTTAAAGCCCCCCATACACCTTAAGATTGATCCATACAATCTCCATTAGATCTAC
>CM070032.1:218820417-218841794 GCA_036250615.1 Ptychadena robeensis
ACTGCTATGTAGTGCCGGGTCCTCCCTGATAGAAAACATAGTGATTGGAAGGTATATACCGCTGCTATGTAGTGTCGGATCCTCCCCGATAGAATACATAGTAATTGGAAGGATTAGAAAGGCCCCTATATTACATGGTTTTGGTAGAACAAAATTTGATTGTACAGAAATTGTATGGAAAGATTGTAAGGTGTATGGGGGGCTTAAGATAAGATCAAACCACTGTGGAGTTTGCAGGTTACTATTAAAATATAGAACAAAAAACCCTCCCATTGACCTAATGTAACCCACCCACCTCTCCATCCCATTAGCACGGTCAAGACTCCTAAGAAGCTGGTTGATGGAGCTTAATCATTACAAGTGTAAAAATATATTGTGCCATTTAGCTGTAAAATTCTTACGTGCGTAGGCATAGGTGTCGTCATCTTGGTTATTGGCCCCATGAAGCTCAGAGCTGCCCCTCAAGTGACACTGCTTCACTCCTTCACCATAAATAAATGTTTGTGAATAGTGGTGCTTCACAAACAAAAGTGTAGTGATAGCCATTACTCACAATGTGCCTCCCATGGTGTCCAGCAGCATAGGTTGCATACAGCTGTATGTCTACACAGTGATATCTGCAGATAGAAGTGTTACATTTGGATAATTCTTTGGCACACCTATGTGGGGTCGGCCATTACAAGCTCTTGGTGCGGCCCTTTTATCAAATTTAAAGGTAGCCATACACGGGTCGATTTCCCACACGATTCCTGGCCGATCGATCACCAGGCGTGTGCACGGCGATCGATCGGCGAGGAATTGTGTGCAGCCCACCTTGACCGATCGACCCCGCCCGATCGACATGTTGGTCTTTTCTGATCGATTCGGCACACATCAAGGGGAGTTGCCATTTGTGAAGCGATTGATCGGGCACGGAATCGTCCAGGAATCAGTGGCCTAAGGTGGTAGGCACAGAATTGATTGGGCGATCGATCAACCCCTGTGGCTTCACCGGAATCGATCGGATGGGCGATCGATTGCTCACAAGTCGACACATGTATGGCTAGCTTAAGAAGCAAATGTGGCCGATGAGTTTTTGACTGATGGGCCACCTTGATAAGATGGTATGCTTAGGATCATAAGCAGTCCCTTTCCTTCTCCCTACTCTTCTCTTCCCATCACTTTGGTACAAGTTGATCTTGGTCTCATCTGTGCATAGGATGTTGTTCCAGAACTGTGAAGGCTTTTTTAGATGTCGTTGGCAAACTCTAATCTGGCATTCTTGTTTTTGAGGCCCACCAATGGTTTACATCTTATTGTGAACCCTCTGTATTCACTCTGGTGAAGTCTTCTCTTGATTGTTGACTTTGATACACATACACCTACCTCCTGGAGTGTGTTCCTAATCTGGGAAACTTTTATGAGGGGTTTTTTTTTACCAGGGAAAAAATTCTTCCGTCATCCACCACAGTTACTTTCCGTAGTCTTCCGGGTCTTGTGGTGTTGCTAAGCTCCACGGTGTGTTCCTTCTTTTTCAAAATGTTCCAAACTGTTGTTTTAGCCTTCTAAATTTTTTCTATCTCTCTGATGGGTTTGTTTTTTCCAGCCTAATGATGGCTTGCTTCACTGATAGTGACAGCTCTTTGGATCTCATCTTGAGAGTTGACAGCAACATATTCCAAATGCAAATAGCATACATGAAATGAACTCTGAACCTTTTATCCGTACATTGTAATTGGGATAATGAGGGAATATCACACACCTGGCCATGGAACAGCTGAGAAGCCAATTGTCCCTTTATTTTTGGTCCCCCAACAAGTGGGAGGCACATATGCAAACTGTTGTAATTCCTACACAGTTTACCTGATTTGGTTGTAAATAGCCTCAAATTAAAGCACATTGTGTATGTTTGATTCCAAATCCATTGTGGTGGTGTATAGAGCCAAAAATTTTAGTATTGTGTCGATGTCCCAATATTTCTGGACCTGACTGTATGTGATGATTGATCCAGCTCCCTGGCTTTCTACTGGAGAAAGGATGGAGAATGTTCCTTCATGGACTTTGCTCAATGACTCTTTTCTTGGCAAGGCCTCAAACTTTCTCTGTAATTTTACAATAAGAGTTAAGTATCTGTGTCACCATGTTTTCCTGAGAGTTTCTGAGACATTCCAAGATATAATTCCAAGAAGACAATAATCTACAATGGCGGACAATGCAAGATTTCATTTTGCTGCTCTGGAATACTTTGATCACGGCTTTATTACGATGGTCTACACATGGTATATACTTGGGAAAGCACTTGCTAGTCAGTATTGATCAGACAAGCCTTTAGAGGATGGCCAGCTACTTGATTGTCATACTGGATGAGAAATGACCTCATAGACATTAGCTGCACTCTGTTACAGACAGCTGATTATGGAATGCCTAGAACATGCAACCCCCCCATCTGAGGATCTATGAGTGTGAGAACTGGTGATGACATAATAATAGGACCATTAACCCATGCAATGGCAGAACAATGGAAAGCCAAGGAATCCATGCAGACAGGCAGGCAGGCAGACGTAGGCATGGTCACCCCCCAGGCTTATTGTGTTTATGAATACATTTCCAATACAGCTTGAAAAGGTCTAGTCTGAGAAGATGCGGCGCTGGATACGCTTGGTGAGAACTTTGCATCACATTTTCCCATGATCATCACTAACATTGCAATGAGTGTGAACAGGAAAAGGGCACAAAGGGGGACCCTGAAATCTATGGAGGTTGAACCAGGCCAACATTCCAAGCTGTCAACATTAAAGAGGACATCTTACAAGTAAAACAAGACCATAGTGATGGAGAGTAAACCAATGTGACATATAAATTATTATTATTATTATTAACATTTATTTATATAGCGCCAGCATATTACGCAGCGCTGTACAATACATTAGAGAGGAGATACAACACAGTATAACACACGGGTACAGGTAATGACACAGGAGGAGTAGAGGACCCTGCCCGGACGGGCTTACAATCTAATAGGTTGGGGAACAAGGTATACAAAAGGTGGGGGGGGAATGGGAACTGGGATGGTGGTGATGTTAAGAAGATGGGTAGGAGAGGCTGAAGAGGTGGGTTTTTAGAGCTTTTTTGAAGGTTGCAAAGGTAGGAGCAAGTCTGATGGGGCGAGGGAGGGAGTTCCAGAAATCTTTCCAGACATATATTAAGTAATAACGAAAAACAAATGATCTAGCAACATTGCTAGATCGAACGAGGTGGCCAACCTCCTAGGATTTTTTTGGCTAGAAATTGGAAATAGGAACATAGAGATTTAGTTCATGAGATATACTTTATTGCTAAAAACAATGGTACATATAAATGTTCTGAAGGGGATCCAATCATGGGCCCCTTCCAAAGTACATAAACACTGGCCCTCGGACACATGAAGTGGTCCCACCCCAGGCATCCCACACATGGTTGCATATATCATAGGTCAAAGGCGATTAGAGAGGGGTCCAAGTTATCCAAGTTTATCCGAGTTTAGAGCAAGTCCTAGCTTCATGCTATAGTTGCAGGTACAGTATCGGTTGCTAGGGGTGGCCAGTGTCTGTGTTTAAATTGACAATCAGAATTCAATGTCAATAGCAACTCTCCAAAAAAAATTACATCTCAGTCCCAACCCAAACATATCAACATGATCATAAAATACAGTCCCACCATGCATAGACAATGTCATCAAATTACAGGACATATATTAAGTAATGTTTGCACCTTGGAACATGGAATCAAATGCCCTGGGCATAGTTCAGGCGAAAATCCATAAATGGGCTTGATTTACAGAAAAGTTAATTGAATTAGAGATAATTAATGAAAGATCCAGTTGTGGGCCAGAAAAGCTCTAGATCTATTATTTATTGAAACACAATGGATTATATGTGTTTCCTGGCCCTCTTCTGACGGTTGGCAACCTAAAGGCCACCCCACACGCAACGAGCGGCAGAAGATTTTGCCACCGACCGATGTGCGGTCAAAGCTCAGTCAGCCAGAGAATGGACATGTCTATAAATCTCCGGCCGATGCTATTAGTTTCAATGGGGACTGGCGTCACCATTGAAACTAACGGCTGGCACCCAAAGGGTCCCTGCTGATGCTGTCAGCGATGGAGAGCAGCGTGATGATGTCATAACGCTGCATTCCATCGCTGATCTGTCGGCCCCCACTCGGTAGGTTTGTGGAGGCCTTAAGTTGGATCTGGAGAGCCATCAAAACAAAATAATAATTGAATCCCCTGAACTACTGTAGTGACATGGAATGACAGGGTGGGGGTGATGTCCCCTTTAAGACACTAACCCATGATGCCCTGGGGCTGGGAGTCTATTTAAGCAAATGGACGGCTCTCCACTCCAAGGCCTACCTCCCACACCTGTTTGTTCCGGCATGCGGGCAGCCGGAGAGCAGAATAGCACACATTTACCACCAAGTCCCAGCTGTACCACCTGCAGCATACCTGTGGGCTGGATGCCAGCCCCCCACACCCTGGACCACACCAGTGTTGTAGTGGACGGACCACCTGCGCTGTTCCCGTGCCTTTTACCCTCAGCAATACCTGGGTCACGCAAGTACCGCTCACTCCTGGCCTTGCTACCCCCTGCCCCTCGTGGGTTAGGCAGTCTGTATAACCTGTTGGTCTCTCATTTAGCAGCATAAAGTTCTTCAACATTGTTCGCCTCTTGTCATTGGTTGTCAGATTTCCTTTAGATCTCCTTTTGTTTTACCAAAACCATGTAATATGAGGGACTTTCTAATGCAGTGGTGGGCAACTGAGTTGATATGGAGGGCCACAAGTGCAGCCCTCTGCATCTCTAAAGGGCCGCACATAACATTTTCAATGTATACGGACTTGTATAAGCATTTTATAATGAAAAAAATGGACAGCAGACATAGCTAAAAGACATTGTTTTAAAAGAAAATTGTATGGTGATGCACTCGTCTCTCCTCCTCTTCCCGCTCTAAGAAGATCCCAGACAAAGACATGTTGGCGGGGGATTTGCAGACATGTTAGTTCCTATACCCTACGCATTAACAGTTGTGGAACAAGTGGAAGACTGAGGGGGGCCGCTGAATTACACCCAAAGGGCCGCAGGTTGGGCACCTGGGTTCTAAACCATCAAGTCTACCTGTGTTAAATCGCAGAGGACCCATAGTTGTTGGTAGATCTAAAGGATATCTGACAGAGAGATCTAAAGGTGTATGGCCAGCTTAAGTTCCTCATGTAATGTATACTCTGCTATGTCATCCAATCATTCTCAGTAGGACTTAATCACACTAGTGCCCCTTTTGTAACATCATCGTAGTAATGGTAAATGGGATTGGAGTACAAAGGAAAGGCAAAAGTAAGTACATCACAATGTAGCCAAAATGTAAGCATCAAGTGGAAGTGTTTTCCTATGTAAGGAATTTAAAATATACCTTCAAATTTCCTTTAATTTAATTCAAGGTATTGAGGTATGAAATATTGTTCATTAAACTATATGGATGGAAATGGCAAAACGGCTTACCAACCAAAATCATGTTAACCATCATGGCTAGCAATGCTTCTTGAATTTTAAATATCCACAATAATCAATATACTGAGAAATAATCAACATTGACCTGATAAAACTGAGGCATGTATTATTCACAACGTCTCTGGGAGGATCTTCATCAAAATAGGACGAGCAAACGAATTCTGCTTGGCTGGAAAATGATATTAATAGTAAGTAATCGATGCGGCTGAGAATAGACAATAGAAATGGAATGTTACCAAAAGGCGTCACTTCCTCTGAAAGTTGGCAAAGAAGCTGGTAGAAGTTGGGACAACATACGTATTAAATAAACAGTCAATCGGTTTGAAGATTTTATTGACTTTTTATAGACCAAATAAAACATGGGCAGATAAGTATCAAATATACTACTGATAGTACTTTACGGACAATAAGGTGCACTTTTTCACCCCCAAAATCGGGGTGAAAAAGTTCCTGTGTCTTATGGTCCGAATACGTGACCCCCCCCCCCCCCCCCCCCCCCCCCCCCCCCCCCCCCCCCCCCCTATCCCGGGCACTCGGTTAGAGTGTTTAATATAGCAGAGACACAGAGACAGATTAATGAAAGATGCCAGCCGGCAGCTTCCATCTATGTGTGCCTGTGTGTGAGTCTAGAGGGAAGACATGACTGCAGCTTCCCCCGCGGCCCCCCTCCTCTTCCCCATGTGTGAAGAAGATAAGTGTGTGCTCTCTAGTGACACCATTATTGTGGCTGAACTTGGGTACTTCAGGGCATTTTCCTCAACTGATTTGAACAATTCAAGTTTTTTTCTGGTTTTCCTGCTTCAAAAAACTGGGTGTCTTATAGTGTGAAAAATACAGTATGTGCAATGATATCCTTTTCTATGTATTTATGCTTTTAAAGTAGACTAGTCCATTGTATAAATAAAGACCCTTTTACATTATACTTTGTTGTTTGGATGACATACCAGTGCCAATGAAAACCCTGTTAGGGTGTGTGTCAAAGGTTATCTTTTGAATAGTTACAAGGTGATCTTGATTATTAAGTGAGGTGTGGCACAATGATGTAATATACTCTAATATACTGCAAAATCACAGTATTATTGAGACATATGAAGAAAAAGAAGAAAGAAAAAGGAACGGGGAGGGGGGGGGGGGTATAAGAAAGGGGGAGATACATTATACCCTGGCTCACTGAATAGGGAGTTTCAGTTCCAAAGTGCAAAGGATTCATTGAACGATGAAAGCCATAATGCCTTGCATACACACGGCGATTAGCGGCCGATTTTTTCGCTGTCAGACACGCCGTCGGTCGGCGACAAAATCGGCCGCCAATCAGCGTGTGCACACATGGGGTGACAGATCCCTGTCGCCCCACAGCTCGGCCGGCCACAGAACAAACATGTCCGATGTTCTCTGGCTGATGCCAGCCGATGCCATTAACTTCAATGAAGACCGGCGTCTTCATTGAAGCTAATGGCCGGCACACAAAGTGTGTATAAAAGCAGCCCCAGAATGCACCAGAATGCAACGTGATGACGTCATCACGTTTGCTTTCAGAGCTCATCGGAGCTCGTCTGTCTGCACCCGTCTGTGGGTGTATGGCAGCCTTAAGTCCTCTAACGTCTTGGTCAACTGTACAACTTTTCCGCTAGCATCCCCCATATATAAAGCCATTGGTTCTCTGTTGCCAGGTCAGTCATAATATCAATTAGTTATTGGGAGAAACCGGGGGCCGCTATGGCCCTGCTTCTTCTGATGGTAGTTGTCAGGCTGTAATGTTAAACTCCCAGCTTTAATAATTTATGAGTTACTGACCTGGATTAAGTATCAGGAAAATCAGAGTGAAGTCCGAGTATCTGCATATTCCAGGTTATTTTTTTTTAGAATAGGGTCATTTTGAATAGTAAAGGATAACTTTAATAGAAGAACCTTCATTTTTGGAGACCCCGTTGCTGACCTGAATCAAATTGAGCACATCTGGGACATCACATCTTGCTCCATCCACCAGTTGGGGGAGGTTTAGCCCAGGTGTGGGGGGATATCCCTCAGGAGACCATCCGCCACCTCATCAGGATCATGACAGGCGTTGTAGGGAGATCATACAGGCACGTGGAGGCCACACACACTAATGAGCCTCATTTTGACTTGTTTTAAGCTAGCCATACATTGTCGGATTCCATGGCCGATCGATCACCTATCCGATCGATTCCGGCGATGTCAGCGGGAATCGGAGGTCCGATCGGCCAATTAAGTGTGTCCGATCGCTACATACCACCTTGTCCCACGGATTCCTGGACTATTCCGTGTCCGATCGCTTACTTCCCAAATGGCAACTCCCCCTGATGTGTGCTGAATCGGATCAGAAAGACCAACATGTTGGTTCTCTGTCCGATCCGATTCTGGGCCCCCGAACGATCAGACGTGATCGGACGGACAAGGTGGGCTTCACGCGATTCCGGGACGATCGTTTCGCGTGCACGTGCCCGGAATCAATCGTCCCGGAATCCGCTGGGAAACGGACCCGTGTATGGGGGCCTTTAGACATATTACATCAAAGTTGGATCAGCCTGTATGGGTTTTTTCCACTTTATATTTGAGTGTGACTCCAAATCCAAACCTCCATGGCTATTTAATTAGAATATTCCATTCATTCAGATCTATGATATCTTATTTTGGTGTTCCCTTAATTTTTTGAGCAGTGTGTATATTTATATATACTGTCAGGGCTATGTTAGCAACAGCTTTATAACCTTTAGGAACCATAAAAATTTAAAAAACAGTGGGTTCCTAAATGCACGACAATACACATTACTAATAGCTAAGTAAAAATTCCACATCTCCTAATTGATTATTTGTCTGGCTTTTACCCCATTGATTCGTTCTTCTAACTACATTTATGACGTATGCTCATTCTGTGGTATATTAAATGACAGATGGGGACCATTCAATCATTACCATGGAACTTCAACAACTGGAAGAGGCAACCCTCAGTCAAATGTTATTGCTATCATTGCAATCCTAGAGTCTGTACACCTTTTAGGGACCGAGTGCCCAAAGTGAAATCCTAACCCCACTTATTAATCTCAAATACCCGGCATGGTAATGGCAATTCCTATAGTTCGTATTTACATTTAACTACTTTATTTAATCTCTTGCAGACAAGGCAGCAGGCTTTTAGGTTGGTAGGCCTGACACCACCCTCCGTCAGGATTAACTCTATTGGTGTATATGGTGGCTCCGTCTCCTATAAGCAGGTGTATTAGTGAAGCCACCCTAAGCTAATGTGTTTCATCAACCTGATGACCAGTAATGATGAGCGGCATAGGCAAAATTCGAATTCGCAACATTTCTCGAATAAGTCTATTAATATTTAAGTCGAAATTCATAAATTTGAATATTGCGAAAATAATATTCACATTGCGAAAATCTTCTAAATTAATGGTCACATGCTATGTTTATATTCGCAATGCCAATAGGATTTTCGCAATACATGGACATAACGAGAATATTCAAAATTGCGAGTATCTGCCGACATATTCAAGATATTTACGAATTCTCGATTTGCCGGTATTCGTGAAAAATATTAGAAATTTTAATATTTTCCCTCAACACTAATGACCAGTTGAAAAGAAATAAAAAATCATTACAGACATCAACATTGAAGGACTGGTTAGCTGCAATATATAATAATTTAGTTCTCAGATTTAGATACACGTTAAATGAAAAGACTGAAAACTACTTTAATATCCAGGGTGCACATAACTTTTTTAGTGAGCTCCTCAGATGAGTACCAGGAGATGGTGTTTGGTACTCACCCCATATGTAGGGTGGTCTTCCTCACTGTCTTCCTCACTGTCCTCTGCGTCAGCTTCCTGCATGGTAGGTTCTGCTGCAGATGGACCTCCCTGTTCCTGATTGATCCTCCGATTAGCTGTCTCCATCCACAGGTCACCAGCTGGCTTTGGGTCACATGTAACTCTCACAGTACAACACCGTTTGAACCCCCAGATCTCATACCTCAGTAGTGTGACCCTGAAATGTTCTGGCTTAGTAACTAACCCCTGAGACTACCAGCAGTCCAAATATCAACCTGTCATAGTCATAATTTGAATGAGGGGAGGGTAGGAACCATACCCAAGGGGTGGCCAGCCCCTATTGGACATTTAAGGTGAGAATTGTATACTCAAGTAGTTCCAGTCGGGAGATAAACGTACATACCTTTATTACAATTGTTATAAATACACAAGAGATATAGGTTATAAACAACTATGTCATAGAAATGTCACATTCCGTGGGATTTCTCAGAGCGGGGAATCTACATCCTAGCAATTAAAAACACATGTTGTTACTTGTTAAAACAAATGCGCATGGTTCCAGTTAGTCCAATTTTACAATGTTCATCCTCCAAGCCTTATCCGACGTGTTTCTGTCCTTCCGGACTTCTTCAGGGAATTCACTTGGGGGGTTGCCTATTGTTACGCCCGCAGGTCCTGGGTTGGCGCGGGGGTGCCAGGAGCAGGGAATCTAAACCACCTGAGGGTCTTCCCCCAGAGCCCCCCTAGCGGGAGATAGGCAGGGATCCCTTGAGGGGACCCTGTGGACTTTTCCCGCACTCAGGTGGTCAGGTCCTGCTACCCTGGCGTACCCCCCCAGGAAGGTGCGGACGTGAGTCCCAAGGGTAGTCCCCTTCAGGGGGGAAGTCCGTGTGAACAGACGCACAGGTACACAGGTGTTTTGTAGGATGATCAGTGTCCAAAACAAGGGTCGAGACCGGCGGCAAACAACGGGTAGTCCAGGGACAGGCGAGGGTCGAGGCAGGCGGCAAACAACGGTTAACCCGGGGACAGGCGAGGGTCGAGGCAGGCGGCCAGCAAGTAGAATAGTCAGGGATGAGCGTAGTTCAGGGAGCCAGAAGTCAAGGGATCGTCGGGTACGGAGCTAGGGGTCAGAAGCCGGGTAGTCGTCAAGAGTAACGCAACGATAATACATCCAAACAGAGAAACTGCAAGAATATCAGACACTAGGGCAAGGGGAGGCAACTGGCGGCGTTATATAAGGGAGCCGTCCCCGCGTATCTCCGCCCATGGAGGGGAGGACACTCAGGAACACACCCCTCTGCCAGCCCTTAAAAAATGAGGGTGATGGGGCTGGCTTAGTGTAGTGAGAGCCTTAGGCGATGGCGGGCACGAGCACACCGCCCGGCGGACGGCTCTACATGGCCGGAAGCGGGAGAGGGCCCCCGATGGACCCGATGTCCACCGAGCACCAAACGAGGAGGTGGTGCCCAGGAACAACGGCTACAAGGTACTGGTCCTGGGGGGATACCGATGTTTTTTTTTTTTTTTTTTATGTGTGTGGGGGAGACCGCACCAGCCCGGATGGCCCGGGATCCTGACACCTATAGGTTGTTAACAGAGTCATGGCCATGTGTTATATTCAATGTCTCATCATGTACAATGTCTCATCATATACACTTTACATATATTGGTCAATTATCTTGTCTCTAGTTTCCAAATGCCCAGGTGTTTATTCCATACCCATCTAACGAGTCCCGCAGTATTGTCTAATAACTGTCCACAATGGCAGAGTTGTACCTTCATCTATACTGTGTCAATCTTTGATTTTGTCGATCACATTATTACATTATCTCTACATATCAGTTCACAACATAATATTGTGAGAATGATTTAGTCAAAAGAAATTTTGTCAAAAAATTTGTCATAGTCATATTTTAGCTGTCACACAGTGCTTTTCTCTTGTCAGATTTTACCCTTACATATGCCTACTCTGACTTTCATCCCCAGATCTCCAACACCCTCAGAAGTCCAATCTTTTTTTGTATTATTAATTTACATTCACAATGTCACCCCCCTAACGGCAACCTTTCATAGTTATTCATGTTTCCCTGCAGTTATCCAAGTGACATAAATTGTACACATGTAACATTTAGCTGCGGCCGCTCAGACACGGAGCGCCTCCAAGTTGTTAGTACACATATGAGCTGTGTAACAATAATGCAGGTACGCAGAGCTAGGTTTTGGCCCCTTTTGTGTACCAGTGTACCCCTGGTTATATCAATATTGTTACATTTAATTTTGAGATTTTATTGATTGGACTTGATCTACTTGAAGGAAAGACCTCGTCCTGAACTTGGACATTAAAAAGGATCTTCTGTACATAGCGGCATTAAATTTCCTAACGTTTGCCACCCGTCTTAAAGACACACAAAAGGAATGGCTGCAGAGTAGCCGGGTCCCTTGTAAACCAAATTTCAGAGAAAGGAAATTGATTTTCCAGTTGAAAGCTCCTCAGTATTCTTTGAAAGCACATATCAGAGTAATTGCATGAATGCTGACTGTGACCAGTCACACACTCGGCAGACCTTTCCTCTTCTTCCGTATACATATTCCTTGAGGCCATGGCCTACACAAACTATTTGTATAATAGCTGGAAGTGATAATCTTGGAGTAAATATATCTCACCATGGAATGTGTTGCATTAGTCTTTCAAGTTAAGAGCCACTTTAAAGCCTCAGATCCCTAAACAGATAATTGCTGGTAGCACCTGACCTGCATATGGTATCTTCCATTGTCTGAAACTACTGAGCTTAATATTTCAGAGTAGCACAGTGATGGCGAACCTATGGCACGCGTGGCAGAGGTGGCATTCTGAGCCCTTTCTATGGGCACACACGCTGTCAGCCAGCACATAGGAAAGAACTGCAGCCTACTGACTCTCAACGCTGTCAGTTCTGATTGCACACAGTGCCCCATACCCTTCCCTCTTCTATCTTATAAGAAAGTGTGTGTTTACATATTCCGCGTGTGTGTATAAGTTGTGTGTGTGTAATTCAGGTTGAATTTCCATGCCGGCACTTTAAGATAAATAAGTGGGTTTGGATTTCAGTTTGGGCGCTCAGTCCCTAAAAGGTTCACCATCACTGGAGTAGGTGGTAGTGCACAGGTTCTAGGATTGTCATGCCTTATATAAGGGGTATAACGTTTTATATATAGTCTTAGTTAGAATATCTATTGGTATATATACATAAGCAATTTTGTTTTGTTTTCTCCATTTTGTAGTCTGAGGAAAGTTATCTCCAGATGTCCAGTCTGAGAACAATGGACATTCTTATAATATTATCAGGCCTGTCCTTGGAACATTGTAGATGGTTGGGAAAAGGCCTGTGATGTCTGTCTGGGGTGGATAATGTTGTATACAGAAACATTTTTAGTTGCCTCACCCACATTCAGCCATGACACCATATACTGTATGTTATGTTAATTACATGTTAATGTTGTCATTTTGATATCTGACTTGCTGTTCATATATATCTTGTGGTATTATTAAGCTAGCCATACACGTGTCGGATTCCATGGCCAATTGATCACTCACCCGATCAATTCCGGCGATTCTGCCGGGAATCGTAGGTGTGATCAATCGGCCAATTAAGAGTATCCATCGCTGCATACCACCTTGTCCCACGGATTACGGCACAATTCCATGTCCGATCGATCACACTCCTCTGTGCAGATCTGCTGGTGATCCATCTGATGTCCACCACCAACGTGCCCGATTGGCCCTGATTCGGCCCTGAATCAATCTGATGGAACCAACATGTTGGTTCTCTGTACGATCGGATTCTGGGCCCCTGATCAATCAGACCTGGTCGATCGGACAAGGTGGGCTGCATGCGATTCCGGCACGATCGTTTGGCGTGCACGCGCCCGGAATCGATCGGGCCGGAATCCGGTGGGAAACTGACCCGTGTATGGGGGCCTTTATCCTTTATTATATGTGTATATATCTCCGTGTATGCTAAATAAATGTATATTTTTGTGTGATTATTCCCGCTCTGTTTTGTTGATTGCACAACCTAAATCATATTCACTATATTTGAATTCTGTGAGGTTAAAAATAATGTCCGTCCCTGGAACCCCCTGTTTATAAATGTTTATGGTTCCTAAAGGTTATAAAGCTGTTGCTAACATAGCCCTAACATAATCAACCAACGTCAAGAGGCGGGCGTGCTGCAAAAACCCTTTATTTAAAGCGATGACAGAACTGAGAGAGAAAGATGTAATCTGAACTTCCGGGGAAGAGGGAATTAAATCCAATATTGACTAGAAAGGTTCAGCCTGTCCCTTGACTGGGGACAGGTTCTCTTCAACAACCGGGGACACAGATACCTCCACGCTCTGCTGCTGGCAACGTCCTCCATCATGACTGGTGTGGCAGTAGGTCAGTAATGGTGTGGGGTGGCATTTCTTTGGGGGGGGGGGGGGGCGGCCAGCCCTCCACGTGCTTGCCAGAGGTAGTCTGACTGCCATTAGGTACGGAGATGAGATCCTTAGACCCCTTGTGAGACCATATTCTGGTGCGATAATATACACATTTTCCATACATACACAAGTACCAATCATTAATATATTATAAATTATTATATATATTTCCATTATGTCTTTATTTGGGGTGTTTTGACATTGGTCCATTCTTAAAGCTTCCCTCTTCTTCTGTATAAATATTTTCCCTGTTATCCCTCCTACCTTTGTCATTCATCATATCTTTTATTTTCAGGGCCGTTTCTCCTGCTCAGCTGAACATGCATGCGCAGTGGTCCCCGGGAGGCCCCCAGCGCCCTCCCTTGCATTGCTAACCTGAGCTGGAAAGCGCAAGCTTCTCATGGGGGGGGGTGGATTTGGGGAATGAGGGAGGAAAAAAAGTAGCAGAAGGAGCAGCATGTACGAGCATCGGGTCCCCCCCCCCCCATCGGTAGTTACACCAATAGCACCCCCTGGTCGACAGGAACCCTAAGCAAGAACCTGCATAGGGCGCCCCCGAAAGGCTAGAAAGGTCACTGTTTGTTTTAAATATGACCTACAGCAGGATGACCATCTGGACTCTTCTCATGAAACCACATAGTAGCTATCTATATGAATGGAGTATACTGATGCAATAAGCTATATATATTGATTAGCTTAATCACTTTCTATGTGATCTTCATGCTTTATCGTCTTGTCGCTAACATGTCCGATGTGTAGTTTATATAAGCCTTCGTGTTGTCTATGAGAAACTGACTATAGGATACAATCTCCCCCTCATCTTTATCTGTGTGCTCATTGTATATAGATCAATAGAGTTCCTTATTGCCTGTTCCCCTCGGTTACACAAATCATCAGTTTCCATCCTACACATATTGAACAAAGAGATCAATTCACTCTCCACCGGAATATTGTCGTTCGCTCGATGCACGTATCTCTGGGGAAACATCAGCACACATTTATAAAGCTGGCCATAGACGTCTCGCTTTTTCGTGCAATTTCTGTGAGATCGATCGCCGCGATCGATCATTCAATCACAAATCTATGCATGCATTAGGTACGCGAGTAATCGTTCGACATGACAAGAAATCGCACGAAAAATCAATCCAGCAGGAATCGGACCTGTCTGCAAATTTAAGTTGACCAATCGGAAAATGATGGGATGTTAGAAGAGAAATGTTACTGTTTCTATCGATTGAATTGTATTGGATACAGTAATCACTGTATCCAATACAATGCCCTTTAGCAGGGGTTAACTGCAAAGGGCACACCTGGAAACCACACTGGGAACAGTCTTCTCCATAGAGAAGTTTTACATCTTGAATTTTTAATCTCCTGCGGGGAGAGGGGTCTGTTCTCCTCCTCCAGCTTCTCCTTTAGATTGGAGCCCTGTAGCAGCACAGAATAGTAAATCTGCGCTGCCGGGGCTTTGATCTTCTGACCTGATGACTCCATCTTGTCCATCGCTATACTGACAAGTCAGGGCTGAACGAGATGGAGCCGCCAGTAAAGGCAGGAGGGTTAAGGCTCGTGTCCTGGAATGTCCGGGGCCTTAATTCTTAGATAAAACTCTCATTGGTCTTCCAATACTTAAAACCCATATAGTCCTAATAAGCAATTAATGACATCTACGCAACACACCTTTGTGTGCCCAGGAGTAGTAATTCCAACAATCAACAACAATGGTCTCTTCTGCTAAAATTGTCTGTGTGCGTCCAACCATCCCCTGGCCTGCGCCTCACCTGCGCCCTGATCATGCACACTGACAAATTTAAATATTCTACAAATTCAGTAAATATGCTGAAAGCTGAGTGTGTTTCTATTGTGTGTGTATTGTAGTGTGAAGGTGACAACAGTCTGCCAGTATCTATACACTAGTTCCAGTATACCAATTTATAATGGCTTTCTGGCAGTTGTCCATGCACAACAACTACTTTCCTGGTCAATGGTTTCCATGCGCAGAACAGGAAAACTCTCATCAGGTTAATCGTTTCCAGTTAACTTAGACTATATGAACCTGGAATCATTCATTTCACTGTGAGAGTGTACTCAGAAGGAGCACATCAGTTCAGGCTGAATAGGGCTCTTCTGGACAAAATCGAGTCCATAATTATTCACACCCCTGGCAAAGTCACTTTTATTCAACCAGCAACTTATTTTGTGACTGGAAATGACGCCGGTGTCTCCCAAAAGAAGATAAAAAGACGATGTACAAGAGGCATTTTCATGAAAAAAAAAATTCTCAGCTTTTATTTACATTTGAGCAAAAAGTGTCCAAAATGCTTCATCCCCTTCCCAATAATCAATAGAAAAGCCTTTATTGGCTATTCCAGCAATCACACGCTTCCTATAATCACAGAGCAGCTCCTTGCATGTCTCCAAGGGATTTCTCCCCATTCTTTTTTAGCAATGAGCTCCAAATCTTTCAGGTTGGAGGGTCTCCTCACCATCACCCTGATCTTTAGCTTCCTCCACAGATTCTCAATTGGATTCAAGTCAGGACTCTGGCTGGGCCACACCAAAACGTTAATGTTGTTGTCTGCTAACCATTTCTTCACCACTTTTGCTGTGTGTGTTGGGTCATTGTCATGCTGAAATGTCCACTGGTGCCCAAGGCCAAGTTTCTCTGCAGACTGCCTGATGTTGTCGTTGAGAATCCTCATGTATTGCTCTTTTTTCATGGTGCCATTTACTGTAATAAGTTCCCTGGTCCATTGTTTGAAAAACACCCCCAAAGCATTAGGTTCCCACCACCATGTGTCACAGTGGGGATGGTGTTTTTTGGGTTGAAGGCTTCTCCTTTTTATGCCAAATGAAGGAAACATCATTGTGACCAAACAATTCCATTTTTGTTTCATCTGACCATTACACAGACCAGAAGTCTTCTTCTTGGTCCAGATGAGCATTTGCAGAGGCCAAGCAAGCTTTTGTGTGCCTTATCTGGAGAAGTGGTGTCCTCCTTGGTCTGCATCCGTGGAACCCAGCAGTGTGCTGTGTCTTGGATTGAGACATTGCCACCAGCAGAGCCCAGATTGACAAGGATGGCCTTGAGGGTGATCCTTGGATTCTTTTTCACCTCTCTCACTATCCTCCTGGCCGGCACAGGAATCACTTTTGGTTCCCGACCACGTCTTCTGAGATTTTCCACAGTGAGGAACATCTTGTATCTTTTACTTTGCACTGTAGCCACTGGAACTTGAAAACATTTAGATATGGCCTTGTAGTCCTTTCCTAACTTGTGAGGAGCCACAATACGCAGCAGCATGTCCTCACTGAGCTCCTTTGTCTTAGCCATGACTGTCCACAAACCAACTGCAGAGAGCTGCTGTTTTCCCACTGTTGAGCTTATTAAAATAGCTGTTCCCAACTAATCAGGGTAATTAGGATGCTTTAGAACAGCTTGGACTATTTGGAATGGTATAGCACTTTGGATTTTCCCAGAGAGTGTGACAGTTTGTGAAGGGTATGAATACTTTTGGACATTACACTTTTTGCTCAAATGTAAATAAAAGCTGAGAAATGTTTTTTCAACAAAAATGCCTCTTGTACACCGTCTTATCATCTTTTGGGAGACACCTATGTCATTTCCTGTCAAAAACTTGCTGGTTGAATAAAAGTAATTTTAAGCCATAATTTGCCAAGGGGGGGGTGAATAATTATGGGCTCGACTGTAGATGTAGAGAGCATTTTTGTTTTCAAAGCCCAAAAATATAGGCTGTTGTTGGAAAGCATACTCTACTGGAGCAGGAAAGCCATACTACAGGGGTCACCAGTATTGTCCATAAAAAAAACCTAACCCAAGAGAAGTGGGGAACAAGGTTAGGCAAGGACCATGGGAGATGTCAGTATTATCATCGTTTATTTATACATAATCTGACATATTACACAACTCTGTACAATAAAAGAGTTGACACAACACAACAAGATAACACACAGGTACAGGTAATGACACAGGAGGAGTAGAGAACCCTGCCCGGACGGGCTAACAATCTAATAGGTTGGTGAACAAGATATACAATAGGTGGGGGATGGGACTGGCATGGTGGGGATGTTAGGGGCGAGAATATGGGTAGGCGAGACTGAAGAGGGGGGTTTTTAGGGCTTTTTTTAAAGAGCTGAAGGTAGGAGCAAGTCTAATGGGGCAAGGGAGAGAGTTCCAGAGAGTAGGAGCGGCCCTAGAGAAGTCTTGAAGCAGCGCATGTGATGATGTTATTAGCGGGGATGTCATTATTAGGTCACTGGAGGAGCAGAGGGGGCGGTAAGGGGAGTATTTATGTTAGAAATTTAAGTGGGACAGGAGTTGTGGAGTGATTTGAAGGGACAGAATGGAATTTTATTCCCAAACAATTGGAAGCCAGTGTAGAGATTTGCAGAGAGGAGCAGCAGATGAGGAGCGGTTAGAGGAGTAAATGAGTCTAGCAGCAGCATTCATGATGGACTGAAGAGCTGACAGTCTAGGTAGAGGAAGACGAGAGAGGATGATGTTGCAGTAGTCCTGACGAGAGATGATTAGGAATCTTGATTGTGCCATGTCCCTCTTGTGATTTCCATCTGCAGGGTTTTGGCAGCCGCAGGGAGACTTGTAAAGGAAGACCACACTGTCTAAAGCAGGGAACAGACGGCTCGTCATCACTCTGCTGTCAGATATCGGAGGAGCTGGAGAGACAGGTCTGTCTCTCCAGCTCAGCCGACATGCAAAGCAATGGACATCGGCCGTGATTAACGCCCATGTCCGATATGGCTGTTTTCAAGCGGAATTGATTGGGATGGGATTGATCTGGCCCATATGTACATGTGTGTACCCTGTTTAAGGGTCCCCATATACCTTTAGCTTTCTCTGTCAGATTTCCATTAGATCTCATTTTGTTTTACCAAAAACCATGTAATATGATATATAATATAATTTTCTAAACCATCAAGTCTACCTGTGTTCAATTGCAGAGGACCCAGCACTACATAGTTGTTGGTAGATCTAAAGGATATCTGACAGAGAGGTGTATGGCCAGCTTTAATAATCCTCCCTTCTCAAGTCTTGTCAGACTGAGACGTAGGCCTATGTATTGGAAGATTCTACGATCCACCAGGACAATATCTCACCTACAATTCTCAGAAATCTCCAAGCCAACGGCTGAGCAAACATTTTCTGAAGATCATATACTATATACTGCTAAATAATATGAATGAGCAGCACATATTTCAATGTTGTTATAGGCATTGGTATGCAGGTGAGCAATGCCCTTCACTTGGAGGTGAGGAATGCTTCAATTATTTAAAGTTCAGTCAGTTCACATTCATGTGCGAGGCCGGAGTCGGGGTGAATGACATATTTAAGGACTTTAGATAGGAAGGCAAAAATTTCCTCTGTATCTGCCACTTGTAGTTTATGTTGGGGGTGGGGGTGGCATGCTGGAGTTGTGTGGGAGGAGGATGGACATGACTCACTCCTCATGAAATGACAATGAATCAGTCTGAGCACTTCACATAACTCTCTATGACCTTGGAACGTTCTATATCCTAGTTCAGAGGGTTCAGTTTATGTCAGTTATGTGAATGCAAGATGCAGAATAAACAGATGAGAGAAGGCCAGCTTATTTTAAGTATAATAAATTATAACACTTATAAATGGAAATGAACTAAAATAAATAAATATAAAGTACATATTAGATTATCATGAAACACAGAATTTAGGGATGATCAATGAGATGCACAAAATGTTACATGCATGCAAATAGTATGCAGACCCCATCCCTTCCTGTTCCTGTTCTTGTGCCTTGAGGACAGGAAGTGATGGTAATCTTCTGTAATAGGGAGCAGAACACAATAATTTTACTACTCATTTTTATTTAAACCTATTTATTCTTATAGATTTTGGCAATCAAGAAAATTAATTTTCTAGTAGTGTATACATGATAAAGTGAAGTTGCTTGTACAGCTATTTGATGTCTTCCTGCAATATGTTCAGCCACAAGATGCCTCTAGTGAACACTTGCCGTCAATGCACAGATAACATCACTGACTTCTTTCTAATACATCAGGGAGGGGCGGGGGGTGGAGCGCTGCAGATGTTAGTATGCAGATGCTCGTAGTAACAATAATGCAGGTATGCGTAGCTAGTTTTTGCTCTTTTCACGTACCTGTGCACCACTTTAGTGCTGCCCTGTGTATATACATATACTGCGTTTATCAGACTATCTGAACTGAATTTGTTATATCAGCCTATAACCAATTAAGTTCAGATAGGAGATCCCCCCCTCTCTTATCCATGTAAGAGGAAGATAATGATCTGCCGTGAAGTGTGCTCTCTAGTGACATTTTCAGTTGTGGCTGAAGTTGGTACTCCAGGGAATTTTCCCCCAATTGATTTGAACGCTTCAAATATTTTTTTCTACCAGAAGACATAGTGGACCTGACAACAGACTAATTGGTTGTCTTTTTCCCTTTCTGTTTCCGTGGCCTGTCTGTTTTTATGTTGTGTGTTTAGTAGGTGTCCTTAAGTTATTTTTAAAATGTTATTTTAGTTTAAAATCCAGCATTCCGGGCAATTGATATAACAGATGAAACGTTGACTAGCCTGCAGTTGCACATGAGTCAGATATTCTCATTGACTCCCAGCCAATGGGCTCTTCATTATTTACATTGGAAAGCACCCGGCCAGAAACGAGCCACGCCGACATATCTGTGAAATGATCACAAACAGACAGACGGCCAAACATGATGCCAGGGGCTCGTGCCAGACTCAATCCTCACTTCCACGCAAATGTTTGTGTACTGTACATCACATGCAACACAGTCTGCGAGATGTGAGAGCAAAATAAAAGGCTCGGAAGTGATCCAGCTGACAGTGACACAGCTAGCGGAGACGTGGGAGTCTCTTTGGCAGCCGCTTTGTGTGTCTATTACAACAATGGGACCAAAGGGCATTTTCCCTGGGCCCAACAAAAGACTTTCCAATACAGTTGGAGAAGATGAAAACCCTGTACAAAAAAACACAATTGCTGTATAAAAAAATATATATCATGAATTGTTTAATCTTTTGTGATTCTATGCTGCTGCAATGTCTTTGTAGTAATTTCCAGCCTTCATATATATTAAAGCGGTTTTAAACTGAAATGAAAAAAACAGACATACATTAAACAGACACAACCCTCACCTGTCAGCAGTTCAGATCCTGGAAAACTGCTACACAAAAAAACCCCCACAGCATACTCGCCTACTCTCCTTGCAGTTCTCATGCTGGCATCTTAGCTCCTGGAGACCTGCAGCTACTTCCGCCCTCACTGCCTGTTAAGGCGAGTGACACCAGAGCAGGGGTGACACCAATGATATATAGGAGTGGACCCACTCGACCAACTTCACAGTTTTCACAGTTTGCAAAGATGCAATCCAAGACGCACAGTCTAAGGAACAACACAACCATCCTGCATTGGGTGATGGATGTTGATATAGATTGTTCCTAGGTTGCGCTCCATGGACGCACCCATGCAGTTGGAAGCTGATGAATAGTGATGAGCGGCATAGGCAACATTCGTATTCGCGGCATGCCGTGAATTTTTGG
>CM070032.1:218845637-218865341 GCA_036250615.1 Ptychadena robeensis
AAAAGTTGATTGAACAGAAATTGCATGGTAATTGTATGTGGTGTATGGGGGGCTTTAGTTCTTTTATCTGACAGATGTTGACTCTCCTTTCAATGTCTTAAGCTGGCCATACACCTTTAGATCTCTCTGTCAGATTTCCTTTAGATCTACCAACAACTATGTAGTGCCGGGTCCTCTGCGATTGAACACAGGTAGACTTGATAGTTTAGAAAGTCCCTCATATTACATGGTTTTGGTAAAACAAAAGGAGATCTAAAGGATATCTGGCAGAGAAATCTAAAGGTGTATGGCCAGCTTAACATGCAAGGAATGCTGTATCACCATCTTGGTATTATATTTGCCTTCTATTCTATGTTTCTCTGCCTTGCGTCTTGTATGTTTTGTATTTTACTCTGTTCATGGAAACTGACATGTTGGTGATGTCAGGGGTAAAAAGAGGAGAGACTGAAGAGGGTTTTTTTTTAGGGCTTTTTAAAAGAGTGAGTCTAATGGGGCGAGAGAGAGAGTTCCAGAGACTGGGAGCAGCCCTAGAGAAGTCTTGAAGCCGCACATGTGATGATTGAGTTATGAGTGGGGATGTCATTAGTAGGTCACTGGAGGAGCAGAGGGGGTGGTTAGGGGTGATAGTCCAAAGGACTATTTTTTATATATGTATTTTTTTTTATGTAATGCAGCACGGTGGCTCAGGTGGTTGGCACTCTGGCCATGCAGTGCTAGAGTCCTAGGTTCACATCCCGGCCTGGGCACTATCTGCAAGGAATTTGTATGTTCTCCTCGTGTCTGCGTGGGTTTCCTCCGCGTACTCCGGTTTCCTCCCACACTCCAAAGACATGCAGCAGGTTAATTGGCTTCCCCAAATAAAGATTCTCCTATGTTAATTACATGTGACCTATGACTATGGTAGGGACATTAGATTGTGAGCTCCTCTGAGAGACAGTTAGTGATATGGCTGTCTATGCTCTGTAAAGTTCTGCGTAATATGTTAGCTCTATATAAATACAGGATAATAATAATATAATGCACCAGGTTAGAAATGTAGGTGTGGAGTGAAAAATCACCTCTGGCTGCTTGCGATTGCATTACATCACAATAGCCCTCATGGACACATTTTTGGTTATCATTGTCTTATTATGTTTTGTCATCTAATTAAGCAAAAAGCATGTTTGAAAAACCATCCCATCAAATCCAGGAATGATAATACCATAACTGTTGTAATGAATATATTTATTTCCAGGACAAGGTTGTAAGAGTTTTTCTTATATAGTAACGAACAATTTAAATGCGTCATTAACATTTTAGCATTATACTGTCATCCATGTTATCTCCTCTCACCACATTTTTATTTACTCTTCTCATATTTGACTTATTTTACAGTTTGCCTTGAAGCGTTGTGAAGTTTTATAACATTTGCACATGTTTATAAAGGACTAAACCTTTGTCATATAGAATATAAACAATGTAACCAACAACTAGTGTAAAGTTTAAATGTCTTCTTACAGTAGCAGTGATCTTTTATGGTGTCAATGGTTTCTTTGTATCGAGGAGTGAACATTTGTGTATTCTAGGTTTACATGAAGAATCTTGAAAATGTGGCAGTGCTTTTTTTTTTCTTAAGGGCTTGTTTACACTTAAGCTGTTGTAAGCGGTTGGATGCGGTGCTATCCGCGTGGCTGCGTCCGTGTGCAACCGCATAGATTGGAAATGTATGTGGCAGTTTCCATTTATGCGGTTGCGCACGGATGCGGTGCGGTTCTGAACACCCCCCTACCGTGTTTCCATGCGGATGCCACGCCCGGCTGCATCCCTGGACAAGGGGCATGCCCAAAGTCCGCATCCGAACGCACAGATGTCCACTTGCATCCGCATGCTAAAATGCATTGGGTGCGGTCGATATCGGCTGCAGCCGCACGGATAGCACAGCAGCCAGCTTACTGGAAACAAGCCCTTAAGCTGGACTTCAGCCTTACCTTTGGCCTTGAAAAGATTTACAATTTTACTTTACCTTTTTTTTTTGATTGTAAGACGCACTTTTTTTTTTACCATTGTAATCAATGGGAAAATGTCTCTGCATTTTATGGTCCCAATATGTTAATATCTTTTTTCTAGTCCCAACCATCCTGGGAGCAATAGCTATACATCCCAGGAGGCAGAAATGTGTTCCATTCCCTGCAGCCAAGCAACAATGCCACTTCCAAGAAGGAGATCTTATCTGCATAAGCCCTAGCAGTACTAAAGCTAGCCACACATGGGTAGATTCCCGTGCAATCGACCACCAATCAATCACAGCGTGGTGACGTCACCACGCTGTGATTGATTGGTGGTCGATTGAACGGAAATCAATGTGCACCACATGGGCACATCGATTACCATTCAATAAAGAAGTCTGGCTAGCTAGAGTTCTCTCCGGCTTCCAGCATGTAAATCATTCTGAAAGCTGAAGAAGAAATCCAGCCAGCTTCTCTCCCGCTCTCCACGGCTGCAGTAAGGAATGCTGACTCCGCCCCCTTCTCACAGAGCTGCGCTCCGAGCTGTCAGTTCTATGTGATGATGTCGGCTTTCCTTTCCCTGCACTCAGCGTGAAAACATTTCATGTTGAGTGTTGGTGATTGATTGAATGTGGTTTTCCAACATGTTGGAAACCCGTTCAATCGAGGTACTTCGAGGGGGCTCTATTGAAACCCCTCGAAGGACAGCACACACAGGAAGGATTGTAAGCAGATTCGAGTACAATCAATCACCGTGACCGCGCACGTTGATTGATTGTACTCGAATCGTTTTACAAATCTACCCGTGTGTGCCTAGCTTAACTCTCTGGCTTATGGAGAGACACATTTTACAATTAGATGGCATGAGTTGTGTATTTACATAAACATTCTGCATTGCAATAAATACAATTTGTGACAAAGACTCTCCTCCTATATGTAAATAGCTGCTCATGGGTAAGTTGTTCAGTGGCAGATTGTAAAATGCGTCTCTTCATATGTTGGTCAGTGTGTTCAGAGAATGGGTACTGCTAGTGTATAGACACAAGATAAAGTTTCAGCCCTGACACTCTGCTGCGGTGAAGACCTCCCTCCTGGCACTGGGCTTTTGGCTGGAGGAATACAGAGTGAATACTACATGGCCCAGTCCTGACTACTTTGCTGGAACATTCTGTATATTTACATGTCATCTCAATGGCTGTGTCTTTTCCCTAATTTGTTCTCCAAAATTTTAGGCACATCTTATAGTCCGAAAAATACGGTATATACGCAGAGCAAAAATTTAAACGCAATACTTTCAGTTTTACTCCCATTTTGCATGAGCTGAACTCAAACATCTCAAACATTTTCTACATACACAAAAGACTTATTACTCTTAAATATTGTTCACAGATCTGTCTAAAGCAGGGTACAGACAGCTCGCAGCAGTGTGAAGACGTCAGATATCTGAGGAGCCGGGGAGAGCTAGTTCTGCTCAGCTGAGCTATGCCAGGAGACCAGCGGTCTTTAGGCAAAGCTTTGGGCATCGGCCGTATTCACGGTCATGTCCGATAAGGCTGTTTTCGAGCGGGATTGATTTGTCCCGCTCAAAACCAGCGATGGGGGAAGATTATATAGGTCAGATAGATGGCCGTGAGCGCGCACGGTGCTCAAAGCGGCTTAAGGGTCCCCATACACCTTTAGATCTCTCAGTCAGATTTCCTTTAGATCTCCTTTTGTTTTACAAAAACCATGTAATATGAGGGACTTTCTAAACAATCAAGTCTACCTGTGTTCAATCGCAGAGGACCTGGCACTACATAGTTGTTGGTAGATCTAAAGAATATCTGACAGATAGATCTAAAGGTGTATGGCCAGCTTTAATCTGTGTTAAAGCCCCCATACACCTTACAATCTTTACATGCAATTTCTGTACAATCAACTTTTCTTCTACCAAAACCATGTCATTTGAGGAGCTTTCTAATCCTTCCAATCACTATGTATTCTATCAGGGAGGACCAGGCACCCAATATTGCAAGGATCTGTACACATTTCCTGGAAGCTGAAAACATCCCAGTTCTTGCATGGCCAGCATACTCCACCGGACATGTCACCCATTGAGCATGTTAAGGAGGCTCTGGATCGGCGTATAAGACAGGGTGTTCCAGTTCCTGCCAATATTAAGCAACTTCGCCCCTCTTATTTTACGGGCAATAGCTCTGGTATATACACTCAGCAAAAATATAGACGCAATACTTTTGGTTTTATGCCTCTATAAAGCCAGCTTTAGCCTAAAATGACATTCAAGCTCACACTTGCATGTGGCGTGTAGAAATAAGAAAAGAAGCCGTGCTGTCAATCAATGATGAGCAAACACAGATGCTGTTCTGTTTCATTTTGGATTTGTGTATTTTTTCCTCAGTAAATTTACACTAAAGCTCCCCATACACCTTTAGATCTCTCTGTCAGATATCCTTTAGATCTACCAACGACTATGTAGTGCTGGGTTCTCTGTGATTGAACACAGGGAGACTTGATGGTTTAGAAATTCCCTCATATTACATGGTTTTGATAAAACAAAAGGTGATCTTAAGGAAATCTGACAGAAAAAACTAAAGGTGTATGGGGGCCCTATGATTTGCTTCATCCACTTTGTAAACTAAAGCTAGGCACACATGGGTAGATCTGGAAAAAGATTACAATCAATCAACATGTGTTGTCACAGTGATTGATTGTACTCTAATCTGTTTACAAACCTACCTGTGTGTGCCTTCCTTCGAGCAGGATCAATAGAGCCCGCTCGAAGAAACTCAATTGAACGGGGTTCAAACAAATTGGAAAACCCCCGTTCAATCTCCATTACTTTGCATGGAGACGTGAGTCTTCATGCAAAGTATTGGAGGTGCCACTGCTCCTGCCTCATTCTCGCTCAGCCGTCTGCTGTCAGTGTGAAGGGGGCGGAGCCAGCACTCCTCGCTTGGAAGCTGTGTGAGTGAGGCTGCTTCTCCCCAGCTTGTAGCGTGTTGTGATTCACACGAACTGCTGGGGAGAACGGGTCCCCATTGAACAGGAATCGATGTGCCCGTCACCATGCTGTGATTGATTGGGGGTCGATTGCACGGGAACCTACCAGTGTGTGCCTAGCTTTAAGGTGGCCATAGACGGTTAAATATGGTGATGTCAGCACACCAGACGCCGGCAAAACGTCCCATAATCGATGTGTCTATGACCGGCTTTAGATATGAGTTTTAGGTTACCCAAATCACAGATATAAAATAAAAAATGTAGGTTGCCAACATGTGTCACTTTGTAAAGCACGTTTACCTTCTCACCAGACGCACATACACAGGTTCTGCAGAGGTGACAGTTTTGTTTGCTTGCAGAAATAACAATATAAAGTGTGGTAACTGTTTAATGTTGGTGGATATACACAACAAATTCACCGATCTCTGCAGTAGGAGATCTTTATTTACATCACAGTAAAATGACTGATTAGTTGTATACAAAACATCCAATGTTGGTTACTTACAAGTAAAACACACATCAATGTTGTACTAGACAAACACCACCTAGGAAAGCAAAACATTTTGAGTTTATAGTTAACAAAAGTTTACATTTTCTATTCCCATAGGTTTACTGTTTAACCCAAATCACACCGCTAGTAGTGGGTTTGTAGATGCAGCCCAATCTTCTTATCATCTGCCATTAATTAAAGTTAAAATCTAAAAAATACATATGTAAAATTAAAGTTTGACTTACCTTTGCGCTGGTATGATGGTGACGTAGCACTCCACAATCCTAAAAAAATATACTAACCTTCTGTTGCCCGGAATTGTATGAGATTCCATATTTATTTGCCAGGTTTCTGGGGGTTAGCTCTGGATGCAATATCGTGAGTGGCCACTGGGGATTTTATAAAGGATTTCTATGGGAAAATATGTTCCAATCAGTTTAATGAAGAGTCGAGATTAGAGATTTACCCATCTATTTCTGTAGTGAGTTCTGGGGGCAGCCAATGGCACAAGACAGGCAGGGAGGAGGGGCTGTGAGGGATATTCTTAAATTTCCTTTTTTAATGTTTTTTTATGCATTCTTCCCTATCATGGGCACTTCTAGTGCCATTCATAAAATGATCGATTTCTGGTGGTAGGTCCGCTTTAATCAACTGGCATTTTCTTTTTAAGGCTGTTTAAAAAATAAATGTGAGAAAATTATAGCTTCTTGCTACCCAACCATCTCCTGAAGTGTAAAGGACTTAAGGATCCCACACCTTACATAAAAGACGATCTAATGTGATTGCCCTGTACACGCAGCCAACTTTGGTCATGGTAGTTGACCAACACATCTATTTTTTAGGTGTGTATGGGCCTGTAGGTGTGTAAAGCTGTTGGGCAAGGTCATTGCGTGTTCAAGGTCATTGATGGATCTTGTCCAGCCTGACGCCTGTGGTGTTTTATGGAAGTTAGGGTTGGGTGCCCCTTAATCATCCTCTTCCCTCTCCATAGAACAAGCACTGTGTGGATTGTGCTTGTCAATTAGAACTTTCAAAAAACATAATTCCCAAATACGGTATTTAAATTGACAATGATTATCTAGCTTTTTAGTTTTTACACCAACAGCTTAGTCCTACAATCTACTTTTTTAGGTTAGAAATAAAACATATTTCCAGAAAGGGACTTTACCTCAGAAACAGAATTCTGGTGTCTTTTAAAGAGAACAAATCACAGTAAATAAATGTGGTCCCCAGATGAAAGTACCTATTCTGTTATAATACTATTATTATATATCAATCCCCTCCCCCATTCTGGATATGTTGTACTTGTGCATGTACTGGCTTTAAGCTTGGGGCCCAGCATATGTTTTGAGTGTGAGCGGACCTTTTCCTGGCCAATGAACTGTCAGAACTTCACGACTGGAGCTTCTGCCATGCCGAAATCAACAGTTGTACCTCCAGGACCAGAGTAGACCTTTATCAGTGGGTTCTTACAAAACATCAGTGTCATGAGTGTTCACCACATTGTCCCCAGAGGTTCGGGGAACACAGCAAGAAACAGAAGGCTGACAATTGTAGGACACCAAAAATACACCAACTCATGCAAGTTCTGTTGAGTGGCCAGCTCTAACACCAACCATTGTAGTAGCTTGGTCTTTTCGAGGATCACTCATTGGCATTGTTTGCAGCTGTCTGTGAGATTATCATCTGCTTTATGTGAGTCAGTAGACAGATACGAGGACACAGCTGGTCGGGTGACCACATGACCACATTTTCCGATAAAGATACTAGACATGAAGGAGAACCGACTATGAAGTATGCATGACATGTAAATAAATTATCTCACTGTTTCCAGTAATGATGTGTTCATTTAGACCTTCTAGACTTGAACACACAGAGGGATTTCAATAGAGGTCAACACCATCCAAATTAGGACGTTCAGTTTCATGCATACCATGGTGGTCTACAGTACATAACCAACTGGCTTTTCCTATTCACACCATTTGCCTTAAACTCTGTAGAATCCATTGCCGAAGATATCATGCCACAAGTTGTGTCTCCCTCTTGGAGAACATAATGAAACCTTCACTTTATACCAATGCAATGTGCTACTTATTTCTTAGATAAGTCCACAGAGTAGCATTGGCTGGATATTCCTGCAGTTGGCCCAGGAGGTTTGGGCCATCCAAGCTTTGTCTTTGCACAAGGCTCTAGAGTTCTTCTCTTTAAAATTACATGGTGCTTGAATTTAATGGAAGTATTCAGGTAGCTACCTCCCATAATATGAAACAGTGCTGGATATTGACTATGCCTAAGTGCTTGTAGCACCAATAAACTTCTTCAATCAAAGTAAGTGAAGTTTTTGTTAGTGTTTCTTAAAGCAAAACAGCCCAAACCTGTGTCTGAGAAATAGCATTTCTATGGTCTCTTACCCCCAGTGTGCTTGGGTCCCAAAAACAAATGCTGTCATTACTGGATGAGATTCTTCCTACACTCACCGGCCACTGTATTAGGCACACCTTGCTAGTACCGGGTTGGACCTGCTTTTGCCTCCAGAACTGCCTTCATCCTTCGTGATACATTGCTCCATAGTGACATGATAGCAGTTGCTGCAGATTTGTCGGCTGCACATGCATGATGCGAATCTCCCGTTCCACCACATCCCAAAGGTGTGCTATTGGATGAGATCTGGTGACTGTGGAGGCCATGTGAGTACAGTGACCTTATTGTCATGTTCAAGAAACCAGTGTGAGATAATTGGAGCTTTATGATATGGTGCATTATCCTGCTGGAAGTCGCCATCAGAAGATGGGTACACTGAGGTCATAAAAAGATGGACATGGTCATCAACAATACTCAGGTAGGCTGTGGCGTTGCAACAATGATCAATTACTACTAAGGGGCCTAAATTCGAATGTCGCAGCAGAAATCCAGACTCATCAGACCAGGCAACATTTTTCCAATCCTCTATTGTCTGATTTCGGTGATCCTGTGTGAATTGAAGCCTCAGTTTCCTGTTCTTAGCTGAGAGGAGTGGCACCCGGTGTGGTCTGCTACTGCTGTAGCCCATCTGCCTCAAGGTTGGACGTGTTGTCCGTTCAGAGATGCTCTTCTGCATACCATGGTTGTAACGAGTGGTTGAGTTACTGTTGCCTTTCTATCTCGGACCACTCTGGCCATTCTCCTCTGATCTCACACCCAAAAATTTTTTGCACCCACAAAACTGCCGCTCACTGGATGTATTACCTTTTTCGGACCATTCTCTGTAAACCCTAGAGATGGTTGTGTGTGACAATCCCAGAAGATCAGCGGTTTCTCAGACCAGCCCGTCTGGCACCAAGAACCACGCCACGTTCAAAGTCACGTCAATCACCTTTCTTCCTTCCTGTTTTACCTTATTCGTAAATTCAGGAATTCTTGATCTCCAGTCGTTATTACCTTCTTTGTGATAAAGATTTTTGCAATGAAAAAGCAGATATTCGGAATATTTTCAACACTATCGCATGAAAACTAATCATTTATTACTTTCATTGTACATGCACATATTGTGAACACAATGCACGATAATTCCAGGTACCGAATCTTGAATGTTCACAATGATAAAGCTATAGCACTATATTCGAGATCTTTGCCAATTCTCAAAGTGGCGTATTGACAAAAAAATTTGCGATCCAAATATTCAGCACAATAAACTGCTTCTCTCTAAGCACAATTCTATTTCCTTGAAGATAACTGTAGGCATTGACCATATGGGGCACCTTAAGCTAGCCACACACCTATAGATTTGTGCACGATGGACCAACGATTCGATCAGGATGTTTAATAATTTGATCGAATATCGATTGTGCCTATATTGAATGTATACACTTGATGTCAAATGAAAACTCGATCGTATGTACCACAGAAGTGCTGTGGTGTAGGAGTGCAGCCAAAAACACTTTAGGTCAAACAAACATTGGCTATGTCACCAGACGCTTGCAATTTTTAGCGGCTATGATCAGGGGCGTTTTTGGCAGTGGGGATGAGACCATTCAAATCAATGGGCGCATTGAGTGGGGACAAGCCCATAATGCGAACAAACGTGTGCTCAATAGTGTTGAGCTCAAATATTCGAATGGCGAATATTTTTCACGAATATCGTCAATTCGAGAATTCGCCAATATCTCGAATATGTCGGCGGATATTCGCAATTCCGAATATTCGCAATACGGCCATGTAGTGCGAAAATAATATTCGCATTGCTAAAAAAAAATAGCATGTGACCATTCATTTTAAAGATTTTTGCGATGCGAATATGATTTTCGCAATGCGAATATGATTTTCGCAATGCGAATATGATTTTCGCAATACATGGTCATACCGCGAATATTCGAATTTCCGAATATTGAATCAAATATTAGTAGAATTATTCGCGAAATATCACGAATTCGAATATTGCCTATGCCGCTCATCACTAGTGCTCAATCCAACTCCACACATTAAACAGGAAGTAGTTTAATGCAAATTTTTCAGATAGAACAAAAAACGTTCGAATGACATTACAATATACATTAGATGTTCAACAGATCAATCAAAATTTACCAACATGTCCGATCACATTACAATCGATTTTTGTGTTTGATATCAATAACGTTTGATCGATCAAACAATTTGTTCAGTTCTCAATTTCCATTCGATCAAACGGAAATATCGAACCGCGTATGTCCAGCTATAACGTTTTCTATTGTTGTTCCTCATAATGAAGAACTTGCATTGTGATACATTGATCACCTCTAAGAAAGGGAAAGGTTTCCTTTATGTGACAAAAGGCTGAGAGCGGCTGAGAATATATAAACAGTAGGTAATGTATTCCGTGGAAATGTAACATGAGAGTGTTTGAAGGTAAAGTAGTCTTTTCCTGTCGCACATAACGTGTCCTACACTGATACGTGCCAGACATCAGATGAAACATTAGCCAAAGCTTGTAAGTCAAAACCTGTTCACACAGGCCGGCGCCGCAGAGAGCCGTGGAAATTTACCTTGTTAAACAGTAACGTGACTCAATAACTTACAAGTAACGGAGATAGAGTAACAGTACACATACTATACACCACGGCCCTCCCCCATCAGTACACATTCACAAATAAAATAGTGATTTACATTATACGGCAAATAACGTATTTTAATCAATGATATTGTAAATCAGAAATCATCTTTTATCAACAGGACAAGATTTCCAGGAATAACCTGACATCAAAATGTTAACTTGTATGCAAATTATCCATGACTTACATACATAAACTTAAATCAATGTCCTAAGGCCCCATACACCTTACAATCTTTCCATAGAATTTCTGTACAATCAAATTTTGTTCTACCAAAACCATGTAATATGAGGAGCTTTCTAATCCTTCCAATCACTATGTATTCTATCAGGGAGGACCCAGCACTACATAGCAGTGATATATTCCTTCCAATCACGATGTATTCTATCAGGGAGGACCCGGCACTACATAGCAGTGATATATACCTTCCAATCACTATGTATTCTATCAGGGAGGACCCGGCACTACATAGCAGTGATATATACCTTCCAATCACTCTGTATTCTATCAGGGAGGACCCGGCACTACATAGCAGTGATATACACCTTCCAATCACTATGTATTCTATCAGGGAGGACCCGGCACTACATAGCAGTGATATACACCAACCAATCACTATGTATTCTATCAGGGAGGCCACTATACTACACAGTTGTTGGTAGATCTAATGGAGATTGTATGGATCGATCTTAAGGTGTATGGGGGGCTTTAGGCTGTTTCCACATTCGTTGGGACCCCTTCTGGTAAGCGTATTGCTTGGCAGGGATCCCGACGGGTCACATAGACTTTACATGCTCTGTTCAGACATCCGCCGATTCAGAGGCTCAACGTACTTCACCACGTTCAGCCATTGGCGGAACGGCTCGGTGCAGTGAAAACACAGTATCTGCCGAGCAGGTAAGTGTATGTGCTCTGTCGAGGCCTCCCACCAAACAATGCGCTTAGCGGAGGGGGTCCTGATGCATGTGGAAACCCCCCTTAACTAAATCAAAGAAAGATTGAATATATATTTTGGTCTGAGTTTTAAATATTTTTACACAGCATGAACCTGAACCTGGCAGTGCCCCCATATTGAATTTGTCGCAAACCAGTGGGTGTGGACCCATCGTGTCATGAGTCCTACCTCCTCCAAGGGCGTTGTCAATGTGAACCCATTCATTCTTCACAATACCCCTGAAGGTGGGAATAGACTTTGCCGAGGGGAACACCAGGTCCCTACTTCTTGAGGGAGGGTAGGCACATGAGGCAGCTGGTCCAGAGGACATAAGGGAAGGCAACCAGGAGCAACCGCCCAGGAACGAAGGATGAGGCCAGGGCACCTTCGCCTCAGAATGGGGCTGAAGGGTAAGTCACTGATTACATATCTGCAGTCTCTTGTCTTCAGCCCTACAGACCAGCAGTGTCCGTTACCCAGTGCTAGTGTTCAGTGTCGCACTCACGACCACAACTGGTCGGCACTCAGATTTTCCAGGGAAGACCTAGCTCCACCCTTAACTGGGCCTTATAACACCTGTCCCCTGGCTGGGCACTACCATAGGGCATGGTTACATCAGACAGAAAATTCTGGGATGTTCTTGACCTTTATAGAGACAAAACACCGCTCTTCACAACAACAGGATCATACATTCTTGCACATTACCTTGCAGTTTCTCAGCGGATCACACTTAACTCTTTATGTTCACAATTCTGGCAACCCATACACACTCTCCTACAGATTACCAATTTTTCATTTCAAAATAGGGGAAATGTTCTTTGAAGCAATGTCATGATACTCAGGCCCTGGGGCGGGTACCATGAGCAATACCCCTCTTCCATCCTAACTTTGTAGTGTCGTAGGAGTGTGATGTGCTACTCACGTGACCAGGTTCTTTAAGGTAGATGTCCTCTGCGAAGGTCCATGCAAGCTGGTAGATGGCTATTTACAGTTTATTTGAGGGATATATACATACAAGCTCAGAATCTCGAGGGCAGAGAATCTCAAGAGTCTTGGGAATAACGTTGCTAGCGTTGCTACCAAGCTTCTGGAACCTGTGGATAGGGGTGGTACAGTCTCTCTCCGGGGTGAAGGACGATGGTTAGGGTAAGTCCAGTTAGGGTGTCACCCTGTGGAATATTGAAGATCACCTCACCCAGGGCTACTTGGCTGGGGACACGACTGAGGGAGCTGCAGATCTTCAGGGTAGAATCAACAGAAAAGCCCAGAATGTTCTTAGGAACTTCTATTTATTACCTCAGACAGGGTCTGGCTTAAGGCCTGTAGCTGGGCAGATCAGAATAGTTACTTTTTGGAGGGAAAAAGCTATTAATCTATAGTCATACCCAAAAAGGTTCCAAAAAGGTTAAAGGGACATCCACCTACTATAATACAGCACTGCCCAATATAAGCATATATATACAGTGTTGTGGCCCTTTCTGGGGTCATTACAACTTCCCGCTCCCCACATGCTCTCAGCAAGCAAGTGGGTAACACTTGTAGCTCCCTCTATTGCCTACCCCTCGGCCCAGTCCTGATCAGTTGTAATGACATCTACGAATAGTCTCCTGCACCGCCTATACACATTTGTACAATACCTTTTAGCATCCCCTAGGACTCGGAAATGGTTTGCGCTGCAAATTACAACACAAATACAGCTGTGAAAACCTGTTGAGCCATTTAATGTGGTTCTAACTGGTGGTATTGCGTTGGGCTGCAGATATCCTACTAGCAATTAATCAGCGGCCGCAGAGCTGTAGCAGAGTGAGCAGCCCTGAAATAATATTCATTCATGTCTGTGATGAATGCAGGAGCACAATATGAATTTATTATGGCTCGGCCCTGGATTCTGGGAATGGTACAAAATCACAGCGGAATCACTTATTACACATTAGCGTGTCTCGCTTGAAATTCTCATTTGTAATATTTAGAGAGGCTTACAGGCAGTGGTTTCAGGAGGTAACTCTCTATACCAGTGTTTTTCAACCACTAGTGTGCCGCGGGATGTTGCCTGGTGTGCCGTGGGTTTTTGACTCCACCCTCGGCCCTCCTATCTAGCTGCCTCTTATAGTATATAAGAGGCAGCTAGATAGGAGGGCTAAGCAACCGCATCCTCACAGAGCCAGTCCATGTATAACACGGATCTGCTGCGGCTGCTTAGCAACACGCGTCCCCAGACCAGGGGCGGTGTTTTTGCTCTGCTGGTACGCATCTGCGTTCCAGCGGGGCACCTGCTGATGACGTACTTCCGGCGGGGACCGGAAGTGCACCGCGATTATGCGTATCGTCGGTGCCCTCCGATATGAGGTTGAAAAACAGCTGTGTTCTGTACAGGGTATGGTATACAATGGCTGTGTTCTGTATGGGGTATGGTATAGAAGCTGCGTTATTATGTGCTGGGTGAACAGTTTCTATTAGGTAAGCATGCCTTAAAAGGGAACTCAAGTTTAAATATTTCAGAGCAACTATATAGTGTGAATGTCTATTAAATGCCACCATGTCTAATGGACTCACTAAGGAATCCAGGCAAACAAGGCCTATGGTGACACTTCCCTCCCTAGTGGTCAGCTCCGATTTCAACAGCTTGGTACGGGTGATGAGAGCAGAGTACTCTCCTTGCCCCTGTCCACGTTGCCAGTGGGCTCAGAAACCAACGCCCCTCAATGATAATAGAGGTCTATGGTGTGGCCCCGCCCTTTCAGCATCGTTGGTGTGGAGCGGATCTGGAACCCCAAGAAATGCTGCAGCAATATAGAGAATCGCCACAGCTTTCCAGGGGTATATCAGGTTTAACCTATTCCCGTTCCAGTAGCAGCTCCCAAACTCCATCGCTAGGTAGGTTAAAACAGACCACTTTTGTATTTGGTGTTTTTACACCCCTGAGAAAGAGGATCAGAGAATGGGGATCTGAAAAAAGGGGGTCAGAGAAAGGGATCTGAGAAAGAAGATCAGAAAATGGGGATTGGAAAAAAGGGGATCTGAGAAAGGGGATCCAAGAGAAAGGGGATCCAAAAAAAAGGGGATTCCTAGTAGGGGAAATTCTGAGGAAAAGGGGATCGAGGAAAGGGGATCCGAGAAGAACGGGGTATTCCAAACAAGGTGATTCGTTAGGTAGGGGACTGAGAAGGGATCAAAAAAGGGGATCGAGAAGGGGAATCTTAAAAAGGATATCTGAGAAAGGGGGGATCCAAAAAAAGGGGATCCACACAGGGGATCGAAAAGGGGATCTGAGAAAGGGGATCGAGAAAAAGGCATCTGAGAAAGGGGATCCGAGAAAGGGATCTGAGAAAGGGGATCCGAGGGAAGGGTATTACTTTTTTTCTGAAAAGGGTATCTGAGAAAGGAATCTGAAAGGAATGAGAAAAGGGAATCTAAGAAAGTGGCCGGGAAAGGGGATGTGAGAAAGGGGATCTAAGAAAGGGGATCTGAGAAAGGGGATCTGAGAAAGGGGATCTGAGAAAGGGGAGCCGAGAAAGGGGATCTGAGAAAGGGCATATTAGAAAGGGGATCCGAGAAAGGGGATATAAGTGAAGAGAAACCTCTTATTCATATCAGAAATCCTGCGGCCCCATACTCAGAGTTTTTCTGCCCCCACCCGAACAAAAGTTGTTAAGTGCAAGGCTGTTCGCAATTATTCACAAAGATTCAAGATCCAGCTCTACAGCTTCTCTTCTTCATTCTCTGATCATAGCCAGTACGAGCACTGTGCGTATTGCGCCATTGCGAATATCCGAGTGCACATTCGCGAAATATTGCAAATTCTCGAATGATGGATATTCGTCAAATATAATCAAATTTTGAATATTCTCGCTCAAGACTAGAAGAGAGGATGAACTGGAAAGTGACCATTGATACAAATGGAGAGTCCTCTTCCATAAGAACATCAAGAATCTGGCCTTGTAGACTCTTGTAGATGGGTGGGATGGTCCATGTTGACGTGCTGTACTTCTTAATGACACCAGATCACATGAATCCCACCACACAAGCAGAAACATGTTTTGTAAGTCAAATCCTTGGTTGTAAGTTAAAACTAAAATTTGGGTTACAAATCAGGTCTTAAGTCAAGCCGCTTGTAACTCAAGGGTCCTTTGTTCATGAATTTGGAGGACCAATTGGGACTTTGACCTTCCTTATCTCCATCTTTGACTGTCTTCCTTCTAATAAGTACTACATTTTATGGGTTAAAAATACAATATAATATTACATATGTCTGCGGTTTCATTAGAGGATATTTGATATAATCGAGCAGCTCCCATGATATCACCCCATGCGGTTGTTCCACATGCCCAGCCTGGCCACAGACCCTGAGTCTGTGACTAATAGGTTTGGCATGAGTGAGAACAGGAAGGCTACCTTGGCTGACTTAACCGGTGATGGAATTCCTCATACAGGACCATTGTAGCCTTCTCGTCCCTTGGGAACTCCACGGCTGCTTAATAACACATATTTCTGCGAGATTCCAGAACAAACAGAAAGACTTTTCTCTGACGCTAGCAGTGGCCTCGGTGACATATAAGTGACCCCGTATACCTCATATACAAGCTAAACCACCTTTATGTTCAGGGGGAGAACAAGCAGCTACACACGGCTGTGAAATGCTCATTGACAAGGCAGCAACCGCCCAGGTACGGCCTCCCATCATCATTGAGGTCCCATCCAGGTCCTCTACTCAACAAATCAATGAGCATTTAGAAGCTCCTCCGCATGAATGAGAATAATGAGACCTTTATACATCTTATCTAACCATGGCCGGCATCAGGACTCACTGGTCAGAGAGGCCATGGCTTCAACTGATGTATTTTGTATAGTCATTCCTATACGTGCCAGGACAAGACATAGCTTTACAATAAAGAGCATTGGAATACAATTGTATATCTATAGAATGAATGAATTGGATCCATAAACATGGCGGAGCCTGCATAGGGTGGGGTACTTTAACAAAAGTACAGGCATAGGAAGCCACATGGTGATCAAGAATAGACAACATGACAATAGACAAGCACAGCACACAGCAAATGCGGGAGCCCCGCCCCCCGGTTCACACTGAGATTGATTGCAGGTCGATTGCATGGGTATCAACCTGTGTATGCCTAGCTAAATGCTGGCCATACATGGGTTGATTCCCCATCCAAGGTAATGGCGACTGAACAGGGATTTATTAACATCTGGGATCCCTGTCTGATCGACATTCCCTTGGAATGGAATCGATCAACCCAGGTGGATAGGGTTGGATTCCGAACATTTGTTCGCCAAACGATCGCTGCGAATTTGGATCATTTGGTAATCTAACTCTAAATTGTCCCATGTATGGCCAGCATCAACCACTCTAGGGATGGCAAGCTGTCTAAGGAACAGTTCACTGTAAAGAAGGGTACAGACGGCTCGATATTGGAGCCATCCGATATACCCTGCAGCAGCGTGATGACGTTATCAGGCTGCTGTCAGATATCGGAGGAGCCGGGGAGAGCAGAGCTGTCTCTCCCCAGCTCCTCCTCCTCAGCCGAGCTTTGCCTGGATTGATTTGTCCCACTCGAAAACAACGATGGGGGCAGATGGCGCTCGAAACAGCCATCGATTTGACCAATATCTCCACGTCTGTACCCTGCTTAAGAGAACTCATGGAGAAGCACATGATCACTTTGATCAGGGGATTGTATTGATCTTCCCTGATTGGCTGGTCAAGTACTAATTAATCAGCTGATCAAATTAATCTTGCACTTCCCCATGAGTTCTGCTGGAATGAGCATTTCCATGCATTTCCTTGCTCTCCCTATGGAGGCCAAGTGTCTGCTATAGGATTGAACACTAGAGATACCTAATTGTCCCATATAGTGAACCTCATGCACAACTGTTCACTTAAAGGACAAATGGGGGGCGGGTGGGGGAATTTCAACTTTTGCATAGTGAAAGACTTGCTTATAGTAAGAGTTGTGACCAGTGATGAGCAGTGTAGGTGATATTCTTATTTGGCAAATTTTGGAAACTTTTTCGCCTGATATTCACAGTACATTCATAAATGAGACAATTCCTGATCTCATCATTATGACCTTTATTGCGAAAATCGGCACTTGTACACGTGCATATTGAAAACACAATGTGTGTTGTCACATCGACATCTAGTGGCAGAATGTGAAATAGCAGCAACAGTGTAATTACCACATGAGACAACACTCATAGACGTCATTCATTGCAAAAATCTGCACTTGTACATGCGCATATCGGGAACGCAATGCATGGTACTTTCCCCAGAATCTCTTATTTCCTTAGAATCTCGAATATTTAAGATTACGAAGATATAGCGATATATTCAAGAGCTCGAAGTGCAGATGTTCGCAAGAAAAATTTCCAAGAAAAAGATCATCACTAGTTGTGACTGTGTAAAGACTTCCTTAAGGGGCAGATCTGCAGCTGAGTTAATTGACACATTCCAAAAGGCTTATATTATAATTAGCATATTTTGCTGGCTATAAGACACACCCCAATATAAGACTCCATCCTATAGACCTATCCCATAGTGTGCTTTTTTACTTGTAACTGCCAACACAGTCTCTCAGCAGGGGCATTTTTCTTTGTATGTTCTTGCTCACATCCCAATAAAGGTCCAAACACACGGTGGCTTTGCTTTAAGGTACAGTACCTGTTTATTGATGCCACATGGAAATCTTCATAGTCCATGCCTTTCTGTGCCAGCCATTTGGGAGTAGCCACTGCCAGTCTCTTCCTAGTCCTTCTCCAACCCAGTGACACTCTTCAGGCTATGGCTGCTCTTTCCCCCAGCTGGGGGACAAGGGAGATATCTTTAATCACATCTCTGCTAACTCAGGGTCTCCGGATCCCCAGACCTGCATGGCCTACCTCCCACAGGATCCAGCAGAGCTCTACTCACTGCCCTCTCCTCCTGATGAAGACCAAGCTCTCCCTTGTTTGACACTTATAATACCTCTGTCACACAGGCTGGTCACTCCCAAATGGCTTGTCATGGTTACATCAGATTCTGGCATGTTTCCTTAACCTTAACATACACATAACAATGATTCATCCTGCACCTGCTTTACGAAGCAACAAGATCAAGTTCTTTGGTCATCCCCTCACTGAATCCCAGCAAAGCACAGTTAACTCTTCAAATACCTAAACCTGCTAACCCAAACACATAATACACGGTACACCTTCCCACAAATTTAAAGGCTTTTACTCCTAGACTGTAAGCTCTATTGGCCAGGTTCCTCTTTTCCTCCTGTGTTATAATTTGTACCTTTATATTACCATCTTTTGACTGTTAATGTAAAGCGCTACATAATATTATTAATAAAAAATTAACATATAATAAGGACTTTATAAATATATATAGGATAGGAACCAAGGAAGGGACAATAAAAGCAGATTGAACATCTGTGTTAAATGCTTTTGCTTGCAGCGCACATAGAACTCTTGTAGGAGAATTAGAATATTACATTGTGTTCCTTCCCTCGTAGTGGATCATGGAAGAGTTTTTCAATTTATATTCATGTTTAGTTTGCAAAAGCAATGATGGAAAAAAAATAATTTTGGATTTAATAGAGTTCATATCGGCCTTTAAAAGCAGCGGAAAATTAAATGTGTATTCCCTGTGGCATCCTCATATCGCTGTACGTTATGAGGATTACATTTGTACTACTTGTGTGGAATGGGAACTGTGTTGTCCAACAACCACACAGGCAGTACAGTCCGTGCCAACCTGAAAATATATGAAATGATGTATTTTTTATCACTAAAATGTGAACCCAAAAGGTAATGATGAACCACCTTTCCCTTTGTAGATTTAATAGTAGAATGTGCATAGAATTCTCTCCTTAAGAGTCAACCTGTGCTCCATATTCATGTAAAATATGTCTTCTGAAATATAGAATAGGTCATAGTCATAGAATAGGTCAGAATAGCTTCTGTGCACTTTATAATTGGTGCCATACCACCTCCCCCTAATAGAGATCTGAGCAGGAGTTGGAGCTGATCTGAGGTCTGAAGGCGTAGGAGTTGGGGCTCATCAACACATAAGAGTTGGGGCTGATCTGAGGTCTGAAGGCGTAGGAGTTGGGGCTGATCAACACATAGGAGTTGGAGCTGATCTGAGGTCTGAAGGCGTAGGAGTTGGGGCTGATCAACACATAAGAGTTGGGGCTGATCTGAGGTCTGAAGGCGTAGGAGTTGGGGCTGATC
>CM070032.1:218865441-218881236 GCA_036250615.1 Ptychadena robeensis
GTTGAAGCTGATCTGAGGTCTGAAGGCATAGGAGTTGAAGCTGATCTGAGGTCTGAAGGCTTAAGGTCCCCACACATGTGACGAGAGTGATAATAGCATCACGCTGCTCTACATCGCTCACAGTATCGGCGTGCACTCTTTTTGATGCCAGTCCCCATTCAAACCTATGGCATCGGCCAGAGATTTACGGACATGTCCGTTCTCATGCCGACTGAGCTTTGGGACGACAGGAATCTGTTGCCCCTTGTGGGCATCCACTATCCACGGCCGATTTTGCCACCAACCGCGAGCGTGCACGCACATTGGCTGGCCGAAAAATTGCCTGCGGCTCGCTACGTGTATGGGGGCCTTAACTGAACTGAAGGACTGAAAGGACTTGTTGGGATAACAAAGTAAGTGTGCTCCGGACACAGGACCACTCGGTCTCTGGATACCATCAGTTGGCCAATAGTGAGAGATTATTGTTTGGGTTTACATTTGTCTACATAAAATATAAAACTGAGAAAGGTTTGCTTTAAACTAATTGCCTACACATAAAGATTTCAAGAGAATCGATATTCGATTAGATTGAATAGTTTGAAAATCGATTTGTTGAACCTCAACCTTTTTATAAATGTACAGCATGATGAGTAATCAATCGATCTCTGTTAATCATCGAATTCAAGCGGAAGTGCTGTAGTGGTAGGCATGCCTTGAATGCTTCCTCGATCAGTTGGTAAATTTCATGTCTCGATTATACTGCAATTGATTACAATTTACCGACATGTCTGATCGAGGTTCAGTCCGATATCGATTATTTTTACCTCGATCAAACTAATTACAAATATTCAATGGCAAAAAAATCAATCTTTTTATACGCTCTTATAAAATATCTGCACGTGTATTCCCAGCTTAAGTTGTCCTTTGTGACAACATCCCAAAGATTAAATAAAAAGTGTGCTACGAGGACAGCCTGACAGAGGTGAATGTCATTAACAAATATCTACAACTTAATTGAGCACCGACCTGTGTTTATAGTAACAGATGTCAGGAATGTAACTTGTTTAACCCTCTTCAGGATAGTTGCCCCCCCCCCCCCCATGGGCATGATTTAATGGGTAACGGGCTGCTTCACAATTTTTTTCATGCAATCGTTTTTTCAGTTACCACCGTCAGCTCTCCATCAGCAGCAGGTAATCATTCGTGAGAAAAGGAGAAATGTGTTGATGAAGCTTCTCAGTTGTCAGCAGATGTTCTACCCAATTAAATTGTGCTCATTAAAATGCAACACTAATAAACAGAGAGAGACAAAGGTGAGCGGGCATACAGGTACAAACAAATGTCAGTGAACTCTGGGTACCACAACCACGTGCAGGGAGTGGGCACTGTTGACAATGTGCAGCAGTGGAGGACATGACTTTTGTTAAATTGAAAGAGTAGAGTTGCCCTTTAAGCAAGGCCATCACACACAAATAAAATGGAGCATATGATATGAGTAATAACAGTATTCAGATAGATACATTGATTTCTTGAATGTACCTGCTGTCAGTGGTAACCTATTCTTCTTTGTAGTGAAGTGGTTTTACACTCTGTGTATATAGACCATGATACTCTGTATTTTTGTCTATGTACTTTAAGAATGTGTTAGTTTTCTGTACAGCATCTGATAAGAATTCCAGAGGTGAGATTTATGTACTTAGCTGTTTTCCCGTTTTTTTCCTGGGCTACCTGCTTGTATACAGAAGCTTACCTTGGAGCAAGGCGCTCCCTTCTCTCTGGGTCTGCCATCCACTTAGCTAGTGTCGCGGGCTGACTGTTACAGGGCAGGAGTTTCAGCCCAACCACATGGACATCACAGAGAGTGGGGAGAGTATCATGATCAAGCCCCTTCCTGAGGAAATAGCAAGCACATGGTCATTACATCGCTTTACATAGCCAAGATCCCGTCCCTTCATGGGTGGAAATCCCCAGGAAAATTGGAAGAGGGTGGTGGAGCAGAGAGTTCTTTCAGAGACTTGGTGGGGTGCTGATATGATCGCAGGGTGAAGATGTGGCACCATCATACAATTTCTGGCTAAGTATTCCTTTGTCTATATTGTTAATCTATAGGCCAGTTACATTGTGTGTGTACATATATGACCATGATATATTGTATGTGTCCATACCTATTGGAACTAAGTAAAGGTGTCTTTTATGTTATGTATAATAATTGTTTGGTTTTTGTGTTTCTTTATGCCATACAGTCAGATTATGAATGGTGGGAGGAGAGGGTGGAGTGCTGTACATTTGGCATTTGGAAAATAGTGATGCTCACATGTGATGCTATGCGTTCACGACTGAAAGAACTAAAATCTTATGATTAAACAGAACAGAAAAGTTGGGGAAGGAAAGGGCTAGATGATGCTAGATGATCACCAAATGAGTAGGACTTCATTTAATGTGTTTTAACTTCTAATGTAGAGAACCACACAGCTCACAATCTGTTATTGAATATTGAGTCCTTTAGCACCCACCCAGTCCTGAGTTTTGGGATGACTATCCCTTTAAAACCATCAAAGTGGATGACACTATTAAATTACATAATGTACACACTTGTTCAGCAAAATGAGTACAAGACACAATGCAGGATGTGATCAAAGGAAATGTATGTACAACATGGTCCCATGTAGGCTTATGGACATGTCATGTCGCCATCTGCTGGAGCACACAGGTACTGACGCTAAAAAATCATTCTATCAGTAACACAGAATCTATCTATCTATCTATCTATCTATCTATCTATCTATCTATCTATCTATCTATCTATCTATCTATCTATCTATCTATCTATCTATCTATCTATCTATCTAAGAGCCAGTTGTAAGATACCCAACTTATTTCCGTGCAACCAGAATCCATGGAGCATCTGACCGATCTATAGGGAGTGAACTTTCCCAAGCCTGTGCAGAGAACCAATACCACCAATCCCAACAAATACTCCAAAGCAGTTTCTCGTTGGTGCCTTTTATGAAGACCATCTATACAGGCCCATTTCTAGAGGGCACTATGCAAAGTTAGAACACAGGGCCCCCATGACGGGGAGAGTTGTTGAGCTGGGGGGACTTCTATCATTCAACGGGCTGAGTTTTGGTGGGGTGCTATCATTCGGCCGACCAAGGTGTTGAGTGGAGGGGGGGTGCTAGTGGTGCATGCCCCAAGGATCACACTGTCAATAGCGATCGGCATGCTGAATATGTCTGCGAGGAAGAACACCAGGGACCACTGGAGGGTCCACTGGGCCTTATGCACCCACATACTCTGCATGCCCTGCATTTATGTACTGATGTTTACATCAGAGTTTCAGTATATGAAAGATATAGTGAGGGGGGAGCTGAGTTTTTGTTTCTGGATGTGACTGTCTAGAATTGTTTTAAAGAGGAGTCCCTCGGGTGCTGTGGAGCCCAGGTACACCCACTATACCAGACTATGTGACCTACGGTTATGGCAAATTTTTGATCCCTGTTCTGCACAGCTTCTTCAGCAGGGGCACATTGGTACTGATGAGCCCATAACAAAGTGGCATACAAGACGCACAAGGGAGCAATCTGTAAGCAGGGCTCTCTGGGAGTACCAAGACATTGCTGTGTCATTAAAAACCTTGGGTTAGTCCCAAGCGTTGTCCCCGCTATCTCTGCACAGCAGCTCTCTACTCAGTAATGCTAGCCATATACATGCCGATAAGCGGCCGATGGTCAGGTTAAAAATCGGCCGCTAATCGGCATGTGCCCACATGGGGCGACAGATCCCTGTCGCCCCACTTCTCGGCCGGCCAGAGAACGGACATGTCCGATCTTCTCTGGCCGATGGGAGCCGATGAAAGCCGATGCCATAAGCTGCAATGAAGCGGCGTCTTTATTGCAGCTTATGGCCGGCACACAAAGGGTGCCCAGCCAATTGAAGGGGCCCCATAATGCAACGGGAGGCTAACGTGATGACGTCATCACGTTAGCCTCCCGGAAAGATATCGGGACTAGTCTGCCTACACACATCGCCGTGTGTATGGCAGGCTTAAGGGCTCTTCCCCAAATAGACCTGTAATAGGGTCGTTATCAAAACGACCTGTCTCGAGCGCTTGCAATCTTCAAACTCCAATAGTTAAACATACACTGTCTTTTCTACTTGGCAAGAAATAAGAGACTATGTACAGTCTTATCACTGCCCCTGAGCCCAGGGAGCACGGTACATGCTTGAGCAGATAGATGCAAGCAGAAATACTAACCTACAATGGTGTGGTGCTGCCTATTCAGAAGGATTCAGGTCTACCCCAGGAGTTTAATAGGAAACTATAACTAGTGTACACCCCCCGTGCCCCAAGCCAGGTGCTCACCCACCGCAAGTGGCAACCCTAAAAAACCTGAAGCCCAAAGGAACTCCAAACAGCTCCAATTGGAACCTAGGATAAAGCCAAGAAAATTGGCTAAAATCCAGTAAGTCCTATGGAACCATACATCATTTACAACATACTAATTATTACACGTAGAATCACTATACCCACCTTTTTCTGTTGATCTCTCCCACAGAGGCTATCGAAAATCTCCTGTATATATATCTCCTGACGAAGCAAAATACTGTTGTTTGCGAAACATGTTGAGAATGGATGGAGAAATTTATGGTCACTTGATAAATTGATGATGCTAAGATGAAACTGCAAGATTTACTTGATTATACTTTAAATACATTTTCTTGACCTTGATATATACTTTTTTTGAAATCTTGGTACTGCCTGAAAAGTCCCTTAATCCCCTATCACCTTTGATTGGGGAGACATACTCCTTTTCTTTCGACGGTCCTTCTAGCTCTACCCCTAGCCCAGTGGTTCCCTAACTGGCGGGCACGGCCCTAGCCCAATGTGCGAAGGCAGTTAGTCACTCTCATGATTTTGATGGTCCTAGCAGGGGCAGTCCACCAGCAGGGGCAGTCCTAGGGAGACCGCTACACTGGGAATTCCAGGGGGGGGGGGCGAAGTGGTGGTACCGAGTCCTTTGTCGACCACGCCCCCTCTAGGGGGAGAAGGAGAAGGGAAACACAGCTAGTGGCGAGGCTTTGTACACTTCTTCGTGTTGCGTGAAGCGACCAGAGCATATGGGGTTACTAGGGCAGTATGGGTGGATGCAATTGCCCCATACATGCCCAGATGTAAAACTGTCACTGCCCAACGGGCTCCTTGCAGTCAGAAGAGACTTTCGGGTTCTGCGAACGGCGAACGGAACTTCCGTACAAGTTCGCGAACCGCGAACACGCGAAACCGCCATTGACTTCCATGGGAGGCGGAATTTTAAAAAAACACAAAGGGACCCCTTTAGGCCACAATTAGTGTTTGGGAAGTGGTTTTCAAGGGTTCAAACACTGGACAAGACATGACGAGGGGGATCCATGGCAAAAATCCCAAGAAAATTTTTTTTTTTACACAATAATCCGCCGACACCAAAGATTCAAATGATAGTCAAGATGACGTCGCTGTTGGCGGGTTTTCGCGTCATCTTCGCGTTGCGTTGCGGTTTCGCGTCGCTCATGGAATTGAACACCGGGACAATGACAGACAGAGGGAATTCCATGCACAACTCAAGAAAAATTATTTTCACCAAATAAATCGCCACCACAGATTTCAAATGATAGGGTCAAATGGAGGTTCGGTGCGTTGGCGGGTTTTCGCGTCCTCTTCGCGTCGTTGGCGGGTTTTCGGTCTTTTCGCGTCATTTCATGGCATTGCCCTGCACCACCTTGCCCGTGTCACCCCACCTTTGCCGTGTCACCACCATTGCCCGGGTCACAATATTGCCCGTGTCACTGACCTTTGTTCCGTGTTCACCACCATTGACCGCGTCACTGACCTTTGTCTGTCTCCCACTCTCTCAGGCAGCATGTGAAGTGGCATTCTCCGTGCTTGTGGATTAGAGGGTTAGGATGGTCCGTGAGGTGTGGGGGTGCTGATTGGTGGATATGCCTGCTGACTGAGACTCACAGGGTCAAAGTTTGTTCAATGTAAAAAGATAGGGGCGAACTATTTTTGCGTTCGAGTATTCGCGCGAACGCGAACATGCAATATTCGCCGCGAACAGTTCGGCGGCGCACAGTTCGGGACATCGCTAGCTTGACCCTTCCTATCAATCATATTTATACTCCTTCTGAGGCACAGCATCACCCCAGTACTGGGTTAAACTAAGTACCGTACAGAAAAATATTGTTACCAGTTTCATTGCCATTCCATTATGTTACAATGACAACTCCCAGTCATCAGATTCTGGGGTACTTAGGACACTAGATTATATTTTGACTTAGGTGCTCCGACGCGACAGGACAACAGAACAATTCGTGATTTATCAAGTAAACCACATATAGATCAACACAAATAATGTTATAAATATTTTTGCTTGGCTTTCAGTTGTCAGTTTAACACCAACATCCCCTCTGTGATCTCCGCTGCACATGTCCCGGTTTATCCGCGGTGGGTATTGTGCTTATTCAGCGGCAAGGATCTGATGTTGGAGCTTTTGGCTGTTAGGAAATTACTGTCACTGTCACATTGCACTTCGTTACCTTTTTCTGCTGTCTAAGCTACTTAATCACAGAGCGAGCGGCGGTTACAGGATAAAGCAGCACACCGCAGTGATCGCGTTCCCATCCCTGACTCAGATACTGCGTACAAACATCTTTAATAGCTATTTTATGTTAAAGGTTAACTCCTGCCATAGTGAGAGATCGCCAGATGGAATAATACAGCCTGTTTATCTTAGATCTTAGATTCTATCCAGCTATTGGTGTGATGCAAACACCTGGCCACATAGTTTATATCAGCAGTTCCCAAACTGGGGGTGAAAAGAATACTTTTTTTTTTTACCGCAGTGTATGCATGATACAGTGGAGCTGCAATACCAATTTCAGCCACTGAGGGTCTCTAGTGAGCAACCGTGGCTCGCAGCCAAAAATTATGACCTGGGTGGGGACAAGGCTGTTTAAATTCATGGAAGTGGTCTGCCGCGGTCGCTGCCGACCACACAATTGGGGACACGCCCTAAGATATATTAGACATTCACGGCTAGTATCAGCTAAAGGTCGGTACCAAAATCCCTATACCTATGCAGAAGAAATCTGAATGCCTTGTAGTGACGAGCAGCACAGGCAATATTCGTATTTGTAAAATATTGCAAATTTTTCACCTATAGTCTCAATAAATTTAAGAATTTGTGACCAGTCATTATTACTGTCATTGCGAAACTCAGTAAATGCGCATATCAAGAACACAATGCACAGTAGTTCTGGATTCTGATGTAAAAAATCTGGAATATTCCAGATAACGAAGATATAGCAATATATTCTAGATCTTTGTGAATTCTCAAAGTGACGATATTTGCAATAAAAATTTGCGATTAGAATATTCACGATCGGCACTACTGTCTTGTAGAGATCAGGACTCCATGTTGAACACATAGCAGATCTTTGACATGTTTGACGTTCCTCTTCCCTAGCAAGTAACACATTGTCCTCTCCACCTCACTTTGTGTTCAGCAGTCACAGCCCTGGCAGCCGCTCTTACATTCTAGGAATGACTTTTCCTGGAAATCATAGTGTAGGCAGCAGGGTATACAATACATCTATCAATTTCCCTGTAAAGTGGGTTATAGCTTGCTGCTTTTTATTAATCAAGTAGATTATTCTCCAGAGTGCTATGAGGCTTTCAGGAATGTAACTTCAAAGGCGCTGTTAATATAATAAGCAAGTAGGCAGGGAGGTACAATTCGACCATATACATCAATGCTGGTCACCTGGATCATTCCTGACATTAGAGCATTGAGATGACATAGAACCCTGATTGGATTGTATACTATCTACAGGGTCATTTCTAGCCTGCGGGGGCCCAATGTCTAGTGGGGAGGGGGGTTGCTGGTGGCTAAGCTGTCAACGGTGGGGGGGCGGGGGAAATTTGGTGTGATTATACCTCCAAATACGCACCCCATCCCCGCCCAGCCGCTCGGATTCGGAAGGGGAGGGAGCCCATGCTAGTGGCGAAGCTTATGAGCAGGGGGTTGGGTGTGCTAGTGGCGAAGCTGTTGATCAGGGTTGTGCTATTTGGGAACAACACTAACCCCTATCCTTAGGGTCCACACACATGTAACAAGCATACCTGTCAAGTTTGGGCATCACAAAACTGGGGGGTGTACAGGAAGTGACCTCAGTGACATCACTTCCGGTACATGGATCGTGGTTCTTCCGCGTTCCACGTACTAGAAGTGACGTCACTGACGTCACTTCAGTCATCCACCCGGCCTTTCGGCTGATCTAGCGGGGAGAGGGCGTAACTCTCCCTGCTAATGTCCCACCCGCTTGTGCTGATAATGTGTGAGGTGGGACATTGGCAGGGAGAGTTACGCCCTCTCCCTGCTAGATCAGCTCGATTTCAAGAACTGGGGAAAAATCCGGGATTTCTTGAAATGGGGATTTGGCCGGGAAAGCCACATAAAAACGTGACTTTCCCGGCCAAAACGGGAGGACTGACAGGTCTGGTAACAAGTGGAACCTGATTTGGCAAAATCGGCCGCCAATCACGGGTGCCCAGATGGGGCGACAGATTCCATGTCCGTAAATCTCTGGCTGATGCCATTAGCTTGAATGGGGCGTCCCCGTCCAAACTAATGGCTGGCACACAAAGGGTGCCCGCCGATACTCTGAGCGATGGAGAGCAGCGTGATGACGTCATCACGTTGCTCTCCACTGCTCATCTGTCGGCCCTCGCTCGCAACGTGTGTGGGGACCTTTAAAGCGTTTTGTATGCTAAAAAACATGGTCGGTTTGCAAAACCACCGCTGTTTTCCTAATAACAACAGAAATGTTTTCACTTGTGTAATTCTGTTCTCCTTTCAGAGAGATGAATTACCTCAGCATTCACAAAATAAATAATGGCGTATGTATGTTTGCAGTCGGCCCACTTGCGCTCCGGTGAAAGGATGAATAGTAGACTCTGCACACGGTACGTTTACTTGACAAACAATGGCTGAACCTCAATGATAATTACACTCGGAGAAGCTGTTCTACGGAAAAGCTCTATAGTTATTCCCAGGAGCATCTTAAAGCTCCCTCCAGCTACCGTCTGCGAGAGTCAGGAACGCCACCGGCAATTATTGACTAGGTACAGCTTTCTGTTTAATTATTGCTGAATATATTCCTAGTTTTACTGCAATGTCAACAAGGCCAATGGAAGAATTATGCTGGAAGATGGTAACAAGGCACTTGATGAAATCCAATAATGAGCGCAATTCATGAAAGGTTTCATTTTTTTAAAGGCAAACAAAACCTAAAACATTAATTATAACAATTAGCATAATTATACAAAATGATGTAATGTGCTCACAACCTCCTCCAGGAGATTGTAATCTTATGTTATTATCCAAAGTTTTGATAAATGGTTACAGTGGACCCTTGAGCTACAAGTAGCTTGACTTATGCCTGGCATACACATGCCGATAAGCGGCCGATTTTTCACCTGACCGACGGGCGTGCGCTTATCGGCGTGTGCCCACATCTGTCAGGGATCTGTCGCCCCACAGCTCGGCCGGCCAGAGAACGGACATGTCCGATAATCTCTGGCCGATGGAAGCCGATGGCATTAGCTTCAATGAAGACCGGTGACATCCGGAATATAATAACATGTTCAGATGCTTTGTGAATAACTCACAATATCAGATAATGATGATTTCAATAATTCACTTTATCAGGTAAATTAGCACTGCAACCACTAGATGGCGCTGCAGATGTTACATAGGACGGGGGGGGGGGAGTGATCTGTTCTCATGCAGTTGCCTCATTAGATCGGAGACACAAGGAGCAGTGAGTTTCCTCTCCTGTGGCTTCAATCTCTGGCTGACGAATCCAGCTCGTCCACTGCTATTCTGACAGGTAAGAACTGGACGAGCTGGGACTGTCAGGAAGGGCAGGGGGGTTAAACATAAAACCAAAGATTTGACTTGCAAACAGCATTATGGCAAAGGCCAAAACATCTTTCTGCTTGCATGGTGGTATTCATGTGACCTGATATCACTAATAAGTACAGCTATCATAATGGACCCTTTCACCAATCTACAAAAGGCTACAAGGCCAGATTCTTGATGTTCCTGACACTTGTGATGCTCCTTACCTTGTCAGCTGCTCTTCCCTCCTGCACTATTTAAGAGGGTCTCAGGCACCAGGAAGGTGCCTGGACAATATGTCTCATGTGTTTATCTCCAGCCACCTTGCTTGTTGACTTCCTGGTTCCAGACTCTCTGCTCGTCCAATGGATTCTCCCTACCTCTTGATCCTTGGCACTTCGTTCCAGTACCTCCTCTGTCTTCACAGCTCCAGACCCACGGACTCTGCTTATCTCTCCACTCCTGGCACTACTTTTTGGTATATCATCAGCTGCCAACTTGCATGGGTGCATCCAGGAACCGCAACCTAGGATTCGTCTGCAGCAAAGCCCATCAGCCCTTGCGGGCTGCTCTAGTGAACACCAGACGGTCCCTTAGACTCTGCTTCCGGGATTGCACTTTTGCCAATTGTGCAAGTTGGTCCAGTGGGTCCACACCCTTGAATATGCAGTGTCACCCTTGCTCTGCTGTCACCGGCTGTGACAACAACACGTTCGCACTGACATCTGAAATGATAGAAATGGACCTGGATGTCTATCAGACACAGCTTCTCCACCTCTTTAACTCCTATTCTGCCAGTTGGAGCATGGAGTTTCGGCCAGCAAGTAGGAGAAAGCCAAAATATATTTTCAGCCGCTCTGATGTATAGGGTGCGTCCTATACATTGGAGCGTCTTATAGTCCAAAACTGCGGTACCTAGCCTCATCTTTTGCTGAGAACTATACTCTCAACAGTAAGGTTTAAATGCCCTACAGTGATGGAAAACCAGATATGTGTTATAATATATAAATGGTGGCCGGACATTACCCACTCAGACACTTCTCTAATGAACAGCTGTGGTCAGGGAGCATAAAGGGAGAGTATATTGTGCTGAGGTGGGGGGGGGGGGGGTAATTGACCATTTTACTTGGACAAGATGTGTATTGTAATGAGGAGTGACACTTAAGGTTGAAAACATTCTAAATTACATTGACAGGATAAAAGTGACCTGGCTTGATACTAGACCAGATACCTAGGCAATAAATTAGAGGTTAGATGAAATGTATACTGCAATGCACTCATATTGCTTATAAAATGTATGGTGGAATAGTATTAAGATCTTGAAAACTGGTCTTAATGAGACAGATGGATGCAGTTATATACATACGACTGTCTCTTTAAGGAATCATTCACATGGATGTCTGAAAATGCCCGAAAAGCCCAGCAGCACGTGACATTAGGGGTCAACTGGTCTTTTTTTGGGGGGTTTTACCTATAAGGATTACATGGGGACGATTATTACCGCCCCCTGGGTGCCTGTACACTATGAAGAGGGCATGTTACCATTCATTTTAAATTCAATGGAATTCACAATTGTATATTATATAATATTATATAAACATCGCAAATTCAAATATTGCCTATGCTACTCATGTGATCTAGTGATCCTGTTAAGATTGAGTTCAGGTCAGAATCTTGCCCCCATTTCCCTTCAAGAGTATTTTCTGACCCTCTAGAGCAGTGGTGGGCAACTGGGTTGATATGGGGGGCCACATGTGTGGCCCTCGGCACCACTTAAGGGCCGCACATAAAATTTTCAATCTACACTGACTTGTATAAGCATTTTACCATACAAAATGACAGCAGGCATAGATAGCTAGAAGACATTGTTTTTAATTTTTAAATAACAAAACTTGTTTTAAATTACAATTCAAGCACTTTTATGTCCCTCATGGATATCATCAAAGGCTCAAAGGTAATATGCTCGATTCTCAGGTTAAGTGCCGCAATAAATATTATACAGGTGTAGCACTGACACCTGTAGGTGCTGCTGTGTAGTGTGGGATACCGGGTAGCAGTAATGACCAGGAGGAGACACTTACTTGAAAATGAAGAAAAGTTTATTCGCACATGTCATCAGGCGGAAGGAGGGTTGGGGACAAGGCTGTTCTGAAACATCTGAGGTCCTAGCTCCTCTCTTAGCAGCTTCTTCCTCTCAGTAGAATGGACTCTGGCCTAGCTCCCCCTAGGCAGCTTCCTCTCTCAGTAGAACAAATAGCACAGCACAATCCTTTGACAAATCCTCCCTGGGAATCTTTGGGAACAGACCTCACTGCCACTGATGCGCCTGTTCCAGTATCTGAATAGAGTTCCCCTTTATCTCTTGGAGATTTGTCCTCAACGGCTGCTGCTGTGGAGACCTTCACCCTTCCGCAGACAAGGTGACAGGCTCTCCCTTCTAGCTGGACGCCCCAGGCTCAGATCCGCAATCCTTCTGGTCCCCAGCTAGGCACATCACACAATCATTTCTTCTTCCAACAGATCAGGGCAATCAGCCCCTGACCTGACCCACTGGAACACATCCCAGGGTCCCAAGAGGGGACACCCCAGGGGAGAACTGACTTCTACATCCTGTCTCTGGCCCTTAAATAGCCTTCTCTCCTCCCATTCTCTAGAAAAGGCGCAAAATCTCACTGCCCAATCAGAAACCAGACAGAGAGCACAAAATGGATACATAACAGATTTGGCAGAGAGCCAAAGCCTACACCAACAACAACTTGCAGCTGCCTGTCTCAATTTCTACTCCTCCTAAACTGTTAACCCTATCAGCTCCTAAACTCCTGTCCCTGGCAGGTGCTACACAGGTACCCCCCATTCATTGGTGAAACAGTGGAAGCATAGACCCTGTCCGCTGACCCCTCGCTAACACTAGAGGAGGGGGACTTGCTCAGATACCTTCTGAGTCGTTGATTGGCTTTTACATATGCCTATCACGTAAGTTTATCACCATTCCTCCTCTTCCCACTCTAAGAAGTTCCCAGACGAGGACCTGTCAGCGGGGGGAAAAGCAGACAGGTGAGTACATATGCCCTGTGCAATAACAGGTTTTGGTGGCCACAAGGGGAGGACTGAGGGGGGCCGCCAAAGAACGCCCAAAGGGCCGCATGTGGCCCCTGGGCCGCAGGTTGGGCACCTGGGCTCTAGTGTCAGGTTATGATAAACTTATGGAGTGCTCAAATCCTGATAGAAAAAAACACATAAAATACAAAGAAACTGTGTGTTTATTTAGATTATACAAGTGTGCACCCTTATATTATAAACCACAGGTAATACTGTGAGCAGTGATGGTTCTTATATTGAATCCATATTGGATAGCATCTAGAACAGTGGTGGGCATCTGAGTTGATATGGAGGGCCACAAGTGCGGCCCTCGGCATCACTAAAGGGCCGCACATAACATTTTCAATCTATACTGACTTGTACAAGCATTTTATAATGAAACAATAACAGCGGGCGGAGCTAGAAGATGTTATTTCTCATTTTAAAAAAACAAAACTTATTTTAAATGATACTTAAAGCATTAGGGACACTGCAGTGTGGTGATTGGGTGACACTGTAGTATGGTGATGCACATTTTGATTCAGAGGTGATGTGATGCAATATGAGTTCCTATGCATGAAGAGTAAGGTTTCAGGGGCCGCAAGTGGAGGACTAAGGAGGGCCGCTGATGAATGCCCAAAGGGCCGCATGTGGCCCCCGGGCCACAGGTTGGGCACCTAGAAGAAGGTTTAGATTTAAGAAGAAAAATTATTATTTCTAAAGTTGTATATGAGTGTAAATTAGGCGATGTCAACCATTCGATTCATTCATATTAAAGGGAATTTCCAGACTGGCCCTTGTACTTTAAGGACTTATGGTTATAGAGCAATGCCAGATGTCACCAGTAGGTGGTGCTGCAGGGAAATCTGTTTGTGCAGCTTCAGAGCCTGATAAAAATAGCTGCTATAGGAGCTATAGGAGGCACGGTAGACTCCTCTGGAGACCAGCATATAAGCATTAAAATCACTAAGGAGCTTTTAAACTGAAAATCCCTCATGCCCTAGGCTATCGATTTTCTTTTCTTTATGATTTATCTCTTGAGATTTCTATTTGACAGATAACACTGATAAATACATGTTATTATATTAGAATTGTTGTTATTTTGTGGAACATGCTTCTGAAGTAAAATCTCATAGTGAAAGGAGTTGCGGTAATATAACAAGATGAGTCTAAGCGTTATATATTTGTGGTCTTGGCAATGAAGCTGTGATTTTCTTCTTCCTGGGTTCAAACAATGCAGACACACAGACCTCGATCCTCTGTCCTTACCAGAAGCTTCTCTGTCTGGAAGAGAGTACATAGAAACACGGTCATAGGTGTCATTAATAATGGTTTTATAGAGTAAATAAGCCTTTATAAGGCTAACAGTTTACAAAAATTTCCATCAATTTAATGCAATTTTATGAACAGGTGCATCAATTTCCATCATTTTAATCTTGAATATACTTATTAGATCTAAATACTTCTCATTATATGAACACAATTATTACAATAGGTAACCGTCATGACCACACCTCATTCTCAGAAACTCTTATTAGAACAGTGGTTCCCAAACTATCCCAGCTGGGCCCTTCTTTACTAAATAGGAACATTATCAAGACCTCCATCCCCATACCCCCCCCCCCCCCATTGAAAGGTTCAGATTGGGCCATTTTGCAGTGGTGATGAGCCCTAAATCGCGGGCTTGGGCGTGTGGGCATGATGGAATCACACCCTAAGGACCCCTTGGGCTGATTATTTCCTGTGCTGTTTGTATAACAATTAGTAATGACAAAATAGTTATCCAAAAATAATATCACACATCTACCTAGAAATATCGCTCATCCCCTCAGTCCTAGGTGATACCGACCACATTTGCATATTAATTACTCCGTGTAATATCACAGCGGTAGTAACGCAGCATCTCTTCCCGATATAGCGCCAATGACTGTATGTGGAATGGCGGGTTAAAATAAACTGGCTAATTCATCAAAGTCGTTAAAAATACTCGGTTTAATGAATGGAGCTTGCATAATGACTGCTGTTATGTGTCTCCCACCGCTCTTTATGGCCTCATTCCTTTCTACATCTCTAAATATATCTTTGATTCGCTAATGAATTAAAATGGAGCTAGCGGGAAAGCAAAGGCTGGTATTCAGATGAAAGGAAGATTCTGCCAGCGCAGGCAAATTGATAGGTATCTGTAATGCCATTGTCTCTATCCTGGTGCATATTCTTTACATAAAAGAGGAGAGTCAGAAGACTCACTCTAGTTCAGGAAACACAATCTATTTTATCACTTATCTGATAACATTACATAGTTACATTTCTGTGAATCTACTTTGAATGAAAGTTTAAACATATAAATTTGTATAGAACATTAAAAGATCAGGACCCTGGATATAGTTGTATTGTTATCCGTCATCCTTCTAGGTGGATTTACTTTCTATGTTTGTCTAAACCAGGCATGAGCAAATTAAGGCCCAGGGGTCAAAACTGTCCCTTTAGCCTTTTAATTTGGCCCTTTGACACCTTGGCGTCAATCAAGATGCTCTGGCTCCCCTAACAAGTAAAGATAACCTAGAGCACTGGTTCTATGTAGGAACATAATCGTTCCTAGGGCCAAACCCATATGTCTTCACGCCGCCAGGGCCTATGTCACATTCAAAAACCAAACACTGTGGCCCCACAAGTTCAAAAAGTTTGCCACCGTGCGTCTAAACAGAGAACCTAAGGTGAATGGATAATCAAAATTAATATATAATATAAATTGAACATTTTATTTATCGATGAGCAGCACAATGGCACAAGAAGCACT